>JAHZSN010000057.1:0-255710 GCA_023701735.1 Pestalotiopsis sp. 9143b | reverse complement strand
GGAGCTACTCCAGATTTGGGAGGTTTGCTCTGTACAAGGGTAGGTATGGATTGATGCATATCCTTGGTCTAAGGTTACATTCTTCAAGATCGGCCTTGCAGGACAACTGTAATTTGATCTGAACCATAAAGATACGGCCAGAGACTACGAGCTTCTAGTCTAGAAACAGAAACAAACTATTCTGTTATTTGTTACCTCACGACATGGAAAGTGATCGGTGCAGGATGTATCAATGGAATTAACGGTCTGCATATGCTCCGATAGATGAATATCAATCGTTCAGCGCCCGAAATCCGACAATAGCGCCTTGGCGTGCCGGAACTAGCCAGGGGACAAACCACTGAATGGGCTCGGTTACGCTGAGCACGTTGAAACAAATTGTGGCTCCACCACTCAATCCCATGCCATCCCTGAGAGAAGCTTGAGCGTGTGTCGCATCCGCATTCTTGAAACAATATCTGGCCATATGTTCTGGTAACAAGAAAAATCCCCCTTTGGTTCATTGTTGCAACAGCAGGCTGTTGTCGTCGGTTGTATAATATTGAATCTTTCAGTTTGGCTGTTTGATTGTTATTTTTTTGCTTGCAAAGCGACACGACAATCACGTCGACGTGTGGTTCAATATCTCGAGACTCGAGAGAGCTTCACTGAATACTCGTACATGGTTCAACGTTTAGTGTTGTCGCGCCACACGAGAACTCAGCATGCCTCCTAAAAAGGCCGGAACAAAGGCTTCGGCCAAGTCAGCACCAGCCTCAGGACCCTCAGTGGTCATTGACGAAAAATCATCATTCACGCCAGAGGCTTTTGGTGAAGAGCTGTCCAAGCTCGCAGCGCAGGCCAAGAATGAGACGACACTGAATTGGATGTTGCGAGAGGCTGCCATTTGGCTCAAGGCGGCGGCAGTACTGGCCTTGGCCGCCGTCTACGCCAACGTCTCCCTGTTGGCCATGTCCCCCGTCTATGGCGGCATTCCCTCGTCGATTTACCACTCCAAGGTCGTCATGGGCGGTGCCTTTGCGGGATGGGCCGGCAACTTGGCACTGAGGCGACACCTGCACGCAAAGACCAAGTACTTCCTGCCTCTCATTGCAGCGTACATTCCCGTGGCTCAGTTCTTCCTCTACAAGTTGAGCGAGCAGTTGACGGCCACTTGGGGCCCGCTAGTCACTGAGCTGCTCACCCTGTTCCCTCTCCTGACCGTGTCGCTCGCCTGCGTGGCAGACATACTGGAGCAGGCTGATCTGGACTTTCTGCCAAAGTGGGCCGGTGATGCTGCTCCCGGATTCATTTCCTACGGCATATACACGTTCTGCGAGATGTTCACGGCGGAGAACTTGCCGTACGGGCTTGGCAAATCAGTCTTGCAGACCCGGGTGGGCTGGGAAGTGGCGCTGGCCGGCACCTATACGGTCATGGCACCCTCCAAGATGCTTCTCTTCGCCATCCCGGCCTTCCTGCACACCGCCGCTCTGAACACTCATTTCATGACGCCCATCGCCACCAAGGCCGTGAACGCTCAGCTGAATAAGAGCGGGTGGTCGCTGCTTGAGCGGGGCGAGTCGCTTACTGGCTACATCTCGGTCCTGGAAAGCGATCGCGATGGCTACCGCGTCATGAGATGCGACCACAGTCTGCTCGGTGGTGAGTGGCACAAGCTTGCTCGTCCAATCGTGGGAGAGCCCGTGTATGCCGTATTTGCAATGCTGGAGGCTGTTCGACTTGTAGAGGCTGAGGACAAGGTTGCCGATAGCGAGGCCAAGGCTCTCAACATGTAAGTCATGACATACGATCCTAACTTTAAGTACGTGAGAGATCGTGAGTATTAATGATCACTCTAGCGGTCTGGGAATAGGCACGACGCCCTCGGCACTGATTGCCCACGGCATTGATACCACCATTGTCGAGATTGACCCCCTCGTCTACGACTACGCCGTCAAGTACTTTGGCCTTCCCGCAAACCACACGGCCGCGATCGAAGATGCAGTGAGCTACACGGCGCGTACGGCAGAGGAGTCCCCCGAGAAGTTTGATTACATCATCCATGATGTTTTCACCGGCGGCGCTGAGCCTATACCATTGTTCACCCTGGAGTTCCTGCAGTCGCTGCACGCTCTGTTGAAGCCCAACGGCGTGGTCGCTATCGTAAGTCATTATTCGACATTCTGTAGTGACAAGCTGTGTTCTAATCAAACCGCAGAACTATGCCGGTGACTTTACTCTACCGCCTCTGAGCACCGTGGTCCGCACCATCAGGGAGGTCTTCCCCTCGTGCCGCATCTTCCGCGAGTCGCCCATGCCGTCGGAGGAGAAGCTCGAGGCCGACGGGCGCGACTTTGATAACGTCGTAGTCTTCTGCCGCAAGTCGGCCGACAAGATCACCTTCCGCCCCGTCGTGGAGCGGGACCTGCTCCGGAGCCGGGCCCGGGCGCACTACCTGATGCCCAAGAACGAGGTGCCTGACTCGGCCTTCATGGTCGGCGACGACGTCAAGCTCGTGCGCAAGAACGACACGGAGATCCTGGCCAAGCACCACGACCAGACGGCGCTGGGGCACTGGGCCGTCATGCGCGAGGTGATTCCCAAGAATATCTGGGAGGCATGGTGATCTGTCAGTTAGGATTGTAAAAAGTGTATGGTGCGAATAGATGGTTGTACATAGAATTGTACATGTCAATTGATATCTAAATATTTTGCAGGTACGCGCTCGCTCACGATTCGCTGTGCCAGCGATCTTTGTTCCTGGATGTTAGCATGTAAACCGGTTTTGTTCTCTTCAGATCCACCTGCATAAAGCCGAGCATTGTCTTTGTGTTGGACAGCTCTTTGTGAGGCTTGAACACTATGGAGAGAGCAGATAATGATGTTCCTCACATTGTCAAGTCAAAACCAAGGAATTGTAACGGCACTACAGGGCTCGATACTACACCAACCATTGAGACTTTCAGAAGCAGAGTCGAAAGGCAGCCTCCGTTCAAGAACACAGTATCAGGATATATTTCTATATATATGGGAGGCTCACCACTTGACTGAATTTCTTTCCATCATTACTCAACAACATCATCTCTACCATCCTCAACTCAATCACATACACAACAAACTAAGCCAAACCAACTTCAACAAGTTAATTCAACTCACAAACTCTCTTAGCAAAAATGGCACCTCGTGGCAGTGGCAAAGGCAGAGGCAGAAGTCAGTCTTCATTGATGGATCCTGCTCGCAATGACCAGTCTGCGTCTGGCTCAAAGTCCTCCGGCAAGGCAACCGGCCAAGTGACGGGAGACATCAGGAAGATCGAGCCATGGGGAGAGGCGGCCCTACAAGACTTCACCACCATGGTCGTGGACGCCCTGCAAGTATACAACGAGCAGTGGGACACGACGGCGCTGGCGCAGTGCCCCGTGGAGGAGCAGGACGAGTGCCGCGAGCTGGCCGACAGGCTGTGCGACGAGATGGGCTACGAGCTCCAGGGCCAGCGCACCCGGGGCGACGTCGCCGCGCTCCGCAGGGAGTTCCGCGACTACGAGTGGCGCATCGTCAAGGCCCTGCGCTTCGGCGGCGACCCGGCCAAGGTCGGCAAGGCGCTGATGGAGTCCATCGACTACGAGGAGACCAAGCGCCGGCGGTCGCGCCGGATCGTCAATCTGGCGCCGAATGTGGTCATGGCGCATCCTGTCAAGCTGAGGCCTGATGCCTACATCATCGATGCCTTGTTGGTCATGTGGGATTCGCTCTCTCTGCGGGTGAATGGCAGCGCTGATGAGATGAAGAGCGCTGACCCCTTTGCTATTCTAGACTAAGACAGCTTAGGGGGGGCCAAGTCGTTCGTCATCTCCTATCCCTTCGGATGATAAGTGAGAGAGAGGCATTGGCCCAGGGAATACGTGTGAGCTACTTCAGAAGAATAGAGCATAATACAAGCATATGACATGACTAGCCGCTTTGCAGCATGACAATCCATGATTGAATAAGTATCCTGAGTCTATAATGTGAATATGTGAACTATGCTGAGAAAATAATCATATATGCCTATACTTCCCAAGAGCATCCAAAAAGACAGACTCGTCCGAACTGCCTGTCAGATGGCGGAGGACCTGCCCGTAAGGATAAGGAACCCCGATGACGATTTGAGCTGCCACGCTTGCGTGTAGCAACCGGCGCTCGGAGACCGGCAGTCCAAGTGCCACGAGACGACACCGATCCGGAAAGACAGACGCGTGGGAAGCGCATATTAATATATCCTGTCAGCAGGGATCTCGTTCAAATATAGAAGCTGCGCGGCTCAAGGTTGAAAAGTCCGGCGCTGGATCTTGGCAGAGGGAAGGTTGTAAGTGAGAATTGTTATAGCCCATCACACGATCACACGGAGCCGACCTGTCGAGTACAAGCTGAAATTTGTAAGAAAATTAGTCATTCTTAGAAAATACGTGCATCATGTCCAAAACAGATTGATGGCTTCAAGTCAGTGGCCAGTACTCTGTAGGTGTAGTACAAGAACGGCGTTGCAAAAAAGGGCCCCACTTCTTCGCCCGTCAATCAGCTGGCGGGGACTGCCGGCCTGCCTGATATCATCATCGCCGTGCTGCTAAGAAAGGCAGCAACGCGTCCATTATTGGAACAAGGCACACTCGCAACGATGGCTGACGACGACTTTGGTGCCGATGCCGACTTCCTAGATGCTCTAGCATCGTCCTCGGGCGGACCAGCGGTCTCGTCGGGACAGGGCGCTCAGCAGGCGGCGGCGAGTCGCATCCAGCAGCCGCGGCCGCAGAAGATACAGCAGCCAACGCCCCAGAGGTTGGACAAGGCACCACCGACGACCAGCTCGGGACCCAAGATTGTGCAGCCAACGCCTCAAGCCTTGCCTCAGCGCTCCTCCGGCTCGTCCATCTTGGTGTCGCCCCGACAAAAGGGCAACCCCGTTCTGGCAGCTCTTCGTTCTGTACAGTGGGAGTACAGCGACATTCCGGCCGACTATGGGCTGGGCTTGACCACGTGCGCGCTCTTTCTGAGCCTCAAGTACCATAGGCTACATCCAGAGTACATATACACGCGCATTCGGAACCTCCAGGGCCGGTACAACCTGAGGATCGTCTTGACCATGGTGGACATTCCCAACCACGAAGACCCGCTCCGGGAGCTATCCAAGACATCTCTTGTCAACAATGTCACGGTCATTCTTTGTTGGTCAGCCGCGGAGGCGGCGCGTTATCTAGAGCTATATAAATCCTACGAGCATGCCAACTTCTCGGGCATCAAGGGGCAGCAGGCTACGAGTTACACCGAGAAGCTCGTCGAGTTTGTCACCGTGCCCAGGGGCATCAACAAGGCAGATGCCGTGTCGCTCGTGAGTGCATTCGGTAGCGTTCGCAATGCCGTCAATGCGGAGCCCGAACAGGTCTCCATCATCGGCGGCTGGGGCGAGACGAAAGTGAAGCGATGGTGTAGTGTCGTCCAGGAGCCGTTCAGAATCCAGCACGCTGCCAAAAGGCGTGTACTTGCCACCGAGACCAGCAATGCCGCTGATCAGGCATTGCCCATCAGCCGGGTACCGCTCCGGGATATGCCCAGTCTTTCAGCCGCGGCATCTCGAGGCAGCTCGACGCCGCAGCCGCAGGCTCAGCCGGCACAAAAAGAAAAGCCACAGGTCAAAGCAGGCCAATATCAAATACGGGACCCGACTGAGACCGATGACGATGGCGACGAGGATGCCATGATTGCGGCAGCTATAGAGGAGTCCAAAAAGACAGCTGCACTGGAGGGTGCAGCATCGAGTGCCCAGCATGAGGATCAGCTGAGCGAGGGGATAGCTGCTGCACTAGCAAAGCTCAGAGATAAGGACTAGACGTGTTCTGGGGTCTGGCCTCGGAGAATTTCTACCAGATCACACCGCAAGTCAAGCCAGGCCTGCACAGTGTACACTACACTTATAATGACGATTGAGCTCGGTCGTGCATGCATGGGGCCGAGTGCAACGATGATGGGCGCGACGCGACCAGGTTTACACACAGCAACGGGCCAGAATCTGACGACAGAAGAGAGATGAATCATGGCCAGGCCATCATTGCCTACCTACCTCCTGCTCCCTAGGCACATGTGGTTGATGATATATCACTGGCTTCCAAGATGCGTCTGAAAAGTGTGGGCAGTACAGATGTGCATGCGGCCATTACTACTACGTACATGATCCAGGAGAGTGCCATTTCAGTCGCATTTGGAATCCCATCCCACACTTTTTTGACATTTAGCGAACCTTGACCCTGCTTGCGTTCCTATTAATCAAAAAGAGCACCTTCTCTTGGCGGCGGGAGGTCAGGCGATTGGTTGTGCAACACATACTCAAGCCACGCGACATGCAGGAACTCACAGACTACTTTATTAAGGCAATGCGGCGGAACGATGCAGTCAGTCATTGTCGTCCCCAAGATGAATTCTCTAGTCCAGCATGAGGCAGCAAGGGAAAACTCTCCGAAGCTCGTATTCCTACATACTCGAGTAGAATATATAACAAGTCAAAACTACGGCATATACTCACCTGGGCGAGGAAGGCTAGTGCCGCTCTGGGAGGCGCTCGCTGCCGCAGCTCTAATCTGGGTCGACAGGCGTGGCGTTGTAACATGTTGCATCGCAGGCCCCGTTTATCGTTTATACCTTGCACAAGCAGGATGCGAGTCGACTTGTCTTTTGAGGGGCAAGACCTCGTCAGTCAGGTCCTAGCGAATGGCATACAGTAATCAAGCACGCATTCCAGAGCTGCAGAGGCAATCTTAACTCACAACATCCGTGTGTAAGACCAATGCAGTAGGGGCAGCGGGATGTACCTACATTATCTTTCTGGTGCCGGCTTTCCAGTAGTAGTGACAAGTGATGACCACTGGGACGAACGTCGACGTTTTCGAACAACCAGAGGATCCTCGCCATAAGACCACCAACTTGGGATGAAAGTCAACATCGGCCAACACATTCTCTCATCTGCTATCACAACTCACCTCCAGTCTTTGGGCCTCGTGATAGTCAGACATTCTACTCATCTGACGCCCCATCCTTGGCACCAAGATTCATTCGAGCATTCCCCCGCAAACATGGCGCAGCGCTAGAGAGGCTTGAGCCGCCGCTAAAAGCGTCCCCCGCAGATGCTTTTACAGGGGACCAGGGGGTGCCACATCAAGCTTATCGACGCCTAATCCTGTGCACCATGATCACCGACGCGGAGCCTTAGGGGGGTTATGTTCTGTTCTCTCGAGCTAGGTGCAGGTCAGTCAATATTTCTTGTGTAAAAGACATGGTCTGAAGTGAGTGCCGAGACCCTGAAAGCTAATCACGAATCGCGATACTACAGTAGCAAACGCCATACAGATGCAGCAGAATATTGATCTTGGTTCCCAAAAGCAGCATGTCCTCGTGCCGTGGTCATCCGAGCGATTCGCTTTCCGAGAGACTGCCATTATTTCCTCGCCATAGCCGAGCAGTCGGTGTTCGTAATGAACCGAATGGTTGGCTCAGATGACGGGGCCGCAAGCCAGTCTGGCGAAATGAGGTTCTCTCCTTCTGCCCTACCTGGTCCCCTGCAAGTACCTATAGGCAGGCTGTCTAGGTAATGTAGATTTCAAGATTTCAAGAAACATAAACACTCTTCCGGAAGGTCGGTTCATGCCGGGCCACCGTGGCTCAAGCTTCCGAATCCATGGTTATCTTCCCCCTTTGTATCGTCCAGCGCGTAACCCTGCTATGATCACATTGCCAAGTCTGGCATGAATAACATGAGCCGCTATGAGCGATGCTCGAGTTCCGACAAGGTAGAGCAAGCCTTCTTCAACGCCTGGCGGCTATTTTTGAACCGCCTCTCCATGCTCTTCCGTTTTAACCTAGTGTGTCGGCTCCGGCTTTCGATAACCACCGGTAGTTGGTACATCCCCTGCGTCGTTCTCTTTTCTTCATCTCGGTCATCTCATTTTCCCATCCTGAAGCTTCTCCTGCTTCTGCCCATTCAAGAGAAGACTTTCCCCCCTCTATAGAAACCAATGCATGGGGTGTTGGCGTACAGAAAGTCCCAAGCTCAAGTGGCACATGGACACGCGCATTCATGAGCCTACATGTGTAGTTGCCCCCTCGCATCTCGTGTCTACGTCTTCTGGTCAACCATTGAATGTCGAGTTACATTCCGACCTGCAATGGACGACGTGCCTGGTCACCGACCTACACCTCTCGGTCTCATTCTGTCCACATCGTCCTCGCTTGCTTCGGGGCCCTTTGCACAACCAGTTCCTCCACGTCCTTGTATCGTACTTTGCACCTCCCTCTAGGGTAAAGCTTAAGCGTAAGTCCCATCTGATCACTTAGACGAAATCACTAGGCAGGGCAGGCCCAATGATCGGCCGCATCCTCTACGTACATACATGACTGGCCTGGCACTGGGACTGGGGACCTATGGACGGCCAGGCTAGCCCCTTCTCCTTCACCGTGCTGATCTGCAGCTGGTCATTGATATCCCATCTACGTACATGCAAGTTTGTGGATAAGCTCCGGGTCGTGACTTATGTACCCTAACTGTCATAACGCCAGTTGTTATGTACGGGTCGACCATAATGTGCTCCCCGGCGCTTGCACCTTGAGGCTCGTCCTTTCTCCTACCCATGGCATTGTGGTAGAGTCGGATCGGTGAGTGGGTATATATCTCTGTCTTCCCACGCCGCCCAACATCCCGCACGAGTTCCACTATTCTCCCATTCTTCTTTGGTCTGCCGCTCCCTGGGTCAGCCCTGAGCATTGCTTTGGTGTATCATTTAGATCAGCTCTGCCTTTTCTTCATTTCTTGTTCATCAGCCATGGTGTCCTCGGCCTGGCGCATTGCCCTCCTCGGGGCAGTGGCACCCGTCCTTGCCGCGCCAACTGCTCGTGATACCATCACTTACACTTCCTACACCGACAGGACTGCCGCTGTACAGGAGGCCTTTGACCGCGGCTGGAATGGGTACTACACCTATGCCTTTCCCCACGATGAGTTGGCTCCTCTTTCGAAATCATATCTTGATGACTTGTAAGTCAAGCACTTGAACTGCGGTATGTTTGGACTCTGCTGATACTCATGACAATAGCGGAGGCTGGGGAGCCAGCGCCGTCGATGCTCTGTCTACAGCAACCATCATGGGGGACAAGAAGGTCGTGAATCAAATTTTGGATTACATTCCAAAGATTGATTTTACAAAGGCCACTTACACTAGTTCTATATCGCTCTTTGAGACGACCATTCGCTATCTTGGAGGACTTCTTTCTGGTATGCCCTTTTGTCTCCTTGACGAATAGTGCTCGATAAGTACTAATATCCCCTCAAGCATACGATCTTTTGTCCGGCCCAGCCAATGACTTGGTCGATAATCAGGACAATTTGGCTTCGGTTCTGGACCAGGCCGTGAATCTTGCAGATCTCCTCTCTGTCGCCTTTGATACTGGGACTGGTATTCCTTACAACAACCTTGACTGGTCGCCAGTGCGCCCTCAGGCCGCTGACACAAACGGTCTGGCAACCATTGGAACTCTGGTCCTCGAATGGACTCACCTGAGCGATCTGACTGGAAACCAGACGTATGCTCAGCTGTCTCAAAAGGCCGAGTCATATCTCCTCAACCCTCAACCAAAGGACATTGCTGAGCCGTTCCCCGGATTGTTGGGCTCTGCCATTTCCATCAGCACCGGAAATTTCACCAACTCCAACGGCGGTTGGGGTGGCGGCACGGACAGTTTCTACGAGTACCTCATCAAGATGTACCTGTATGATACCAGCCGCTTCGGTGCCTACAAGGATCGTTGGGTTGCAGCAATCGACTCCAGCATCAAGTATATCGCGTCCCATCCAACGAGCCGCCCCGACTTGACGTTCCTGGCCGGGTGGAACAATGCGACATCTCTTTCCTACTCGTCCCAGCATCGTAAGTAACTGCTCAGTATGTGATGAGTGCGTTCCATTTCTGACATGTTTAGTGGCTTGTTTCGACGGAGGCAACTTCATCCTCGGCGGTCTCATTCTCGGCAGACAAGACTATGTTGATTTTGGTATCGAATTGGTTGATGGTTGCCACGATACCTACGCATCGACAGCCACCAAGATAGGGCCTGAGATCTTTGACTGGCAAGACAGCGCCGTGTCAGCCAATGCTCCCAACAACCCACCGCCACCCGCGGCCCAAGCGGACTTTTACGCCCAGGCAGGCTTCTGGATTCCTGACGGGGGAGCCGACTACATCCTGCGCCCCGAGGTCATGGAGAGTTACTACTACGCCTGGAGGGCAACTGGCGACACCAAGTACCAGGACTGGGGCTGGGACGCCTTCCTCGCCATCAACAGCACGTGCTCGGTCGACGATGTGGGATTCACGGGCATCAGCAACGTCAACGTCGCCGGGGGCGGATCCAAGTACGACGAACAAGAGTCGTTCTTCTTTGCCGAGGTGATGAAGTACTCATACCTCATCCAGGCTCCAGAGGCTGTATGGCAGGTCTCGGCAGACGGGGACAACACCTACGTCTTCAACACTGAGGCTCATCCCATTAAGATTGCCGGTAGCCCAGCTTGATGGCGAAGGGATGGCTTAATGAAGGGAGCAGTTTTACATAATAAGACGATTCGAGATACATTGTGGGTTGGGTGACCGCATATGGACCTGGCGTTTTTCTCACACGGATGGTGAACATTGCATCATAATAGTGTTAGTAATGGCATTTCTTTTTTTAAGTTGAAGGTGGCCGATTCTGTGACTGCCACACTACTTTCGTCTGAACTGTAAGTAAGCTTAACTGTGATTTTGTAATCTCACAGTACGTATCTATAATCTATTAGCAGACTTGAGGAGCAATTGGCATGTCTCCACTGTTTCCATTTCTATAGGGCTGAATGCTGATGCGCTCAGTGTGTGAAGATCCGCGCTGAAGCTCCCCACGTCAGCGCCATCGGTCCCGGGCTCCGGCATTCTTTGTTGTCCGAAGTATGAATAGGAAGATTCAATTGCGTCACCACTTGACACATGTCTTTGCTGGTCAAGAATAGTAACATTGTGTACGCAAACACATTTATTAGGCCACAGAAGTTCAAATCTTTTTTTATCGTATGGAATTATCTCTCTGCAGAGAATTTACAATAATTGGTATGTCCCATCGTCTTTCCCTTCTCTTCAATAGCTGATCTTGATTCAGTATAATCACCTTGGCAGTGCATAGCGATTGCATTTTCTCTAGGTTTCACAGACAGCGCCCAGGACGCAAAGTCGCACCTAGTATAGCCACGTGCTCTGGTCGCTTACTATCCCTCGGACGAGAAGATAGTCCATATCGATAATTACTTTTTCGACAAACGCTTCTTCTTAAGTAATCGGCAAACACGGCACGAAGAAGGAGAGATAGAGACAGAATGACGCTCCTCCAGCACCTCCTCCACGTGACAAACTTCCGCAGCCCGCTGCTGCGGACGCTCGTCCCCAGCGTGGGCGCCGCCTTTGCCATCCAGGCCGCCTTTGCCGTGCCCTCCGTCTACTACCAGACGGAGCGCTTCTACGACGCCTCGGGCGCCCTCACCTTTCTGTCCGTCACCCTCCTGAGCCTGTACCTGCCGCACCTGCGCACGCGCGCCGCCGCCGCCGTCAAGGGCACCGATGTCAAGCTGCCCAATGTGCTGTCGGCGTTTCTGAGCGGGGGCGCTGCCGGGGCGTTCAACTGGCGCCAGGTCGCGCTGAGCGCCGCCGTGGCCTTTTGGAGTATTCGCCGTAAGTCGGATGTGCACGAGGAAATATACGCCAAAGAATGAATATGCTGACAGTCGACCAACAGTGGGATCTTACCTGTTCCAGCGCGTGCTCCAGGAGGGCAAGGACTCGCGGTTCGACGACATCCGGGGGTCCAAGGCCAAGTTCGCGGGGGCCTGGACGGGCCAGGCCGTCTGGGTCTCGCTGTGCCTGCTGCCCGTCATCGCCGTCAACGCGACTCCGCCCGCCGCCTTCGCCGCGCTCGCCGGCCTCCGGCCCTCGGACCTGCTCGGCCTCGCCCTGTACTTTGGCGGCTTCGCCTTCGAGATCACCGCCGACCGCCAGAAGAGCGCCTGGATGCACGAGAAGCGCAACAAGCAGCACGACGAGGCCTTCCTGACGCGCGGGCTGTGGAGCAAGAGGTGAGTATTTACTTTCCGCGCGGGCGTTCATAACATGTCTGGCCTTGCTAACGTGACATTGACAGCCAATACCCAAACTACTTTGGAGAGACGACGCTCTGGACGGGCATAGCCACGGCCGCTGCGGGCGTTCTGATCACGTCTCCCGTGCAGGTCGGCCTGGGCCTGAGCGGCGGCATCGGCGGCCAGCTGTTGGCCCTCGGGCTTTCCTATGTCAGCCCGGCGTTTGTCACGCTGCTCCTGACCAAGGTGTCGGGTATCCCGATGAGCGAGAAGAAGTATGACCAGAGATACGGCGACCGCAAGGATTACCAGGAGTGGAAGAAGAATACGCCAAAGTATTTCCCCAAGCTCTGGTAAAAAGAAAGCCGTAGACAAATAAGATGAAGCGCTCATGTACTTCACAAGACGATAATAATACTGTACTATAACGAAGACAGCATAGAATGGTCGAGTTCAAATATGCAATTTCATTCCACTATATCCATGCATGCATGCACCCTTCTCGTAAAACTCCAGGCCTTGCCTTGGCAACCTAATCCCGAATTGATATATATAAAACCAGCGCCTTGCCAATTGTCGCAATGATTTTTTTTTTTCCAGAATTATCATGATCGTGTGTATGTTGTTGAAGGGATGTCTACTTGTGGAACGATTTGACCTTTTCGACCTCGTCGTAGCTGCCCAGGTATATACCCGACTTGTCGTGGATGTGCTCGGGCACGACCGTCAGCATGCGGTTCATGTGGCTGTCGATTGCTTGACCACCGGCTGTGAGAGATTGTTAGAATTTGCCATGCTACAAGACTTCTGGGGATTTGCGGATCAGGACGTACCATTTTCAAAGACCATGGCCATGGGCGCGCACTCGTACAGAATTCGCAGCTTGCCCTTGGGGGCCTTCTTGTCGGCTGGGTAGGCAAAGATGCCACCGTACAGCAGCGTCCGGTAGGCGTCGGCGACCATGGAACCAATGTACCTGGCGCTGTAGGGCTTGCCGTCGCCCTGGGGGAACTTGAGCGAGTTGAAGTACTCCTTGGTGTTGTCCTGCCAGTAGGCCGAGTTGCCCTCGTTGCACGAGTAGATGGCGCGGCTCCGGGGGATCTGCATGTTGGGGTGGGTGAGGATGAACTCGCCAAACGAGGAGTCGAGGGTGAAGCCGTTGACGGTGCCGCCCTTCATGGTGATGACGAGCTGGGCCGAGGCGCCGTACATGGTGAAGCCGGCGGCCAGCAGCTCGGTGCCGGGCTTGAGGATGTCCTCCTTGGTGCCCTTGGAGCCCTCGGCCAGCTTGTGGATGCCGAAGATGGTGCCGACCGACACGCCGGCATCCAGGTTGGAGCTGCCGTCGATGGGGTCGCAGGCCACGGCGTAGCGCGCGTTGCTGCTGTCCTTGAAGTAGATGATGTCCTCCTCCTCTTCCGACACCACCAGGGCGCACTTATCCGAGGACCGCATGGCCTCGATGAAGATGTCATTGCCGATCACGTCCAGCTTCTTTTGGTCGTCGCCCGTGGCGTTGGACTGCCCGGCCAGGCCGGTCAGGTTTACTAACGTGGCTCGGCGGATGTAGTACGCAATGGCCTTGAAGGAGAACTGGAGGGCGTGGCATAGCAGTCTGTCGTCCCGGATGTTGCGGTTAGTGGTCTGACTTCCCAACGTAGATCATTTCGAGGGGGGTCCCTCTGGGGAGCGTTCTTACGTAAAGTCTCCCGTTGCCTCCGGGACCTTGTGCTGCTCTTCCGTAAGGAATCGTGTGAGGGTGACAATGTTGGTGTTGACAGTCGCCGTCTCGGCGGGAGGGACACCGTCAGCCATTGTGAATTATTTATTTGTTGAAGGTTGTGGAAAAAAGGAGTTTGTTGGAGTTGGTATAGTCGCTGGTAGCAGTAATGGTCCGGCTTCACCAGGCGAGTTGTTGTTGAGCTTTGGGGGTATAATTGGTTATAGATGTGGAAGAGACGAATAGATCGTGAGAGTGTTGCAGCAACAGGCAGACTTATACGTCAGAGCGAGGAGAGGAAACAAGAGTCAAGACTTGGAAACGAGAAGATCGTCAATGTGTGACCGAACAACTACATAAGTACACATAACTAGCAATGATCGATCGAGGGGAAGCTTGGACTTATGAAGTCAACCACGGAGTCCAACCCGCTTCTTCTACTCCACACCCCTCCTTCCCGGTGTGTCTGGCAATCTGGACATTCTGGGGGTTTCCCACGATGCGGTTGCGGCAATGGGCGGCCAGGAGGTAGCACGAGATGCGTTCGGCAAAGGGGCACACGATGGGCTCAGCCATTGGCTTTTCTGAAGCCACGCAGAGCCGTGCAAGCGTCTGTTTCCCCTGGTTTGCCGGCCAAATGGGCATGGGCAATTGGGGGATTTCACGAGCCTGGCGAGCTTCCAAAGAGGATTTTCCGGGTCGCGTCGTGAAGGGTGCAAATGACTTGTACCGAGGCGGGTGTTCTCGGCCATTTCGGGCTATCAACGTCATCTGGGGCCAAACACTCTAGCTAGGAGAGAGTCAGGTCAATCAATGGGGTCGTCCATGCTGGCTGGGACGTTTGCTCCGTCATTGGGACCTCATGCAAGCAAGCAAGATCTGGTTTTCGTCGTAACGCGACTCGTTACAGGGAATGCATCTCCTGGACTTGCATCCTCTGAAGTAATTTCTCCAGTTGTTCTCTTGGCTCTCACGCGTGCAGTCATCTTGGTTTGGCATCTCGAACTTCTATGGCCTTCGCCTGCTGAACAATCGAGGACCCCGCCATTCCTCACGCCGGCAACCCCGCTGAAGCTCGTCCCGCGGAAGTGGGGTGGATTTCCAATGGTTGCGCTGGACCGGGCATTTCCAAGTCCAGTGCAGCCCTAGAAAGCTCCAGTCCCCAGGCACCAGGTGACCTGGAACTGGGGCCTGTCGCGGAACTGGAGGACCTGGGCAACGCGCTAGCACCGCCCAGAACGGAGAAGCTTTGATCCCCTCTCCGGCGCGTGGCCCACCAAAGCTTGCAGCGCGGGCGCTGGATCTTTCTTATTCCGGGGCTGCACCGTGTCGTCCCCCACCCAACGCGGTTCAAATCCATAAAAATAGTTCTCGACGAAATTTCTGCCCACGATTCTGCAAACAGCTTCACAAACACAACACGGCAGCTTCGGGGAGAAAACTCGAGCTCTGGATCTGCTCCGGGCTTCCCGAGCTGCCTGCCATGCCTCTGGTGAGTATTGCGCATTCCCTTCTTCACATTTCCTACCCCCATCCCATTGATGACAAGTTGTAAACCGCAAACTAGAGTCTTTGACCTCCGGGAATGAAACTGTTTTTACACGTCAGTCTGAGATTACACACCATCAACCTGCTTGTTTTTCCAGCCTGGTTGAGACGCGTCACTAACGTTGTCATCAGAAGTCAGAGTCTCCATGAGCAACACTCGTGCTCGCGAACGAAGTCCATGCGACTATTCGCTTGCCAATCGATCCCCATCGGCCCTGTACATTTCGGTATGTCGACCTGCATCTCTTCCCTGCCCCACCCTCTCTATACCTGATGAACAATTTCTCTGCTTCGGCAGAGCTGGAAATTACCGTCCGACATACTCTGACGAAAAAAACTGGCTGTTGTCTGATCCAATCCCACCTTCACATCTCTCTGTACACGCAACGTCGCGACAGACATGCTAACATTGCATGATTAGTACAGGCAGACTCTGGTCTGAGTATGTTTCCACTCCATCACAGCTACCTCGACATCTCTTTACCTGATGAAGCGGCACTGGGCTCCGAATCACAAACCACATGAGTCAGATACGCCATTTTGTGGCAGGCCTAGAAAACCTCGCCCACTGATCCAAGAACACAATTGCAACATCATTGCCTCTCCTTGAGCAAGACAGTAGTCTAATACTCTATCGACTACAGGCTGGATCAAACTGATCGCGGAACTCGAAACAGCTCGATTGTAGGGTAAGCCACAACAATACTTTGCGCAACACTGTCCCACTTTCGCGTGATGAATACCTAGATGACGAGTCTTATTTGGGTTTCCAATGCAGACAACACTTTTATTTTAACCATTCATGCATAACTGAATGCGAATCCTAACACTCTTACTGGTCATTGCCAATTTCAAGAGAATCCTTAGCTGATTTGGACTTTTTCAGGTACGCCAAATGTCTGCCACAATCATTCGAAAGTGATGCCTGTTCGAAGTCGTCGGAATACAACCTAGACCAGCATCGTTTGCGATTCCATCGTGACGTAGGCTTCTGACCAGATCAAGTTCGCCAGGCTGGCAATCTGGTCAGGTCAGACCATCTGCTTGATTGCAATTGGTAAGAATACATTTTCTTCACACAACACAACCAAAATGATGATTCGACTTAACCGATTGACAAGCATATGTCAGAGCTTAACCGCGCGGAAGAGAACTGTCATGTCTGACTGCTCTACTAATCACCTCTATCATGATTCGTCTTCTGGAACTCAATGGCTGACTCCAACTCAAGTAGTTCAAAGCACTCGCCAGATTCTTAAATACGCCACTCAAGCCCTTCTGACTCTCAGGTAAGACATCCCCGATCTCCCTCCACGCCCCTCCCACTACAATGATGATCATATTATCACGACGGTCAACATAGCCTTCTGGGTCTTGATGATACCGCCTTTGACAAGGCATTACTATATGAAACTGAAAAAATTCACCAATACTACTTCTGCATACTTGCCACCCGTTGTAAAGTAGTGTGCTAACTAGTATCTCAGGTCTCTGGCTACTTCTGCATGATCACCTGATTGCGGTATGATTGTCCCTGGTCCCTCCAGCTGAATAGTACCGGCTCCTGGAACCCACGTCTTGCCCAAGTGTTTATTGTGACCAGGCGAAGGTGTTCTGCTGTGACCACACTTAGCCGGGAGTCCCAGTTTCTCGGATGGTCAAGAACTTGTTTTCATCATGAGTCCGTCCCAACGGTAAGTCGTATTGACATTATTTGCAAATACACCAAGCTTGCGCTAGATAGCAACAATACATTGGATGATTCAAAAAAGTATTTTCTCTTCCGTGATTCTATTGCTCAGTCCGACCTTCTTGATCCGAAGTCGACTTCAGTTTTTTATCATTTTTATCCCCAAGTCTCAGCATTTACGGGCGCATCAGATGACCTTAAGAAGAGCATGAGTATATTTCTCAATCTATATGCAATGCGAGTGGGGGTATCATGCAAAACCAGTATTATCAAAACAGTACCCAAGAAAGACAGAACCATCCCAGTCCCATGACCGCCGACCTCTCAACATTCGGTGGAGGGCGTCCCGCGGCGCTGCTGGGGGTCGACGTGGCGGTGAACACACCAGTCAGAGGCTCCGAGGCCGTGGTCGACGATGGAGCGCTCGTGGCGCTCGGCACGGTGGTTCCGCTCTTGGTAACGAGGGCTCCGTCAACAACAGCCACGCTCTTGCCCTCGCCCTCCGGATCCTGCAACTGCTTCTTCTGCTCCTCGCTGCAGCTGCCGGGTATGTTGCGTATCCAGCACGTGCCGGTAGGGCTGGCGGGCAGGGCCCCGGCAAACGTCTTGGTCGCGTTGGCCGGCCCGGTCGTGTTGTACGCCGAGAGGTCGACCTGCTGGCCGTCCGAGACCGAGGTCCCGAGCACGATGCGGGCAAAGACCTGAAAGGCTGTCTCCGGCTGGTAGGCGGGCACCGAGTGGCCGGCCTGGTAAATGCGCGAGAAGGAGAGGTTGCCCAGCTGCCGCACTACGCCGCCGATATAGCTGTCGTTGACGATGATCGGGGCGTAGCCAGCGCCGGCAAAGGACGAGTACCGCTCTAGGACGGCGTCCGCAGACGATGGCTGAGATGCGGCTGCCGCGTCGGCTAGCGCGAGGGAAATGGCCTCGCCGCCTAGCCAATTGCAAATGTAGTCGCGGTCGCCGTAGATGAGACCGACGCGGACGCCAGCGCTCAAGAGTAAGGCCAGCTTGGGCACGAGAGACTCGCGCGCGTAGTCGCCCGTTGCCGCAAACGCGGAGACGACCGCGGCGCTGGTCTCTGTATAATTTGTGCTCGCACCGAGGGCCTTCTGGAATTCAGCGCTGTTGAGATATGCCAGATACCGCGACGGCGGGAACGAGTCTGGGAGCAGAGCGGCAATGTCGTAGACGCTGCGGCCAGCGTCACTATAAGGAAGCATGACGTTCTCGGAGCAGAAGTCGTTTGCCTGCGAGCACAGCTCGTTCACCGACGAGATGGCACCAGTGTTGTCCGGATCACTGCTCTGCACTGCGGCTCGGCAGCGCAAGATCAACTCGCGACAGCCTCCCTGGGCGTAGAAACTCGCATTGGCAGCCTCGGCGCGGACCGAATTGATGGCGACCAGTCCGTACGGGTTCTTTGTTGCCATGGCAGGGTAGTAGGGTGCCTGAATGAGCTGATCGATGCACCCATTGACGATACCGAGAGACTTGAGTCGGATATCGACCGTGGTGTTCTGAGATATGGAACCATTGACACTCGCAGCATTCATCTCCTGCCATTTAGACGCAAAGACTGGCCCGTATATGCCACCGTAGCTCTCGGCGAAGAGGTTGACGCCCAGCGAGTCGCCGTCGGGAGGATTAAACTGAGGAAAGGTGACCAGAAAGCCCTGCAACAGATGGTAGACGGCCAGCGCGGCCGTCTCGGTGGTATTGGCCGTCGATGACACATTTCCAGAGCTGAAAGTGCCATTGAGGAACAGACCCGGACGGCCCGCGGGCGGGACCGAGATGTCGTTGGTGAGCAGATCGAGGGAGCCGTTGGTCGGGACATCGTAGGAGAAGCCGACCTGGCTCGGCTGGTCGATGAAGAGCATGTTGGAGGCGCGGTCCCAGCCCCATTCGCGGGCAACGGTGTTGTACCAGTCCGCCTCTCCCGCGGCGTCGACGACCTCACAGGGGCCGTTCTCGTTAAAGAGCCCGAGCATAGATGATGCGCCGGGCCCGCCATTGAGCCATATGGTCAGGGCGGCGGTCGGCTCACGGGATTCGACGAACCAGAAGAACAGGTGACTCACGTCCAAATCGTTGTCGCTATTCTCGTTATCCTTGCCGGCCGCGGCCGTGGGGATCCGAACCCATCCCGTATACTGCTGCTGCGTGTCGAAAGCGGTGGTGCAGGCGCCTGAAGGAACCTTGTAGCTGATGGTGATGTTTGGGTCGACTGGCGAGGTGATTGTGGTGAGACCATCGTCTGGGTCTGGCTTGGGGAATTGAGCCCAGGCGCGGCCGGCGATGAGGGCGGCGAGCGCGCCGAGGAGTCTCATGGTGGGCAAAGCAGTGTTTTTCGCATATTTTGAGCAGAACAAAAAGAGAATTTCTAGGAAGTTTTTTTATAGATCGAAAAAGTTTGGACAAAAAGAATAAGAAACAGAAAAATCTAGATTTCGAGCGGTCTGATCAAACATCGGACAAAAGACTTGGTTTAAGAATAATATATTACATGCGTACAATGTCGGCCACAGTTGGTTTGTTCTTTCGATCTCTCGGGGCGCCGGTCAATCGCTGCTGCATTTTTTGGAGTATCTGTTCATTGCAGGAAGGATCGATGCTAATGACGACGACGGATCTCTTTTGTCCCGCCCGGTGTGGTTACAGCACACGCATAAATTCAGATGCTGCAGGTAGGTGCGGCTGCTGCAGGTCATCAATCTGCAGGGATGCAGTGTTACCTTGTCAAGAGGCAGCGCACATACAGTGTACTGAGCAGCCCGTACGGAGAGAAATTCGTCAACGGATGCATCGACCAGCTTATCCAGGCACCCGACTGCCCTGTCATGGCAACAAAGAACCCGTACGGACTGGTTGCCATCAGTCCGGTCCGCGCCCCCGCTGCCAATGCGAGTTTTTTTTTACGAGTTGATCCTGCGCTGCCGAGCCGCGGTACAGAGCAGTGATCCGGACAACACTGGTGCCATCTTAAAGAATACACGACAACCACTTGGATGACTGTGCAACAGATATACAGGAAAACATAACAACCTGTATACATGTATTCAATTGACGCCTGGGACTATGGCGATATGGAAGCTCAACAAGGTCTACGGCCACTCTTCCAAATACCAATAACAATGTCACGATGATCACATGAACCGAGGAGTGGCACTGCTTGGGAGAATGGAGTATTTAGGTTCCAGTACAGTTGGTAGATCAAAGTCTCAGAAACAATGTATACATATACTATTTCTATTAGTCAAGATCCCGGGTGCAAGGTGTGTGGTGGCAGCAATATCATTCAAGAGATACGAAACTCGCCGTTTCAAACCATGCATCTCGTCACTTTTCCTATTTGGACAGAAGCTCAATCCCCCTTGGTTTTAGTTATATGTCTTCAAAATAACTACGAAGTAGAACACAATTACAATTGTCCATCTAGGATCCGCAGCAGCAGCCAGGGTTGAGCTGCGCCGCAGTGGCTAACAAACACTACACTTGATGGGCAAGTATAATGGGGCTTCACATCAATGTATCACGAGCGCTTCTCGGCATACTGATCCAGTATACAGACTTGGTTTAGTACTTTCCTTTATGTTAGTAACTACAGCACCCAATATTGGCACCGCATTCTCAGTTATCATTGCCGATAGCCGAGTAACTCATCGCCCCCATTTCAAGGCATAGTGAACCACGACATAACCGCGCACCATGATACCTTCACTTTGATCATACTTCTGCCTTATCCATTCCAATAGCAATGCCTCCTCTCCACATGTTTACACTTTAGGAATACTTTAACGAGAAAAGCCGGCACAGCCACTTGTATCCCCTGGCGCCAATTCCAGGCACATGCAGCGCTAAGCCGGTCCGGTGCGTGCGGCTGAGAATGAGATGCAGCAATTAGTAGATATGATCTGCGGATCCCCTCGTCTACAAAACGGTCTCACATACATATATAACCTAGACTGTAGAGGTAGCTTGATCATCTTGGAGGGCTGTTGGTCAGTCTATAGCCTCCACAGGTGGTGACCATGTCGTCCAGCGCCTCCGCCAACTACTCGGCCACCGATATAATCACTTACATCGGCGTGCCCCTGGCCGTCCTCGGCGTCCTGCCCATCCTGTACAACACGGTCGCGACCCTAGCTGCCCTGTCCAAGATCAAGCGCATGCTGAGGAAGGCGAGGCTGCCGGCCCTGACGCGGAGCGACATCGTCAACAAGGTCATCGAGGTGGAGCTGCCGCGCTACGCCGTGACGCCTTGGGACCGCTTCGGCGACGACAGCGCCGAGCAGTACTGGCAGCTCTCGCGCCAGCCGAGCCAGATCCCCGGCGGCAGCTGGACCACCTTCAACTGGCGGACCAACACCATCGGCCTCAAGACCCAGCGCGTCGAGTACGCAGACCAGCTGCGCCAGCCCCAGGTCGAGGTCGCCTTTGACGAGCTCGTCTCGTACCTGCTCGACCTCGGCGCCGTCCCCGACGCCCACGGCTGGAAGCTGCTCCGCACCACCGGCCTGTGGACGCCGACCGGCTGCGCCCTGATGAAGTCGCCCGGCGGCCACTCGGCTCTCACCATTGCTCCTCTGGACGACTCGGACGGCCACTTGTCCCTGGCTGTGCAGTGGTCTTCGTCGTGGACAACGAGGGACTCTGGGTCCTTGCCTCCGTACTGGGTGCGCCTGCCGCCATGTCCACGAGCCAAGAGCCAGGAAGACGCAAAGTCCGGAGATCCGGCAGTTGATAGTAATTTAGAAGAGCCTGACAAGATGGACGACCCAGAAGCCAAGAAACTCTCCCCAAAACAGTCCTTGGATTCGATCCAGAAACAGTCGCAATCGAACTTTACAAAACCAATAACGTGCCAAATCTCCATCGACGGCCTCACCTCTGCGCTGAGTCAGGACCCGGGCTCCCTAACGACCGAGTCCCACCCCCAGAGCCTCTACGTCGAGCACCTGCGCTTGGGCCGCGCGGGTAAGCTCGACGGGGTGTGGTTCGCGAGCGCCGCGACGGCGTACGGGACGACGAGCAACACGATGCTCTGGAACTACAAGATCCCCGACGAGATCCTCAACTTCGCCAGCCGCGACACGGTGCCGTGCGGCGTGCTGGTGCTGCTGGGCGTCGTCGACGAGTCCGAGACGCCGCAGTGGGCCACCAAGTTCAACCAGGGCATGGAGTACCACGAGGTCGTCACGCGACGCTTCCAGGAGCAGAGGCTCGCCATGGCCGAGGAGGACCGCATGTCCCACGACCAGAGGCAGATCGCCATCGGCAACCGGATGCAGAGGGAGATGCAGCAGCGCATGAACGATAGTAAGTCTCGAGAGTCTAATTCTTTCTACACTTGACATTCTAGTCGAGTTCCAAAGCAGAGGACTAATGACCGCCCAGTGCGCGATAAAATGCGCCTCGACAATCAGCGCCGGGAACAGCGCGAGCTCGAGGCCCTGCAGAGCCCCAAGTGGGACAACAAGCTGGTCGCCGAGCACAACCTCAAGTGGCTCAAGGCGGCGGGCCACGTGGACGAGAGCGTCACGCTCAAGGACGCCGTGGGCATGCTCCTCCACCGCATGGTCCTCGACGGGCAGTTCGCAGCAGCCGTGTGTAAGGTCGTCGACCTGTGGAAGGCGTGGGCGGACAATGGCGGCATGAGGGCGTCGGACCTGTCTGCACTGCGGGAGACCCAGGACATATTTGCCAGGGCCAGCCTCCTCGTCGCCGTGATCAAGGACACGACGGTCGCCCTCGAGGGCACCTTGTCCATGGACCTGCAAGAGTGTATGAGAATATGGAAGACGGTCAGGTTGGGTTGAAGTGTTCCTTGTGATTATACCTATTAACGGGACATTGTCTGAAGAAAAACACCTCAAACAACCAACACTTGTTACACGGCGAAACATGGCTCGTCTTTCTAGGGCGCACATGCGTAACTTGAGATGTTAGTCCTGGTATGGTGTACGCCGAACGGTATCCATCTAGGACTTCGGTTGTTGCTGAGCACCGCATCAGAACCACACGCCATCCTCATAGTCGTGTATTCCATTCTTGGCAAAAGCAGGTCCCAGAGCCAAGACGGCCGCGAATTCGTCGTGTTCACCAGCGATACTCTGTATACCCTTGCCCGCCCTGCCGATCTCCACTGCCGACGACCGGCTATTTCATTTGGAAATCCGGGGTAGGTCGCAACCAAGTGAGGAGGTTGGGTTACCTCACTAAACTCCATTGAGCGACTATACCTTCCCATTTTGTATCGAATAGCGAAAGAGACGGAGTATCGTCATCGAGACAATATACGTGATTTTTCTATCCACCATCTACTTGGAATCGAATTACTGGGGGGCCCACCCTCGCTAACCGCGCTTCTGCTCGGCTTTCTCCTCGAAGGTTTTCATCGACATGTAAATAGAAAGCTTGGCCAATATACTTCGATATAATCTTGTTCTCATGATTCATGTCCTCGTATCCACTCGCTATAAGATTGAGGAACACCGCGGCCAGATTTGGAAACACTCTTCCATCGCATCATCCCACAGACAAAATGCGCTTCGCCACTCTCATCACGTCCGTCATGGCGGTAGCCATGCCCGCCGTCCGCGCGGCCACGCCAGCATCACCGGGCCTGACATACCTCTACACGGCCAACGTGACGCTGGGCACGAGCTTCAGCATGGGCGTCGGCCCGCAGGGCGAGCGCGTGGCGATCCCCATCGTCGGCGGCACCTTTAGCGGACCCAACATCAACGGTGTGTATCCAAAGGCGTGGCAAGACGGGCAGGTCGCAGTGGAATTTGTGTGTTGGTCGCTGACTCTTCGTGCCACACGAAAACAGGCACCATATTGGACTTGGGAGCCGACTGGGGCTGGATCGATACGCACAATAACCAGGTCACTTTTCATCCGGATACGCGGTACAACCTCCGCACGTCGGACGGGGCCAACATTTACATCCAGACCGAGGGGCCGGCACAGGTACGTGTATTTGCTGACTTACATCTTTGCGGTTAAAAAGCTATAACGGGGCAGCCGGAAACAAGAACGAGAATTCCTAACACATATTAAAACAGGCCGATGGCACTACCCATCTGAGGGAAAAGTTTGAGACGGGAAGCCCAGACTACTATTGGCTCAACAACATTGTGGCCATTGGCATCTTGACATCGGGAGATGGCTACGTCGTGATCGATACCTGGCAGGTGAGTTTGATTGACACCAAGACACTTAGGCCTAGGGGACGCTCCAGTTTCACTTCAAAGTATGAGTAGCTGACAAGTGGAATTCTAGATCACGTCGCCAGTTGCGTGATATTACCCCGGATGGAACGAGGAAATGGTCGGGATATTTTGACTTCTCTTCAAATTCAAGCACGAATGTCTTCTTACTCCCCCCTTGGCGTGTTGACTGCTCTCAAAGCATCGTCCAAAATACATTCTTCGGAAAGCGTGTCAGTAATTGAAGCACAATTCAGTGACAAGACAAAATCTACTGGAAGGAAAACAACGCATCAAGTTTAGTGGCATATCATGTTGTATTAACTTTGCTGTCCATAATTCATGCCTAGGTGCGCTTGGCTTTTACCTTAAATCACCTAGTCTTCGCTTGATTATGGACAACTATGTAGTTTGAAAAGCAATCAGTCATCAAGCTCGAGCGGCATCCCATACCACATGTCAGTCGTATCAATCATCTTCCCTCGACCATGACGTATGTACTTGATTCTTGGCTCGGCCCTCGCATTCAATGGCCGAAACTGTCTATGCCTCCTCTTCTCATCTATCTTCCGCTGGAGAAGGCATTCTTGACTTCGCCCCGTGGCCACTCGAATAAGACATCACCACCATACACTGTAGACGTGATGGTCGAGATTCTGACCTCGGTGTCGCCGTAGAATTGTTCGCACTCCTTCAGAACCTTGTTGACCAATGCTCTGCTGCTCGTGACACTCGGTGTCTCGTCCGCGTCGCCAAAGTGCTTGTCGACTCTCTTCCTCAGAGCCTCGACTCCCTTCTTCACCTCTCGGCCGTCGTAGTTTGACAAGACCTTGTTGAATGTTGCCTTGGAATGCGATGGCTGTGATGCAATCGTCGACGGCGCCTTGCCCGAGGCTAGCTGAGCCTCAATGTTCTCCAGATACTCCAAGAGTTTGCCTAGCGGTCGGCGCATGACGGCGTTGAGGTACAGGTTCATGTGTTCGTTCATCTCATTGCTGGCAACATCCTTCCAGTCCTCGAGGATCTCCAGTCCGCGGGTATCGAGCTCCTCCAGGAAGTGGTTCATGTTCTCAATAAGCAAGATGTGGTAGTTCAAGGCCTCCTTGTCTTCTGGGTCTGCGCCGGCGTTTGTCAGTGTTGCCGGGTTTTCCCGAGCAATCACCTTGAGCGATTCGAACATGGTCTTGATGATGCGGTCGTACTCGCGATCGATGGACCGGCGTGCCGAGCTAGACGTTTCGGCTACTGACATCATGTTCTCGACGGCACCCGAGAACAGTGGGAAGATCCGGATGAAGGAGATGACTCCCTTGCGCTTCTTGATCTTGACTTTTGTCTCTTCAATGGCTCGAAGCTGCTCATCCACAAACCTCGTGAACCGCGACTCCAGGCCGTTGTGGAGTTTATGCAAGACATTGTTCAGGAAGTCTTGGTTGGACTGGGTCATGTCCGAGTGCTTGCGCTCGAGCACAGCCAGCACGCCAACTCCTTGTCTATGATGCCTAGTCAGATCACGTTCTCGTAACAACAAATGGGAAATATAACTCACAGTGGATCTTGCGACAGAACCCAATCAACAGTCTGCTGCAATTCGGTCTCGACGAAACCAAAGATGACCTCCATCGCCCGCGTCACTCTCTTGGCGAGGTCCCTGTCGGGCTCCATGAGTCTGTGTCTCCTCAAGTCCCCGTAGCGTCGGTCGCGAGGCTTTGCCGATGCCACCGCATCAGGGAAATCCAAAGTCTCCAATGTGGTCGCGTGGAAAAAGTCAATGATGAAGTTCTGCTCCATCTCCACCAATGGCAACAGATCATCCGCAATGCCAGCGAATATCTCGTACGGCAAGACGCGCTCCCCCTTCTCGACTGCGTGCTTGCTGCCGCCCTCTCCCAGGGGCGACCGCAGAGATCTGGCCAGGGTCTGACTCCTCTTCACGGTCAATTTTCTCGCAGTAGCCATTGTGCTCTCCGACTGCTTCTCTTGCTGCGACGTGAAGAGAAGTTCGCCTTCTTCGCCGGTTGGCTTGCTGGCATTACGCTTCCAAGCAGTGAGGACTTCCTTGAATTCCGACCTGTAGATGGGGAAGTTCTTGTCCTGGTAGACCTGGAGAAACGTATTCCACCCAGTCAGGTCGAGATCACGCGCATACACCATTAGCGGGTTGTACCGCCATAAGAGATCGCGTCCAATGTCGTGGTGCTTTGGGTCGACCTTCTTTGACAGCGCGCCATCCAGGCTCTTCTTGACCTCGCGTGCAGCAAGGTCGAACTGGCGCTCCATGAACTCTCGGTATCGCTGTAGGAAGTGGGCGCTGCTGGACAGGTACATCTCCTTCTTTTCCTGCACAATACGCATCTTGCCATAGTCTGCATTGAAGCCGCTCTGCTGGTCTCCAAGGCTGAGATCCTCGCCTCGGGACTCTGCTCCATCCATCGACGGGTCAATCTTCATCATGGCCTTGTATAATGTCACGAGCGTAGACTCGACATCTTCCAAGCCAGGCATAGAATCCAGGGGTGCGACCTCCAGAGGCCGTAGATCTTCTCGCTGGATCGCACATGTGTCGAGCAAAGACTCCAGCTCTTTTCTGAGCAACTTTTGATTCGCGGCCTGCACCTGCAGACCTTGCCCTTGAGCTTCAATGTAGGCAATATCCTCAGACAGGGTCTATTGAAAGTTAGTAAACGTGATTCAGCATGGTGGGCATGGAGTGACCTTACCCCTAATTCAACACTGTAAAGAGTAAGCAGGTTGTCGAGTTCGTCGCACTCCGCAATAGCAACGTCAAGGCCTTTCTTGATGGCATCGATTCTCTCGTCTTCCTCCTCGAACCTGACCACCCAATCACCAGCCTGAGCCTTGTTGAGCTGTCTGTCGACGTCCATCTTCATCTCTTCAAAGTTGCGGCTGCGCATTTGCTCTCCTGGCACCCATCCAAAATGGTCAAGCAGTTTGACGAACTCGTCTGTTTGACCAGCAAGTATACTGGTGTCGATTCCAAGAGTAGTCAGATATTTCGCGTCGTTTCCTGTGAGGACGGGATCCTCGACAGGCTTCTTGACAACCTCTGGAATCTTGTTCTTTTCTTCCACAGGTCCCTGGAAACTACTGGGCCGACTTGAGTTGGGGACCGTGATCTTCACCTCGGGCACGTTGTTGGAGTTTCTCTTGGGAGACTTGGGCGGCTCCGAGGTCTGGGACAATTCGGGCTTCAGCGCAGGCCTTGGCGGAGCTGGCACAACTTCCGTGATGCCATCTGGGCCCTCGCTATCGGAGCGCTTCAGCTCTCTCAGTCGTTCTCCAGCACCACCAGGTCGTGGCTTGAATGCTGCTGCCGCCGAGGCCGCTTTCCACAAAGCACCCGCTAGTTCTCCCTTGGATTTCTTGGACTTGATCATGGGTCCTAAGCCAGGGCGACTTTCCTCGGGCTCCGGAGGCGGTGGTGGCGGCGGCGTCTTGGGCTTCTCTACTGGCGCTGGAGATGCTGCCGCACTGACGAACGGCGGGGTTCCGGGTGAGGCTGCTGCCATCACAGGCGAGGCAGCGCCCAGGGGTGTTTCCGGTTCGTTCAAAGCCGTGGCAATAGAAGAATTATCCATCCTTGGCGGTGCTGCAGGCTTGCGAGGAGACATTCTCTCTACGTTCCGTGGCGGCGGTGGCGGCTGCTCTTGTGGTTGCGACTGCGGTTGTGTTTGCGGCTGCGGATCCTTCTTGAAGCCGGGACTCATCAGGGGCGCCGGGACCAGATCGTTGTCTGCCGATGCATTTTGTGGTCTGGTGGGATCCATTGGTGGGCGTCGTCTGTCCGGCAGGTCGAATTGAGGAGCAGGCCCTGGGGATTGCGCTTGTTGCGGCTGCTGCAATGGTGGTGGTGGTATCTGTTGCTGGAGCTGCGGTGGTGGTGTTGCGGACGGATCGCGCTCCCCGAATCTTCCATAGGCGCCTGGTCCATTCAATCCACCTCGTGATCTTGGCGGAATGCTCGACGCATCTTCGCTCTTCCGGGAGACCAAGGAGTCCTGGCTGGCATTATTTCCGGCAAGGCGACGAAGAGACGGCGGTGGTGGCAGACTCGGGTCTCGAGACCCTGCACTAGAGGCAGGCGATGCCGACATGCCATTAGGGGGTACCAGATTGCGAGTCGGAGAAGCCGGTCGCCTCGGCGGGGGTTGGTATGCTTGTATGGGCGTCCTGGAGACGGAGACGTCGCTCGACGCAGGCGAGATGCCTGGCCGTAGTGACGGCGGTGCCGTATCGGAAGCGGGAGCATTGCGGGTTGGCGGACGCCGTGCGCCGAGGACCTGGTCCAGCTCCCGGGGATCAAAGCCATGCAACTCTGGGAGTTTTCCCCCAGTGTACTTGCTGTAGATCTTGACCAAACTGGCAATAAAAAACTTCTTTTCCTTATCGGCCGAGCATTGCCAGAAGTAAGGCTTGCCAATAATGACTGTGAATCCAGTGTCGCCCGCGTGTTGTCGCTTTCTCGGCTCAACAGAAGTCGAAGTGAAAGACTCGATACCGGTCAAGTCATTCAGGTCCCACGTCTTTCCGATGGAAAATGTCCCGTTCGCATTCTCCTTGGACTTGTGCATTCGTACTCGACCGGACTTGCGGACAGCCACGATAATGACACGCGGCTTTTCTGACTGGGCCGTGACGGCTTCGGGGGGTGGCGGCGAGGATGGGTGAGAACTGTATTCCACAATGCGGATGTGGGTGATGTAGGTCTCGAGCACTGGGAAGATGGAGTTAACACCAGCGGATCGCATGGGAGACACCCATTCGCATGAGGCCAGGCAATCATCACGATGGCATCATATCGGGGCGGCACACTCACGAGAGCCATCCGTGTCCTTCTTGTTGAAGCAGCTGTCGACAATGCGCCGCTTCTCCTCCTCAAACCGCTCGGCGCGGCCTCCCTCGCGACCGCCGCTTCCATTCATGATTGTGTAGGTTTCGGTGATATCGTATTACAGGGAGAGTGCGTCGCTCGCAATCGTTGTTTGACCATGCGGCATCTTCGGCGCCACTCCTCTGCGGGGAGCTTCGAATGTTGGGCGTAGGAAGCTCGAGCTAGATTGTGGTGATGCTGTCAACGTGTCCCGCGCGGGAGGTGCCAATCGGTGCGGGCTGAGAGTTGGGTTAGGTCGGTTAACGTGTGCGATTATTGCCCTCCAATTCTCCGCGAGGGTCTAGAGCATCCAGTGCTATTTGCAATGTCGTCGTCGGAAGCCGCTAGTTGCCCGCCAAGTTTGTTTGTGAATGCTGACTACCGTAGATACAGGCATGAACTTGGACATTTGGTTTCCATGTCTCTCGTCCCTCTCGAGGTCCGATGCACGTCCCCAGGCGCTGCAGCACTAACCCCTGTACTTGTAGCGGATTCGAGCCTAACCGGACACCCCTGACAGCATTGTTGGAAACTTGGGGCTTGTGTCGGAAGGCTGCTTATTATTGATGCCATCAGGTACCTACCACCTACTAACCTAAGTAGATTACCTCTCTTCTTTCCCATTTTACATCATCATTCTTTTTCTTCATGGCCAGATAGCTATTACTGACACAGTATGCAAACATTCACTCCCATTTACCGAATGGGCATATGGTTGCTGAGTCTGATCGACCGCAGAGACGCATATTGAGTATTCTAGAAGACCAATTCTTCGCTGAATTCGATGTGTCATAGTACAATACTATGAAAATGGCATCTCTAAAAATACATGCCCATGTAGCAAGACTTCCAAATCTCGCCCCAGCTCTGTTGTGAATGCGATGCAGCAGCCTCTTGAATCCTGACCTGTGTCATCATTGGTCTCTTCTCCGGCAGTACCTACACCCTGAACGCCAATGGGGTATCCGAGCGGATGGGTTTTCCGTCCGCATAACCTCGATTATAACTCCCAAACAAAGTGACATGCCCTAAAACGGCATGTCCATAATATCAAATCTCAGGCGTCGTCACCTCTCTTTTTTGTGCTCGCTCAATAGTATTCATGACAGCTAAGGGCGGCTGTCCGCCACCAGGACCAACTCCAGTTTAAACGTCTTGTTGAACAAGTTGCAACAGCGAAGCAATGTAGTCAGACTGCGCAAGTCAGCATGTATACCAAATCAAGAGGGATCCCAAGAATACATACCATGGCCGGATTCTCCGTCATGACCTCAAACAGTCGCGAGAGCACGGGTCTGAAAAGTCTCTCGTTCCAGCCGCCTACCTCGCCTCCAGTCTCCACATCCTGGAGGAGAGTCTCCTGTGACTCGGTCTTGACAACATTGCGAGCAATGTTTCGTAGAACCAAGACGGCACTCAGTGGGATACCCGCAGCACGGTCGATACGAGGGTTGCGCTCGTCCGGAGTCGTGAGCGTCTTCTCCCATGTAATCGTCATCGTCTTGGCGGGGACTAGGTACGACTTCTTGAGTTTCTTGGCGGGTACGTCGGAGCCGCCATCCGAGAGTCCACGTTTAGCTGACGTGGAAATGTGAGTCTTCAAGTGGCGCGTGAGTTGCGATAGCTGCATCTTTGTTGGTTGGGCATATTTCTTGCAATCGCCCCATTTGCAAGAACCCTTTTCGAGCTCCGTGTCGGCAAACTTCTTGTCCTCGCCAGGTGTTTGCTCGAGATGGTGGCCCACGATGTGCTGCCAGAGCTTCTCGCCGCCCGGAAAGAAGCCACCGCATCTCTGGGCACCGGTCATGACCCACTGGCAGCGGGCATACTCCTCCTTCGTCTCGTAGTCCAGAGGCACCGTACGAGCTCGAATTCCCTCGATGATGAATCTCTGAGCCTCGCCAGGGCCCCTTATTATCTGAGCACGAGCGTTCACAAAGACATGGCTCACGTTTCTGATGAAATCCGCAGCACTAAGCGTATTTCGCGATTTGCCGCCGAACGAGCTCTGATATGCCTGCCAGATCGCAATCTGAGTGATGTTGGAATCCGCGTCTTCCTCGAACAGACTAGTCAGCCAGTTGAAGCAGCGCTGAGGCTCCTCTGTACCCGTAAGTCTATCCTGCAGATCTTGAGGCAGCGGTACGACATGTTCTGTAGCGCCCACTTTCCGCTCAGGCTCGAGTACATATGATTCTCTCATCCTCCTCGAGCCGTGAGCCAAGAGGCGCACTAGATGCGGGATCGCTTGTTCCATGTCAACCGCCCCGAGAAGAGATTCCACATTGGGTACCACCGCGGTGTATTGGTAGAGGAAATCCAGGCATGCATCCATCAGCTCCTCGTCATTGAGGAACAGCCAGGTGATGATGTTTTGCAAAACAGCTGCAGGGACTTTCTGTAACTTGTTTGTATCCTCCAGATTCATCGAAATGCGGCTGATAGCCCGCAAGGCTGTGAGAATAGTACCACGATCTGTGGAGTCGAGTTGGCCTAGGAGTGACTGGTACAAAGGATCCTCGGAGTCCAAGATCACCCAAGGGGTCAGCTGCTCAGCGATGTCAAGGGCAAAGTGCTTCACCTCGACTAGCAGCTCCAAGCGTGGCAGCTCCAGGATTATGCAGAGGAGATCTTTTAGTGGGTACACTTGCCCCATATAGATGGCATTCTCTTGTAACATGACCATGTTGCGAATGGTCAGGACGGCTTCCGTGATCCGGACCAAGTTGTCTGCGAGCTCTCCGGACTGCAAGTGGTCAAAGGTTGCTCGTCGCTTGAACTTCTGAATTCTCGACAGGATATCTCGAGTTCCGTTGACTCCGTCCAAAACCGCGCTATTGGAACCGTTATCGGCACCGGTATAGTCGAGTTCCAATTCGACGTGGTAGAATAGGCTGGCAATTTCGAGTCCCTTTTCGATCAGGCCCTCAGCCAAACCTAAGAAGGACTCAAACTTGAATTTGTCACCTCGCTCAAATGATATCTTCACGAGATGGTGCAGGGCGAATGCTTGCTCAGAAGGAATACCGGAACGCAAAGATTGCAGGCAGCGCGCATAGATGTTGGGTCCATCGTTATTGGCTGTGATAATCAGTAAATTGGTTCCGTATGATTAGGGAGTCAAAAGTCAAGCTTACCACCGGGCACAGGGGCGCGGCCTGGAACTGGTTCTGGCATGCCGGCTGCAGCAAGCCTCAACTGACGCTGACGCCTGGCATACTCGACTGGGTTGTTTCCAGGTGTGTGAACAGGTCGCAAGGGAACGTTTATCGGACCCCGAGGCTCGATGATTTCGCTGAGTCTTGATGCGGTCTCTGAGTTGGGAGGGATGTATGCGCCAGATGCTCCGCGCATGGGAGGTGGAGGTGGCTGCGTCATATGCGGATGATCAAATCGCTGCGGAGCATGATGTTGATGATGCTGTTGTCCGTGTGAAGGGGTGTGCGAGTTGGCGGCGTGGTGAGGCTGGCTCACGTTGTGCTGCTGCGAAGGGGTTTGGCGAGGTGCGCGAGTCGAGCCCGTCTCGGGCTGGAACGGAATGCGCTGTGCTGGAGCTTCGCGGAGACGACCTGATGCTCGATTGCCAGAGACGGGTGTACTCTCGGCGGGTTTGTCCTCCTTGACGGGAGTCTCGCTTCCAGGACGCTTCCCTGTGGCGAGTTCGTAGCTTTCGATGGTCCGGGTCAGGATGGGACCGAATTTCGTGGCGCACGAGACGGCTTCGAGAATCTCCTTGGGCGGTGGCTCCTTTTGGTATTGATCTTGAATCCAGTAGGCGCCCAAGTAGCGGTAGAAGTCGGACTTGAGCTGGAAAGAGAGCTGGCCCATGTTCTTGTTGTCATCGGCAAACATGCCCAGGTCCGTGGCAAGCTGGGCCCATGCCTTCTGCTTGCTGCACAGCTCATCGTATCCGCCACGCTCAATGACACCATTGTAGAGCTTCAGCAGGTCGACGTTAACATGACCACCACTGACGGGCAGGCGTGGTTCAGGCTCGAAGGTGGTGCCGCGCTTCTCGTGGAAGGTAGCGACCTTCTTGATGAATTCCTCGTACTCGGGGGTGCGGTCGATCTGATGGACCTTTTCGGCGTCCTTGCCGCCCTTCGGAGCCATGATGAAGGGTGCGGACAGGCAGGGACTGTCGCTGCTGAGGAAGTGTCGGCCGCGATGCAGATGGGGACGAGTCAATGGACTTTGCGACAGTACGGATGGCTAGTGAATTCGAGGTCGCGAAAATGAGCTTACAACCTACACCTATGGTGCCTCTAGTTGGAAGCGGTTGGTGCTGGCAAGGGCGCGCGCGTTGCGTGGAGACTTGAAAAAAGGCCCAAGCTCAACGTCGCCCAGCAGACTGAACTGAGCACACCAGACGCGCCGTACCTACGTTCTTAGCGCCGATTGAATCAACCTTATCCGGTTTGATAAGCATTTATCAGAAGCATTCCTGAATCTATTTATTTACCCAGCACTGCCGTTCTAGCTTGGTCCACCCATGTCTACATGTGCCCTTTCTATTGCATCTCATGGTGCTTATATTCTCACCAGATTTCGATTGTGATCTCTCCAACTACCTAACCTATATATGTCAAGGAACTGACATTTTTCCAATTTGATTCCGACTTCTGAGCAATTAATTATACGTCTTGTCCTTGCGCAAGTCGGCGTCAACGACTCAGCCCGGTGCGTCGGGCACAAGTGTTCGAGTCTTCTTTCGGTGGACGCAGATTGATCAGCCTTGAAGCCCACTTGAAGCTTGGAGAAATGGGTAGCGATCATTAAACTACCATCACTTCCTAAGTTGCCGTGTCATTGAGAACTAAACGTAAATCTGTGAGAACGGGATTATTCCATGTCGGTCTACTGATAGAATGAATTGTAAGCAAACGTTGAAACTTGGAAGCAGTCGCGTTGCCATGATGTAGGTTGAGTCTCGGCCAGGGGCGAATGGAGCGCTCCTTCCGTTTCCCAAGAAGCTTTCGAAATACACCACAATGCCAGCCAATCTTGTTCAGAGGTAAAACGACGTTCGGTCTTTGCGGCCCTCAACATCCTCCCGAATCATACACAAGGACCATCACCTGTATACTTTCTATGTCATATCTAAAGCAGCGCGTAATTTATTATATTCTATTTGTTCGCAACTTGAGAGCCTAGACGCCGTCAATGGTTAGTCGACAGGCTGTGCCATTACGGCCCCCATCGCGAGCGCCGACGGAGCTTCGCAGGCCCAGTCAGGACACCCGGACGGCATCGTTGCCGCCCGGTACCACTCGTCAACAAACACCAGCCGTTGGAGGTTATAATGGCTTCGATCCTCGTACCAGATTCCTAGACCCAGGCCGAGCCCAACGTCGGCAGATTCGACTTCTCCCCGGAAATCGCCCGAGAGTCCCTTCTGCCGGACCAGGATACATGTCGGGCGGCCCTCAAGTCTCTCGGTTCAGTCCTGCCAGTCATAGCTTGCCTTACAGCTCACACCACTTTCAAGCAAATGGTCAATACTATAGCTCACAGCCAACTCAGTGGTATGGAGGGCAGCCGAGTCAGAACAGCATGATTGCCGCCGCGGACCAAGAGTTCTTAATGAGAGATTCGGCTTCTCTCCATTCCCAACCACCACGTTTCAATTCTCCTGCTGAGCAACCCTCTGCACTCCAGCCTTCCATGTCTTCGTCGTCTAGGGCTGGCATCCCGCACGATCGATCATGGTCTCTGCCTCTACAGGCACACGAGCCAGACATTTTCGTTCCCATGTCCCGAAGTTTTTCGACGCCAGACACAGCGGGCAATTTAATCAAGAGTACCAGAATCAATAACCAGGCAAAATCAGACGAGCATTGTGGTACCCCAGAGATTCTATCAGAGAGCCCCGCAGGACAATCAGCTGTGATCGACCCAATGATCACTGGGCGCAAAGTTTCCCGGCCTGCCAGCCACTGCACAGCAACACCTGTCGAAATCTCTCAGCACAACGAGAAGTTGATGGGTGGTAGAACCTTTGAACTCCAAGGAGAAGGGATATCGGTAGAAGACGAGAAAGCCAAAGAAAGAGAAGTGCCTGTCGAAGTCAAGCGAAAAGCAGCTTCCGACGCTACAGAGGGCAAACACAAGAGAACAAAACTGACAGCCGTCTCTAATGAGCACTCTACTGGTATGGCATCTTCAAATGGCAGTTGTGTTTGCAAAAATGCGAAATATAAATGTTCAATCTCTCCTGAAGAGGCCGCCGCGAGACTTTCAAATGTCACTTCCGCATTTTCCCATCATTTCGAAATACTTGCTTCAACGGGCGACGCCACGGCAATCATTCAGCACGTGGGGCATGCAATAGAGAATCATCTTGAAAAAGACGACTACAAGCTTATGGAACAAATTGCCCAAGAAATGTTTGTGAGTCAGATGGTCGAGGATCAATCATGGGCACTTTGGGGCTCATTATTTAAGCAAAAGATGGCCCAGGAATCCATTTAAACGTGAAAAGAAAGATGCATTTGCACTTATCTGTCGGTGTTTCAATGTACTGAAGGTACCTGAGAGCTACCTCTTATGTTACCTTGAAGTAGAGCACGGCTGGAATACACTTAACCTACTCTCCAAGTCCAAGACCTGTTCTGCTCTCCTGAGTAACAAGCTCAACTTACCCCCGGATACCTAAATCTTGGACGCCGGTGCCTGCACTCTGCGGTCCGAAATTGGGCGCCACGAGTGGCGAGAAATTTGTTCGAATAATTGCTTACGTGTACGTCAAAATGTATGTACAGTTGACCTACAGTCCAGTCAGTCACAAATGAAAGAACAAAAAAGAAGAAGTGTTACCTCTGTTTCGACTCTTTCATACCCTCATACAGCCGCCCATGACTTGGTCAATGATGAGATTCTTCCTTGTCCTCATTCTGTTCCTCGCCACGAGCGTCTCGGCCGGTAACTTGATCATACTCAGCGATAATGGCACAACCTGGGACGACGCCGACATCAGCGGGCCCGCGGCGCTGCAGTGCCTCGAGCAGCACATCGCACCCTCCACCCAGATGGGCTTGACGCGCTTTTGCGGCAACGCGACGTGGCACACCGACGCGCACGCCAGCCTGCGCTTCGGCAAGGTGCCGATCAGCCTCCACGACAACTGGCAGCTCTGCGCGGTGAACTGCCGGTTCGCGCTGGAGAAGTCGCTCGGGGCCGGGGCCTGGGCGGGCGGGCCCAACACGCTCTCCGCGCCGCGCCGCGCCGCCGTCGGGTGCAAGATCGTGGACGACCTGGCGAAGTTCCAGAACCTGTGCGAGGTCTCGTACTGCCACTCCAAGGATAACGTGACGGTGAGTACTTGTCCGCTCTTCTCAACTGAATACCATTCCCTTCCATCTCGATCGCGCAACTCGTTTAGATGATGGTGCTAATGGAGATATACTACTAGTGCACTGTACAAGGTGGAAATGAGGTCATCATGCCGCTGGGAAGTGCCGGGTTGCCTGGAGGATGATGCTTATCCTCAGCTTACGATCGTATGGGGTGCTGGTTCCGCCAGCAAGGGCGACAACTTGGCCTTTGCGTTTTATCGCATGTCCACTTGGAACAATCACCCTATCTAATCAATAGGTATATTGTGGAAAGAAAAGAGAAAGGGTACCATGATCAGTCCGAAACGGCGATTACAAGCGCGCCAAGCTCGGTGTGCTTGAAGAAGGGGACGGGTTCTCTGCGAAACGCCATTAGATGACTTGGGGTTTCGCCTCTGGTACTCAAGGGCTTTATTACTGGAAATACCTACCTACTTAACTGGGTATTCATCTTGAAAGACTCCCAAAGACCGACTCGGCCAGTTCGAGTTTGCGGTGAATGGCGCAGCGTGATAGCTATCTAGGTCTATGAGGATCGTTGTTCCCATCTGGTTTTTGCCTCGAAGAAGAGCAGGCAGTTCTAGCTCTGAAATACAGAGCAGTGCCAAGGTGGCATAGTGTAGCTCAATGTGACGTCGTGATATACTGGTAGGCTCAGGCACACCTCAATAAAGGATAGAATAATGGGGTGTGCGACGCGGTAATTTGAACAGCGGCAATAAAGTGATGGTATATTCCTGGCTGCGTAAAGAATACGGATGACGGTGACTAGTCATAATGCGAAAATCCTATCAAAGCTATAAATAAATGTTGTCATGGAGAAATGCAGTTTTTGTGTATCTAGTGTACAACTGGCAATCGATGTATGGGGGATCTTCAAACATGACCGAAAAGTTCGGCAAGAAAAAGAATAAAGAAGAAAATATGCAAGCCACCAGAAGATGGAAGAATCGTAGCAAAAATTGGCCGTAGATGTTCGTAGCCCAAAGAAAATATCCATCAGTTCTTTAATTTCCCCACCCACATCGTGCAGTGCTACGATCTTCTTGGGATCTGAGTACCATCCAGTTCTGCAAACAACGGGCGAGGGATTTCTTCAGCAGGCAACTCGACCCGCATGATCATAGTATCGGGCGACAGCTCCGCCGGCTGCGCATCGAATGATTCAAAGTGCCTCAGATTGAGGCCCTTGAATGTCGATTCCAAACTGATCGGGCTCAGTCCGACCTCGGGTGACGACGAGCTCGCTTTCAGTGGAGGCCCAATCGAGTCTGGATTCGGGCTGTTGGCGGTCGACGGTCGACGGTAGGTATATGCTGGACCTGAAAAGCTCTAGTCAGTTCTCCTGACTTGGAACACAAGGATATGAGTCAGGCCGCGACTCACCATTGCGATCAGCTTTGTCCTCACTGATGAGCTGTCGCGGGAAGCCGCTGATTGGCAGCACAGTCACACCTGACGGATAGGGATCGCTCTGGAGGCAGAGTGATACTCTGGTCGTTGCCAGCTCTCGCTGGACTTGCACGTATAGAGTTTCTACCTCGAAATTACCCCTCTGGCACATGTCGTGGATGGCGTCTTCGCTCAAGGTTATGCGGATGGGCTCGGAGCGAGGTACTTCCTCCTCAAGGAGGAAATAAGGCTCGAACTCTCCGCTGAGCGTTGCACGGAGGAACTCTCCCAACGCTCTCATCTCGTCTGACTCGGCGGGGAATCTGCAGTGTATCGTGCCTTTGATGACAGTCAGTAACAATACACAAAGAACTACCTCAGACATGCTCACCTTCACACTCGTACCCGTACAATGCAGTCTGTTTGACAGAGCCTGGCGTCTTCTCGAAGAAGAAAGAGCTGGCAATAAGCCTGTGTGCAGACTCCTTCACGAGACCTTCGTTGGACTGGAGTACTTCACGAGCCTCCCGTTCCAGCTCAAAGACCTTTCGGGCCGCGTCAAGTTTAGGAATCTTCATATCCAGGGCTGGGTTGATCCTAATGTAGCGTTGCCGTATCTCCTCTGTCGAGATAAATGACTTGGGCAGAGATTTCGACCGGATGAAGCGGTCCCAAACCTTGTCATTGTTGGAGTAATCGTCCAACTTGTTGACGCTTGCATTCGTTCGTAATGGTCTTGACGTGTTGAGTGTGTTCCTCCGTGAAACACTGTTCAGGTTGGTGTTGATCGGGGAGAGTTGGGCTGGAGTGTTGTCCTTGATGTTCTTTCCTGAACCAATGGAGAGAAGCACGTCTGCCGGCGCATCCTTCATGTCGCTCCAAATGAGACTCGATTCGTAGTCTGCTATGATCGCGGGACAATTGTAGCTCGGTGCAGTACCAGTATAGCCCATCTTTGTTTCAGCCTTTTGGAAGGGCTTGAACAGGGGAGGCTGAGCTGCCGCCGCTCGCGCACTGCAATGTGTCAGCTGTTGATCACACCATTCCGCAATGGTACCTACGATTCCCAAACTTTCATATCATCACTGGGCACGCTTGAGCGTAGGAACTTGTACGGGAGACCTAGAAACCATGTCAGTCCATAGTAGCTTGTGGGTCCTGGTCTCGAAGACTTACTCTCGTCCGCGAAGTCTTGGCGGTTGTAGTTTGCAAAAACCACTGATCTCTGCTCGAGAGCCGTGGTACCAAGGACAGCCACCTTGGTTGGAGTCTCGCGCTGGCCGGTCATTGCTCCACCGAAGAGTGGTTGCTCTTGAAACATCATCTTCAAGCCCCTTTCAAATGGTCTCGTTTTGTATATGCTTCCGTGATAGAACACAGCCAAATTCTCTAACATGGGGACGCCTGTGAGCTCGCGAGGCGAGTACGCGTCCGAGGATAGTTCCTTGAACCTCTTGATACACTCCTCGACCGACCAATTCTTGACAGACAGTCCCAGCGCAATGATACCGCCAGTGCTGCCAGTAGTTAGTGGATGTGCATTTGCGAAGTGGTGGATACAAGTGATTTACCCGCTTCCAATGATGAGATCGAAGAATAGCTGCAACGGCAGCTTCGGACCCAAGACCTTCTTGATCGCTTTGAGGACTTGAAGCTCAACAATGCTTCGAACTCCGCCACTTCTCATAATCAGTATGCTATTATTCTTTGTTTTGTTGGACATGAACCTACCCATCCAAGCAGAGTATACGAACTCCGGCTCGTGCTGGTTTGATCGGGATCACCCAAGGTGGGTTTGCGATGACATCCTGTACATGGAGTGGACATCTCATGAGCTCAATGGTGGTTTTGGAAGTCTTCTTACCATACGTCTTCACGCACGGTAGACACAGAATATGGCCGCAGGGCAGCGCGCATTCTGGCAGTTCTCGCAGGCAAGAGAAACAGGCCACATGGCTTATGAAGTCTGAGGCGTTTCCCAGGGATTTGTAGAACTCATTGATGCGCTCGCGGTGTATGAGGCCGGCAACCTGGAGCTCTGTGCGGCCTGGAAGCTTCTCGCCCAAGTCGAATACTGCCGTCTGCAGCTTGAGTAGGTTCTCCCGAATGACGTGCGACCAGTCGCCCCCAAAAGTCGTCGCATCAAAGCTGGACTGGTACATGCCGTGGCCAATAATGGCGCCGCGCGCGTTCTGGTGGCCTTTGGGATTGTGGCCCATCTTCACGTTGCAGCACCGGTCTTCTGGCCTCGTCGAGTTCCCCCTCCGATATGCACATGGCCAATGCATGTCTGCAAAGCGATGTAAAGCCGCTATACATGGCTCGGCATACGCATCGTCTAGTAGTTGAGCTGCCGTTCCCATGAGACTTTGTCGGACGGCATCGAACATTACACAAGTGGCAATCATTGGGCCGAGCCTGTGGAAGATCTCTTGCGCGTTTGTTCGTACTGCTTCATCCGTGGCACGCTCCTTGATCGAGACAGCAAGGCTTAGTATATTCCCGCCAAAGTCCCTGGGAGATGGACTATACTTCAATGCCTCTTTCACGAAATCAAACGGGGTACCCAGGTCTCGCGTAAAGTGGTCGAAGGCGGCTTGAAGGTATACTTGAAGTCTCTCTGCGTTTGCCAACATCCGTACCTGGCGCTTTTGCAGATGGGATGCAGCGCACTTTTTCTTGATGAGATCTGACATTCGGCCGGCCTGCTGATCCATGAGCATGTACTGTCCCCTGGAGGGTAGCCGCATCACTGTGACCGAGGCATAATAGCATTGCAGAAGCTCCTCGGTGGTAGTAATGGGTCTGCCACGATCGAGCCATGACTGCAGGTACTGCTTGAGGGCAGGCTCTCTGTAGATGGCTCCTTTGATGTCTGCCATGAGCATCGCAGTGGCAGTTTCTGGATCCCATTCCCGCTCATCCACATATTCGCTTGCGTTGAATACTATGACGGCATGCGGAAGGACTGGCTGATTGAGGGACTTGTCGATAGATTCGGCGCCCCATCTGACAAGCTTCTCCAAGACCACCGACTCGAATGCACTGGTTTCGTCAGACAAAGCTTGTCACCTATTTGTGCTTCACGCAGGATACTTACCGGGGGTTGCGCAGAACGAATACCACAACGTCGCTAAACGAGTACAAGATACGCGGATACAATACCGAAACGGCATACTCTCTTTTCTGTGTCTGAGGGGTGTCGGCCCAGACAATCGGCCTTGGCACGCTCTTTCTCATCTTCCTGTTCCTGACCTCCTCCAAGCGAGCCTTTGAGGTTCCAGCAAAGGTGTCGAGAGATCCTTGCTCTTCGGTCTGATAGCGCAGTGCTTTGGGCAGCATTTCGCCGCCATTCAACCCCTCGCAGTCGGCCAACAGCAAAGGGGTGTCGCTGTAGTATGTCGACGGTTCTGGATAGAGGTGAACATCACCCGTCGTGGGGAGTCTGTCATAACCAGAAGACGTCACAGGCGTGCGGTAATAGCCACCAACAGGCGACCCAATGTCGTGACGATCAATCAACATCTTGACCAGGGAGCTTTTCCCAGCGCCTGTACAGAGTCAGCTCCCATTGTCTCTTCCTTCCTAAGCACAGGTCATAATACCTGTTTCACCTATGAATGTGACCAGTTGAGGGTATCGCTCCATGGCGACCTCCCTGGCGTGACTCTCGCCCATTACGGTGGCAAATCGTCCATAGTCCTGAAAGACAGGGTGACCAGATGTGTCGCGCCCATAACCGAACCAGGCCGTCTCTTCATCGTCCAGCAGTTCTTGTTGATGATCGGCCTCACTGCGTATAGGCTCAAAGATCTGGCGTAAGCGATGCACCACCTCTGGATTGGCCTTCTCGTGCGGCTTTCCTCCCCAGCCCACAGCGCCCGGAGCGTGGAGGATCCATGCAGACCAGCAGTCGTCGCAAAACCACAGATTGTTGCATTGAACACACGAAAACCTCTTCTTGGTGACTGAGCGACATGTCTGGCAAGGCTGCGAGCCGACGCCGGGAATCAGCCCGATATGCTCTGCGGCCATGACGCCGAGAGAGAGGGAGGCGGGTTAGAGTTCAGGAAACTATGCGCCGTTTGGTGGTGGCAGGAGTATCACAAGCAGACGCATAAAAGTGTTTGTAGTTAGTTTGGGGGGACTAGGGACGCCTCCCTGGGTTGGACAGGCTGCGGCAGGAAAGGCAGTTAGTTTGTTAGTTGGCAGGTATTTGCACGTCGTGATGGAAGGTTTGCGAGTCTCCAGTCCCCGCTTACTGATAGCTACAGCCGCACTACTAACTGCTTGCTTGCTTGCTGCTGCTGCGCACGCGCGGAGGGTTCGAGGCTGTCGGTGCCGCATGCGTACATTATACATAAGGTGCATGAGGAGACAGAGAGATGTCAGGCATCCTCCGTTGTGTCTGTCCAATAACAGGGCGGCGGCCGCGCCACTGGTCAGCTCAATCCTACGTCGGGGATTGCATGCCTGCAGAGTACAGTGAACACTACAGCCTGTCCTGCAATGTGTGTGGTGGGTCGGAGGGGATACGGGAGGTATTGATGTTTCCATGGGCCGGATGAGCATTGGGAAAAAAACGACCGCTGATGGGTCTTGGTTGTTCCAACCCGAGATCTACATACATACATTAATGTAAGCTACATACAGGCGTATGTACGATGGTGTTAATGGTAATGCGATGCGCAGCTCTCTCGCTCACTCACATGTCTGTCAGACTGTGTGTGTGCTCAGTCATCCCGGAGAAGCGGCAACCGCAAATTCTGAGATGCGACGAGAGACGGTTCTGTGTCCCTCCATCGTATCATCAGACGTCCGTGGGAGAGCGAGAGTGCTGGGTCGAGTCGTACAGAGATGACAGTCGCGTACGTGTTGTAGACAGTAGAGCAAATCCTTCCAATCCTGATGGGCTTTGATTGCGCTGCAGGAACGGGGACGAAGCGGCAGTTGGGAAATTGGACACCGATTCGCCCGAGAACAGAGGGAAGGGAGAGGTCGTTCTGCCCTCCAATGGCCCGCGGTGATTGCGTGACCTACCTACATTGTCGGTAGAGTAAGCAGACCTCACCTTACCCTCCCTTTTGGAAGATAGAACTGCCTATATATTGGCTGATCACCCTCGCTTCAGTCCCTGGCGTCCAATGGAAGACCTGTTTACGGGTCGAGCCGCACTCGTCTCGTTATACTCGGAGCAGCTGAACATAATGGCCTGTGGTGCTCATTGGAAGCTTTACGGCCGGGGTGTGCCTGGGTTGCGCGCTTGCGTCTTTCTCGGCCACTGATCCAGATCGTGTTGGTGTTCGTAAGGACCTCATAGGGTTTAGCCTGAGCGCAACGGTTCCGAACAGGGCACATCGAATTCTGGTTGGTTGGTTGGTTGCTTCTTTGCCAACTGAGAGTGGAGGGCACGAGATGGACGGATCGATGGCTCGGGCGGTGCTTTGTACATGCAATCGAGGTACCTGCATATAGGGAGGCAAACGGCGCAAGCGTCATATTCAACTCGGAGGGCTAATGCAATAATCCGCTCCAGGCCCCGCCGTGCCTGTGGCGGCGGGCCTGGAATTTTCGGACCTAAAATTTATTTCGTAATCCGCTATTTTGGTACCTGCCCGAGCCGCTAGGTATTCGTCAATATTCATTCACCTGTGCGCTGGAGGTGCCTTGAGAGTCCACTTGCAACAACTCGGATTCGACATACAAGTCCAGATGATTATGGAATACCATTGTGCCGAAGCTGGATGAGTGTGACGAACCAGGACAATCAAGCCTCACTGCACGTCTGCTTCAACAAACCCAACGACGGCGGGGCTTTGAACATTATCCTCAACGAGCCAGGCGTTGAAAATTAACGTCAGTGTTCAGAACAACATCAAAGCTGGGCGACTCTCGCCTGTGGCAGGCGTGAAAAATGGCAGCCAACGGGGATTTTGACTCGGACCCGCCGCATGCCTGGAAGAAGGATTCTATCGAAGAGCGGAATTTTGGAGCTGGATTGATATGCCTGGAAGGTCACTACACGCAGTCCCCGGTCATGGGACCGTCAACCACTGCCAAGGTCATGGCCGTCATCTCTAGGACACTAGAAAAAACACACACCTTCAAGGATGTCCGGTATGTTGCCTCGATCCGATAGACTTGGGCCACGCTGACAAAATGGTATTCAGTGAACTGCTTTCGAGAAACTTGAAGATATGGATATGGCTTCGCCGGGCCATTTCGGCCGCCATCTGCGACCTGAATGAGAAGTCCTTGGGCGTTCGCGCTGAGCCGTTTGTGCCCACCAGATTCATAGACATCACCGCACCTCAGATCATGGCTCTCATCATGAAAAACTACGCCCATCTGAAGGAGGCTCTGCAAATGCTCAACAAGCTAATGCACATTGCACGCAACCTGCTGGTTACGACAGACCCCGAAGTGCCGCAGGACTTGTCTGCTGCCGTCAACTTTGACCACGAAGTATACGAAGCCATTTGCCTTTGCGTCAACGTCACCAGCAAGGGCATAGACGGCGAGATGCCCGAAGACGACGCGTCCAGAGCCAAGTGTAGTGAGATCCAGGAACTCTGTTCGTCCACCCTTGCCGCAAGACAAAATATACCTGACTAACGAGATGACAGATAAGAAAGTACTGGTAACATCCTTGCAGCAGGCACACAATTGGATTGCCAAGAACGATCGCAACAAGATGGCTTTCTGGTTCCGGGTCCTGATTGAGTCGCCTGACGTTGACAACAACCACGCCCCCGAGGACCGGCACGAGTCTGTAATGCAATATCTTGGACCCCGAAGTCTGTCTCTTCGAACCGAGATTTCGAATTGGTTGGAGCGGAACTCGAACCGCTGTGATGCTGCCACGGCTATCTGCAGGGAATATCTCGAGGCGGAAGACGAACCTCACACGAACCAGTGGTTTCCACAAAGCCAGAGTCTCGCAGATGGATCGAGTTTGTACCAAGACGCAGCACAGGTTGTCTCGGAATGGCGCCCCGATGTCACAGACGGCGCCGAGCGAGATGCGCTATATGGCCGCGTGTCCCATGAACTAGATGAGTGGTGGGAAATGACACGCCTGCCTAACAGCAAAGATCAGAGCTTGAAGATGTGGCCGCTAGATTTCGTCCCTGAAAGGATAAAGCAGTGCGAGGCGAACCTCATGCAGCGCTACGCCGCGACAGATGCGCCCGAAGATCCGGAAGACGATCTCGATCAGCCTGGAAGCGAATCAAACAACCAAGCCGACTGGCAAAACCAACCTGCCCAGGCGAGCACGAACTACGCACCAGAATACGACGAATACGAGGAAGATGCAGATGACGATGATTCGTATGGGGAGGGTCCCATGACTGGCCTCCTCACCGAGGTTCCCAATGTGCTAGATCCCAAGCAGATCGAGGCTTTGCACATGATTGTCAAGTCATGTATACTCGAATCAGCAGGCACAGGACTTTCGCCGTATGGAGAAAGTCTGCAACACACTCGATGCAAGATTTTATTAGCCACAGACTGTGGCAAGAATTTACTGAGGGAAATGCTAGTCTTCATCGCTGTCTGGGAAAAGGAAGAAACATCTCTCATTTTCCAGATCAGCAGCCAGATCGTACAAGCTATACACGAGAGCTCGTTGATTCCCTATGCCTGGGAGGCATTGCGAAGCCCCAAGGATATCATATCGCCAGCCCAAACTGTTCTCCTGCGTCTGATCACATACCTCTCGCGCACGGCTTTCTACCCTCCAAAGGACTATAACCCTCGGCCCGCATCCAACGGTACTCCGCCACCTGCAGAGGATCTCCGACTCGCCAAGATGCTCAATTTCTTGTATGGTGTCTTTAGGAGTCGTATCGTACCGGAATGCGTGGCACTCATGCAGATTCAGGCGGACGTTCGCAAAGGAAACTTGGACCCTGCAGACTTTCCTGTTGACACGTGGGATCTCGAACGCGCAAAGGATGGGTTGGTGCAGTACCTCGACTTCCTGTACACAATTGCAGACATCCACCCGCTGCGGCAACACCTGATCGAGTACGAGGCAGTCTATGAGCTGATCAAACTCCTTGAAGGTCTCGACGAAGGCGTGGAGAAGATTCCACTCATCGATGGTCGCCGCAACGCCCCAGTACCAGTGCAACCGCCCTCGGCATATCAAGGGAACCCGCAACCGCCGCCGCCTCCACCACCCCTGACTGAACCACCATACGAATTCCCGTGGTCTGGAATCAAGGGCCAATTGCTCTCGATCCTCGCAGCTCTACTGCAGCCACCGCCCGGCCAGTCCTCGCCTGGCAACCCTACAGTCCAATTACAGATTGTGCAACACAATGGAATAGTTGCACTCCTGAATTGCTGTCTGTACGATGACAACAACCGTTTCTGTCGTGAACGTGTGCAGCTATGTCTCAAATGGCTGATGGATGGCTCTCCAGACGCCAGCGCATTTCGTGAGTATTCCAAGGAACCGCTCTGGCAGCAAGAGGCTTGACTCAGTCAATAAACTAACTGAGCAATATAGTGCAAAACTTGGTACAGGCCAATCCTGGGCCCATGACCCGGCCTCCAGCAGCAGACTCTGGGCCAGAGACGCAGAGTGTACGCATCGATGGAGTAGGAGGCGAAGTGCGAGTGCAAGTCAGGAGCTCAAGCGCACCAGTAGGTGAAGACACTGGCGTTGCAGCGATTATGCCGGGCGCACACACCATGCCCAGAAGAAATCGAGGTGACGAGTTGGTCAATGATATTATGGCCTTGGCGATGGCAGACGACACGAACAAGATCCCCCAGAATCTGGAGGGCGATGAGACGGAAGACGACGATTTCATGTAGAAGGGCGTCAACATATGGGAGTCTGGGGAGATATCATGATTTGGGTGGTTCAAGATATGTAAAGGCAAGTATAATAATAGGCCAAAAAAGGAAAGAAAGAAAGGCCTCGGGGCAGCTGCATAGAAGCCAGAAGCCCGTACTTGATTCAGCATCAAAGCTCCGGAGCCGTTGTATGTAGCTATAATTGACACACAACGTGGTTGATATCAAATTCTTGGAAAACGCATAACATGAAGTATACCTTATGTAGAAAACCATAATGCTTTTATACATTACATTTGTGGCTCAACGGTTGTGTTGAAGATGGGTGGCTGGTGGCTGGCAGTCGGGGAGAGTGCTTACTGACACATTGCACCGCCACACGGGCCAAGTGCGATCAACGCCACAGCTGTCCAGCTTCCCTACCGAGCTTCAATGCTAGGTAGGTTACCTGTCAGGCTTGTCGCGCCCTCACCATATCTCCGATTCATTCAGCAAACAGAACCTCGGCATCGCAAGGGCACAGTTTGTCTGCCATTTCTCACAGCGGAATTTTGACAAGACTCTCTAGACCTCAGGATACATCGTATTTAGTCGACATGTATAGTCGTCGCCCCGCCCGAGGCGCACCTTCAGCGGTGAAGTGCCAGAAGTGTCTGAAAAATGATGAGTAAACCTCCATTGTTTCTAATACGATAATACTGACTTTTCATCTACGCCACTACTCCTACCAATGCACCTCTACTGTGCAGGACAGACCATATATTGCTCGTCCATCCCGGTCTCAGCAGCTCTCAAACCCCAAGTTGGTCCCGAAGCTGACTGATGCCACGCCACCCGAGCTTCAAAAGAAGTACGCATCTTGTGCATGATGTGCCCCCCTCCCCCAAAAAATATCTTCGCTAATTTTATCGCTCACAGGGAAGGAGTGGCTGATCAGCAGCTGGCCAAGCTTGAGGCTGAACGCGCGAGAAAAAGAGAGCTTGAACGTGGTGATGATGACGATGATTTGTCTAAAGGCTCTGCCCGCCGCGGACGCTCAGCATCTTATGATTCAGTCTCGACCGTGTCCACGTCAAGAAATCTGTCTAGATCGCCTAGGCCATCACCAGTAGCGCGAGCGCGCGACTCCAGGAGTCCTTCGCCAGTGCGACAACGACCTCGTAGGTCGTCGTCTTCGGCCAGCGGGTATGATTCGGGGCGTTCTGTCAGCCCCGCACCTCAACATGGTGGCGACGGTCCTCACCGTCCCTACAGTCGCGATTCTGCGTCTTCTCAGCGAAATATGGGCGCTCAACGAGGCAGACCCATTCAAAGTACGCGCGGCGCTTATGCCGACGATGCGCCAAGTAGGAGATCTTGGAGTCGGTCAGCCTCTCCAGCTGATCAACGTCGTTATCGCTCAAGATCTCCTGGTCTTCGGCGCCATGGCGGCACGCCGAACGAGCAACGACAACCGGGGCGCAGACAAGGGCGCAGCCATCACTCGTCGGCGGAAGTCAGACGTGAACGCAGCTTGAGTCCATTCTCCAAGAGACAGGCGTTGACCCAATCGATGGGCAGGGGTCGCTGATTCATGACCTCGGACAACACACCTGGACAATGCTTACTCATCGGGATGGGCAGTCGCACAAGCGCCCATGAGACGGCGCGCGTTTTCAGAATGCCATGACTGCTGCCACGCGCCGGAGACCTTGGCTTCAACTTTGTACCTGACAACAACGCTACTCCTTCTTGAGCTATGCTTCACGATGGAACGTGGATCCTAGCACAACAATTCGCTTGTGGGCTAATACAGTAATCGGCGACGCTCGTTCAACGTCTTCCTTGAGCGGCACATATATGATTACGGTCATGCGAACGTCACGGGCGGTCTATGAGATTTCCAGTCTGTTTCGAAGCAGTGAGCTAGCGTCATGGCTCAGGTAGCCCGGAGTCACCAGACCAATCGACCACCTACTTGTCGAACACTAAAACAAATCATCTCATAATTGAACCAGGAAACACCCTTCTCCGAGCAAATTACACACGGCGCACGAGATCTGGAAAAGAGCCCTTTGCACATAAGATGTGGTTTCGACAATGACGGAGGAGAGAAAGGGGGATTGGTCAGATAAAGGTTACATTGTTGATTGTGGTGTATTCCCCCTGGCAGTCTCGGTACGCGCTGGCCCGCCTGGTGGGTGGATAGACGCTGTCGGTCAAATTAGGGTTACATGCTAGGTAGAGAATTAAAAATATCTCGCCAGCAGGCCGATCGAGGCTCTGCAGATGAGCATTCTAAAACTGACAACATGTGCAAAGGTCAGCAGCAAGCGAAGCGAGGTGTGGACGGTGGCCCTGTTCAGTTTTGACCGTTTCTCTCAAAGAGCCAAAGAGGAATTCCACCTCCTTGAGACAGGGTCAGGGTTGGCTTTGGCCATTGAAAGCTCAATGTGTGCGGTGCGAAGCGATTGTTCGGCCCTCGGATTCCCCACCGTCACTCATCACGGAGTCTGTGCGGAGGGGCCCGTTGAAGAGGGGCCACCCCCAGTTAACCAGTTAAAGACTGTGGGACTCTTCTCTTTATTCTTTCATCCTCTTCTCTTCTTGCCCAGAATCGACCCAAGCCGCCAAGGCGAGATGTAGCATTTTCCACCAGTCAAGAAGATGCGGTATCATCGTGCCAATGCCAGAACATTAGGCAATTTCAGATCCAGACTACCTAGGCTCCTATTCCCGGAAGATCTGAGGATTGTCCGTCTGTCATATTTACCTCTGCTCACTAATCAGTCATTCGTCTAATTAGTGCCCCGCGGCTGAATGATCAATCACCTGCAGCTGTCAACTCCAAATAACGAGATCTTCAATTCCAACATGACCAGTTCATCCCTTGCCGCCTATCAAATAAGAAAATACATCTGCGGCTCTCTCGCTTCTGGAGACAGTTTTGGCTGCAGGCAAAGTCCTTCCTCCACTGCCAGAATGCCCGGAAGTGACTTTACCACCGTCTCAATGGGATGTGACGTCTCAAGTTTCAAGTGAAACATGCCGAGCAGGGCCTCTATGAGAGCCCCCGGGGTCCCTGGCTTTGGCCACACCCAATCACAACTCAACATCATGTCCGGCATTAGCTGTTTATGGATACATCTCGAACATGCCCATGCTATTCCATCGTTTGAGACCGCTAGGAACAGGCCCTTATTGCCCAGAGCGGCCTTGGTCCCATCTACAGAATAGGTGCACAATGGCAGTCTGTCTGTCAGTCGGTCGACTCGTCAAGCCAGCCGCTGCAGGTACCACGTAGACGGCGCCGTGTTTGTCAACTTGTCAAATCAGTGGCGACCCTTGACAGACGAGCAGTCGGTTTCCTCCTATCGCGCCATAGTCGTAGCCCCTTACCTTTCTCTCAACACTACCCCAGCCTGGCTTGAATGTGATGGTATCGTCAGACGTGCCGTTGTGATGTCGCTGCTGTAGTTGTTTACTCTTCTCATTATGTTTATTCTATCTTGACTTCTATAATCCATCATACCCATTGACTGGGTCTTTGCCTTCTTTTCTCGGCCGCTGGACGCGCGCCACCATGGCGATTTCAGGGACCGTACAGGCCTTGATCGCGGCCTTCTTCTTGTGAGTTATCCATACGTGTTGGCAGAGGAGCGGGTGAGTTGCCTTGACCACTGACTGACATTGCCGAAACAAGTGGTATTCTGGTCAATACGGCTTCGGCCGGACTCTTTCTTTACATCAAAGGCCATGGCTCAACAATCTTTCGGGACGGCTTGAGGCTGGCCCTCATCTTGTTCCTGGCGTCATCGGCCTTCTGGGCGCAGGTCGAATTTCTTGCCACCCTAATCGACTCGACCGCAACTTCAACATGCCAGGCCGCCGTCATCATCTCGTCTCTCTTCGATCAGGTCGCGCGCGTGTCGATCGAGCAATTTCTTGTCTGGGCGATCGCGAAAGACGGGAGGAAGTCGGCGGCCGGGCTGGCAACGCAGGTACTCTTGCTCGCCAGATTCGTCGTCGGAATGGTCTTTGTTGGCGTGACGAAGCCTCAGTTCAACTCGACCTGCGTTCCGCTGTCGAGCATAGAGCCAGTCGCAATTACCGTGATTGCTCTCGATGCCGTCATTCTAACAGCCATTGCCGCGCTGGCTCTAAGTGCTAGGTCTGGCAAGACCGTTCTTCTCATTCTCGCAGCTCTTGCGATATGGATGGGGGTCAGTCATACTTATTCTTTGTCTAAGCTCTATACACCTGCTAACATGCCACTTAGACAAGCGTAACTTTGCTTCTCGGAATGAGCAATATCGACATGTTCTTTCGAACCACTCTACCAGCAATCGGACTGCTCATCGTGACATGTGAGTGCTTATAGAACAGGATGGAACATTTGCGGCTAACAAAAACTCCCAGCTTTGGTCACGATCCTGTCGAGTGTGTTGCCTACGACCAAGCCTCGACGACCACTGACTCCGGACTCGCCGACACCGCAAAATATGAACAGGAACTTGGATATTTCCACGTCAAACTCTGATGAATACCCACCGTCACGATACGCGGAAGTCAAAGGCATGAGAGGGGTGGATATTAGTGGGATTCCGGGCCCCGACTTCGAGCCAAAGAACAACACGACTGGACTTCCTATGCTCACTCGTCCCGTGACTGGCGTCACTGGTATCGGCGGCCTCCCTGTTCAGGGACAACTGTTTCCTCCGCCGCGGTCCAACACCGTCGATCAGGTTACGTTGCAGAGCCAGGTGCGAACTCGGATCGATGTACCGAAACGAAGCAAGACGAACCCGAATGGCAAGGCGACCAAAGGAAAGATTGTTATCTCTGCTCCCATTCGAATCGACAAGCCCGAGACACAGGATGCTTTCAACAAGATCCCGACCATAGATCTCGCGACTGCTGCCAAAAACGAGCAAGAACGGAGGGATATATACGCAAAGAGAAAGTCAGCACTGATAGCAAACAGGCCGGCCCCGAAGCCTCCCGTCATGCAGTCGGAGGCATTCACCACGCGTTCGACAAGTCCAAAGCAGCAAGAGGTCGTCAGACAAGAGCCGACCATGGAGATTTTGCGTTCGAACTCGACAAAGACGTCACAAAGCGGTGGCCTATCGGTGGAAGGAAACGCGTCGTCATCTTCGGCGCAGCTCTCGCCGGGAAGTGAGGAGTTGAGGAGAAGGTCGCCACGACAAGTTATGCCGACTGCTTTGCCGGCAAAGACTCCGACCAAGGCCTCTACTTTCCAGCCAATTACGCCGGGCCAGCCATTCCGAATTCCCATCCCTCGTGCCCAGACGACCCCCGAACCGGTGCCCGCCAAGCTGCCCGAGCCTGTGAAGACGCCTTTGCAGAGACGACCGACTAACGGCCTGCCGTCTAACCCACGTGCTCAGGTCGTGAGGAGGCCGTCGGAGGATACTTTGAGTGGCAAGAGTGGAGCTGAGCAGCCTCAAACGGTCATGTTCATCAACAAGATCACGTACGACGACCCGAGCTTCGTGAATGACATAATCCAAGGAGCCACGACCGCCAAGCTACCACCGCGCTCGCCGCTCAAGTCATCGAACTCGGTTGTCCACAGGCCGCGCCCGATTCCACGAAAGAGCGAACAGGATCGTCTAGTATTCCCGTCAGAAGTGGCATACGGGCATAAACGATCAAAGTCGGCCGGATCTGTCCTCGGTAGGAGGTCGCTGCTCCAGGAACAGATGGGCAGTCCCACGCAACTTCCACCTCTTCCGCCGCCGCCAAAGATCACCGGCGAAGTTTCAAGGCCGCATCCAAACGACACCAAGAGCATGACGTTTGACGAGAAGATGTCTTTGTTCTACACTGGGCCACCGAGTGCATCGTCGTCAGTCGCCTCAACGCCAATGATGAAGAGGAGGTCCTCCGTACCAGAGATGCCACCTCTGCCGCTGACGTTGGCGCCTCCCAAGGTCCCGGCTCCTGCTCAAAATGTTTCCAAGGTTGAGGTTGATCGAAGATTCACCCAGACAACGGCTACAGATCGCAGTAGTGTACGAACGCAAAGTATTCTCGGCGTCGACGAATTTGGTGACAGGGACGCGCTGGAAACAGATCAGGCCGCCGCGGATAGAGATGGCGACTTGAGATTGCCCGAGACTGAGGGTCGCGACAGGATCGACAGCAGGCGACAGTCGTCACCGGTCATCCCCGTACTGCGCTACTCGACTATGACTTCGTCTACCATGGGAAGAACCCACGACGAAGGCACGGCAGACTGGGGATCTGTTCACTCGCCAGTCGCTCCAGTTGATATATCGGCTTCTCGCCTCAACGTGCGGTCAACGTACATCAAGAAGGATTCCAAGGTGCCGTCCATCTTGAGCGGGTTCGGCGACGAAGTGATGACAGTGATGCTGGACACTTCGTCGGAGCATTCGACAAGCAACCGACAATCCTTCTTCCTGGACGACGAGTCTGTACCTGATATGCCACAGACCGAGCAGAGATTGTCCAAATGGCATCGCCGTATCGGGGATGAATGCCCAACTTTCTCGACGAGGAGAGAAAAGGTCAAGTCGAGAAAGATGCCGCCGCCGACGCCACTGCTTCTGCGCACCGCCAGCAAAAAGCAGGCTGTTGTCATACACACGGCCGAGCCGTCGCCCGTGGAATCGCCCAACGCAGCTTATGAAAAGATTCAAGCACAACTGCAGAGGTTCGACGAGCCCAGCCGAGACTCGATTGCCAGCGAGGGCAGGCGTATGGCCCTTCTCGAAGATCTGGAACTGGAAATGGGCCAACAGGAGAGCCGCTGGCAAACGATGCAAAACAACCTCAGCCGTGACTCGATTTCCACAATGCAGACAGAGTCCCGACCCGTCTCAATCTACAGTCCCGCTGCCCGGTCGAGCACCCGGCCACAGTCGATAACCGCCACTCTTGCCGAGCGCAGAGCTTCCCGAAGAGCCCGCATGAGCAGGCCGGTCATGGACGGTGTCATGGCTGTGAACCGCGCATCTGTGGTTTCGGACGCTGACAGCCTGCGCGCCAGCATTTTCCAATCGCGTTTGGCAGCAGCCGAGTTGGAGCTCGCCGAGAATGCTCCAGAGCTACTCATGCCTCGGAATACCTTGAACTTTTTTACTATATCCAAGGCTGACCTAGGCAGTCCTACACCACCAGAGTCCGACGAGTCCGATTATGAAATCGAGTACCAGCCCGAGATTCTGCTCAGTGCCAGAACCTACCAACCCGTAGTGGAAAAGGAAGTCCATCACCTGTGGCGGGCAACTCCGCCCAAGATGGAGCCGGCATCCGGGTTGATGTGGGAGGCGCCTGTCCAAGAATCGGACTCCGACGATGCGGTGGAGCTGCCGGGATTGTCTGTTCGCCCAGCACTCAGGAAAAGCGTCGAGCTCTTGAAGATCTACAGCACTACCTTGTGGCAGAATCCTCTGTCCGCAAAGTCGCCAGAATTCTTTGGTCTTTGGGGCCAGAAGGCTCCTTTGCAGTCCACCAAGCCGATCAAGGCTCGTCCTCTCACTCAACGTCCCCCTCGAAGAAGCAAGCGCGTCACGCTTCTTCCTGATATTCGTAAGTCAAATGAACACAACAAATAATACTTTTCAGCATGACTAACACAAAAGTAGTCGAGAGCCCGGAGCCTCTGCCCGACAAGCGTGGCACTCTGGGTATCTTCCAGTTCCCCTGGGGCGAGCGCAGCGCAAATGCCACCGTGCAGCCGCGCCCAAGCCAGGTATTCATGGCCATGCCAGGAACCATGGCTAGCGGTGGACCACGCATCAGCGCATCTTTGGAGGCGAGGGCCAGGCAAATCGAGTCTGACGAGTACGAGTCTTCCTTCTTTGATGATTACGACGAGGATGAAGGCGACAACTTCGATGACGAGTATGAGGACAGTGGCGACGAGTTCGACGAGAACACGCTCTGGGAGATTGCCGGCCTGCTTCAGACCAGCGTACCTTCAAGAGAGAGCCTCTTCCCCCCAGAGTTCAGCCCCTCGGTGATTGATGACTACATCTCCGAGCGACCGTCGGAAGATCAAGCCCACGAGTATGGCGAGGACTTTAGCATGGTCTCAGAAGAGGAAGCCGTTAGCCAGACGATCGCGCTATTCCCCAAGCCTCATGAGGCTCCCAGGAGTCTCTTGTGGGAACAAAACACCAAGTTCAAGGCTTCTCGTGAGAGCTTCGGTCTGCCCCAGCCCGCTGAGGATGTTTGGCAAAGCTACATCCCCATGGACGCTGAGGCAGTCAGAGTACGAAGTCAGTTTGAAGACCCGGTAGCCCTTGAAAGTAACCAGCTTTGGATGACCGCGCCGTTGAACGTCACCACAATCAAGCCTTCATTGTGGGTCAGCCAATCCAGCTCATTCGAAAACGCACAACGCTTTGGACTTCCTCAGCCAGATCTGGCAGTCTGGATGACATACATGCCCAGCGCGGCAACTCCCACCCGATCAACTTCGCGCGTGGAAGAGCCCGCCGAGATTGAGAGCAATTCGCTATGGACCCCGACATTGATCCCAGCCGAGACAAAGAACTCTCTTCTGTGGTCTAGCCCGATGCCTGAGCTCAGAGTATCAGCGATGACTCCTAGCAAGCAGAACACAACCACAGAAGCCCAGAGACGAAGCTTCATGTGGGAAAAGCCAATTGCTTTGCCCCAGACACAATACAAGGGCCTCTTCGATGCCAAGACCGCTCGGGACGACTTCAGAAGAACATCCGCGGCCCCTATTGCAGCTTCAATGATCAAGAAGCCCCGTAGTAACCAGGAGCCTCTGCAAGCGCTGACAACTCAGGGTCTGTGGAGGGATGTTCCGAAGCTCGTCGTGCGTACAACCGGAAAGCGTCAGACCATGTGGTCGTCAACGTCTGTCCGGGTTGCAAACAGGACAGCACTATTCCAGCTCGACGCCACCCGAAAGACCTACAGGACCACGACCGCGGAGCCAGCGGCTCTCAACATGGTGAGCAAGCCAAGGCGATCCAATGCTCCCCTCCCGAAGCTTGAGACTTCTAGCCTCTGGACATTCGAGGGCAAGCAGAAGACTCAAGTCAACTGGATCAAGGTTTCGTCGTCCAAGAAGACTTCTAGCAAGCCCGCTTCGTTTTCTCCTTCGTCCGGTCTCTTCAAGCCAGACCCGACGAGAAAGCAGTGGCGCACCACATCTGCTTCGCCCGCTGCGCTGGATATGGTCACAAAGTCCCGTACTGTCAAGGCACCTCTGCCACGTCTCGAGTCTACCCGTCTCTGGTCGCCTACCCGCTCCGCGGCCATTGAGGCAGACTGGATCACAATCTCGTCGGTCCGACCCAGAAGCCCATCGGTCGCATCGATTGCATCTACCAACTCTGCGCTGTCCTCTCCTGTCACCGACGCGTCTTCCATCAGGACGACCAGCACCAAGGCATCCACTGTCGCGCCGTCAGTCTCCTCCAGCATGTTTGGATTCCGCGGTTTCTTTGGAAGGAAGAAGGCCGAGCCTGAGATGCCAAGCACTCCCGAGGATGCCGCGCTGCCCCGGATTCCCGAGATCCCGGACGAGGCTTTCATCGTTAAGAACCTCGATGAAGTGCCTCGCAAGAAGACCACTGCGCGCTCTCCCAAGCCAACACTGCGCCGCCCAGCTTCCGTTTCCGAACAAGACTGGAGCGCAGCTCTGCAAGAGGCCATCAAGGCCAGCCATCTTGCACCCAAGATTGTCCGCAGAGACTCCTCACCAAAGGAATGGTCGATGGCCTTGAACGAAGCCATCACTGCCAGCTACCCCAACAACCGATTCTCAAGGGGCCAGGTTCTACCTGCCCAGTGGGACGAGGAGCTCCGCGAAGCCATCGCCCGCTCTCAGCGATCCGCCTTTGACGTCTCGACGCGCCACCCCGTCTTCTTTGGCTCAATGACAACCACGGCCTCTGATGTACACCCCGCCATGTACGGTATGGTCAAGAGCACGAAATCTGCTTCGAAGACCACTTCTCCCCAGCCACTTCTGTGGTCCAACGCTCCCTCGGCACCTTCCAGGGCCGCCGAGAAGATGTGGTCGCCTTCACCAAGCCAGACCAAGAGCCACGTATCCGCTAGCCTGCCCGATGTGCACGACGCTTCGGCCCGCAAGCAGACCAAGACAATGTCTTCCAACACCCCGGTCCCGAACTTCGTTGGCCAGGACATGTGGAAGCGCCCCAGACAGACAAAGGAGCGCGACTGGCTCGATGACACCATGAAGAACCGCGTGGCCCGGGTTCAGCTGAGGTATTGAAGCCATACTCGGAGGACAAGAGAGATTTCCTAGGTAGTTAAAAAGGGCAGACATTAGCGTTTCTGGGTTTTCAGTAGGGGAGTTGCATGCATATCTCTCATTCATTCATTCTTTTACGAATGTATCAATACCCCCTCATTTCAGAATGCATAACATGTTCTTTCAAGAAACAATTTTCCCAAAGGCTATCTAGTATTGGTAATGATATCACGCGCTACGCATCAATGGTATCGGCGGATCTCATTTTTTATGTATTAATTTATCTCGTTATAGCTTTAGCTTTAGTCAATCAAGTATTTTAGCTAACAATAAGATTATCTTGTTTGAAGATTTTGGAGCTTTGAGCCCAATGTGTTTTTGTTGACTTGCTCAAGCGGAACTGCCAGTATCGATGTTGAGCCCGACAAACACCACCAGGACTGCTGCATAAGCTGCTGTGCTCGCCATGACATCCATTGGCTTGCTCAGCGCCAACGCCATCGATAAGCCAAACACAAGAATGAAAACCGTAGTTGAGACGAGCCCGGTGTACAGCGTATTGTGCAATACCATCAACCACATTGGCGCGATCAAAAAGATAGCACCAACTGTGGCGGGTGCCACTCGCTCGCGGAAAGCCTTGAACTGAGCTCTTTTGAGGTTTCCGTCTCTTGTTCCTGCAATGGGGGTAGGCTGTACCGACTTTCCCTCCCAATCCCCAATAGGATTGAGCATCTCCAGCGACGCATTTCTGTCCTCCAGGCCATGCATGGCAGCTTTCAGCATATTGCGATCTATATATCGTTCACCCGTGATCATAAATGGATCAGTGGGCTCGAATATGAATTTTTGCATGTAATCAAAATCCTGCAAAGCTTGTACTGCGTGGATATCAGCCAAATAAGTTATGTTCACCTTGGATATTATACGTATGAATGTCATAAAGCCACAAGCACGGATAGTTCATCGTACCGTATTGTCTTAAATTATCAGCCCATCCTGGAGGCTCGAGAGCGCCGTGACGAAGGTCAACTGCATGCTGCAGAAGCTTGCGCTGCAAGTGTCTCAGGTGTAACTGTTGGAGTTGTGTTAAATTGACCCGATAACTGTCCTCGCTCGAATCGGGACTCTTGATCTTCTTGACAATGTTGTGTCGGTGATACACCTTCGGCCAAGAATCATCCGCAAAATCAAGAGAAATTTCTTGATCTTGAGCTTGCATGCCGGCCTCAATATCCGGCTGTCTATATGATTGAGCTAGACCAAAAGTTTGGCGAAACATTGTTCGGGTTTCAGGGATCGGTGATGTACGGTAAGCGACTTGGTGAATCTGTGCGCCGCGGCCTGGCTAATCTGGCTTTCTAGATAGAGATATGCAAATCTCAGGACATGGTGGAAAAGAAATGGGGGTGTGGAGAGTGAATGTGGCCTCGCATACAGTTGCTGCACAAAACTCAATAAATACCTGAACTAGGTCTCCAAGCCTCCAGGAATTCGCAACCTGTATTGTGGATACCCGTGTGCCTTCACTCAAGTCCACCGCCATTCAAGTGCATCCTAGAGAATTTGTTCACAATGGAGCTCCAGATAGAGGCGAAAGCTTCAGTAGTTGATAGATGCCTAGTCATCAATTTTTCCTCCTCTACCTCTGCTGCCGACTACTATCGCTATCTGTTGGAACTGAATGACACGGACCCGGCATTTCTGCGCAACCATGACTGGAAGTTCCAACACAAGCCGAAGACCATTTCTATGCTTCTCCCAGAGAGTATAGAAATCCGACAGTCACTTCCCTACGATGTTGAACTTGTAATTCAAAACATCGAACAAGCAAATGCATGGGAGGAGCATATGCTGCTGTGGGAATCAATAGCGCCGCCGCGAGAACTGACACATCGACACTTGCTTCTCTCTCGACCCGTAACGGTGACCGACCTCGAGAACAGGATAAGGGGTACCAAAGAACCACGAACAAACACTGGAAAACAACAATCGCCAGGCAGAATCATACGACATATGTCATCTGTTCACGGTGAACAGTGCAACGTTATAACATCAGATCCCGTTGACGAAGAGGGCATGATGAATTGGCTGGTAGCCAAGGTGTTGAAGACGGATCGATAAGCTTCGTTCGATAGGAACTTCGAGCGGTCTGGGAACAGTATGTGCAGATGAGAAGTATTTCTCTCTGAACATGTTGTATCAATGTAGATGGAATCCCATTTTTAATCAGATCAAAATATTTAAATCGTTATTTATCTGAATATATAATGAGTGTGTAGTGGGGTCGTTCGGCGCTCTATGTGTAGGTATATACTTACGACTGTTCTGATTTTGTGCCCACAAGGGCATCCCAAATTTTTTAGGAGGAATATCTTGGTTCGCAAAAATGAACAACACAAACGATCGTGACATCGACTCTTGTGGTAGTAGGTGCCAAGTGGGACTGTCTGGTGCCCTGCGTCTAGACAAGTCGACCCGCCCACTATGCGCCAGAAACAAAAGCGTACATAGGTAACTACAAGGTAGGGTAGGTTATCTAGGTAGGTACAGATAGAGTGGCTCCAAACAAGAACTTCATATCATACAAACATCTCCCTGTTCCTTCCAATAGCCGCAATGCAACCGAATTGAACGGTTCATTGGCATCATTCCTACTTGTGGTAAGTTCCGGGAGCGCAAGCTTACACCGATGAATGTCACTGGCAGTAGCGAACATTGATAGATACCTTGATTTGGCAACTGACTTGCAACGTAATAAGGGTCTGTGTTGTGGAACATACCTAGGTATTTATGACCGATTGTCATTTGCTCATCGTCATTGGCAATGATTTTTGGAGAACGCGCCTGAAGAATAGGTAGGTAGGTCAGTATGTCTTCCGAACCGCTGACGTCTAGGTACATAGTACATAAGAGAGTACTCTGTGTAGACCACTAAATATGTGTCTGCATGCGTAGGTACGTATGGGCTTGATGCATCATGGCAATCCACTGGGCAACGACGAATCAATCATTGATGACAGCCCACGATGAATTGCGGTGGTTCGAGAATGAATCTAACCGGCAAATCATTCTGTCGTCGGTATTTTTTAAAGTTCCAATGGGCCAACAGCAGCCGAACGAAGACCCCTGTCCGGTGGTTCGAAGGTTTCCCCCCAGAACTGCCGTCGCGCATTGCCTTCCCCGAGGTCCATTCTGCCGGGCTTAACTGGAGAAGACCCGCCTAAGGAGGTAGGTCGTAGCAGGTATTCGTCAGCCCTTTGCTAAAATGCAACTGATGAAACTCAAGTGAGCCTCATCAATCGGATATTCGTCATCTCTCTTATCTGTTCCGCAGCGTGCATCTCTGTATTACAGTCAGCTTTGCTTTGGTCGATAGACTCTTGGTTTGAAACATCGTGACTCTCACAACCGGGCTGAATCGATACTCGACATGGCGGCAGTTGGTGAGAGCTCCGTCCTACCCCACTATACGCGCTGACGTGGTAACTGACAACTCGGAATAGCTGCATCAGTCGCCGCCACCGCGGCCGGTCTCGCCTATGTCGATGCCAAATATCACATCCGCAAGGACTGGTCCATCATTAGAGGCAAGAAGAAGGCCGCCAATCTGCTGCAGAAAGCCAGTAGGTAGCCCCGACTGCACCATGTATCTCAACAGCGGCCCCTAATCCAGCCCTAGTCAAGGACAAGCGTGTCTCTCCATACTACTTTTTTGAGCAGCACGCCCAGAACAAGCCCAACGCGGAGTGCATCTGGTGGCGGGATGGCGGCTTCACCTGGGCCGAGACGTATACGCGGGCCAACCAGTTTGCGCACTTCTTCCTCGCCCAGGGCGTGCGGCCCGGCGATCTCGTCGCCCTCTTCATGGGCAACAGCCCAGACTTTGTGTTTGCTTGGCTGGGTCTCTTCGCCATCGGTGCCGCCCCGGCGCTGATCAACCACAACCTCACCAAGGCGGCCCTGCTGCACTGCCTGGGGATCAGCAACGCACCGCTCGTGCTGGCTGATGGCAGGCCGGAGCTGCTGGCCAGGATCGAAGAGGTCAGGGACGATTTAGCCGCCAAGGGTGTCAAGGTGCTCACCCTCGGAGATGTGAGGGCGGACATCAATGCCACGACGACGGAGAGGCCTGCCGACAAGCTGAGAGAGGACGTCAAGCCCAACTCGCCATTCGGCCTCTTCTATACCAGGTTTGTTCCTCTAGTTTGACAGGTCAAACTCGATTGCTGACATGCGCAGTGGCACAACTGGTATGCCCAAAGCTTGCATCGTACCTACCGCGGCTGCTTTCAGCCACGGTGTCAGCGTAAGAAATTCCATACCTTTTCACATAAAGACCCCGAACTGACAGTTGGCGGCAGAGGCAATGTGGCTTCTCGATCGTGGAGAGCGAGAATGATCGCTATTACGACTGCATGGTGAGTTGAGATGATTGTCGTGTATTTTGTGGGCCTGAAAGACAATTAACCAGAGAATAGCCGTTGTATCACGGCACCGGAGGTATCAGCGGAATGACGCAAATCTTGGTGAGTTACACAGTTGGCATTTTGTATGACTTGAATCTAATTGGGTCTCCAGACCGGAACGACCCTGTGCCTCGCACCCAAGTTTAGTGCTTCCGGCTTCTGGGATGACATCCGCGCATCGAGAGCGACGTGGTTCGTCTACGTGGGCGAGACGCTACGATACTTGCTTGCAGCGCCCCCTTCTCCCCGGGACAAGGACCACAGTGTTCACTCCATCTATGGAAACGGCTTACGGCCAGACGTGTGGAAAGAGTTTAGAGACCGCTTCGGCATTGAGAAGATCTTTGAGTTCTTCAACAGCACCGAGGGTGTTCTTGCGCTGGACAATCCGGCAAGAGGCGAGTTTCATGCGCATAGCGTGGGCCACCATGGCCTTCTGCTGAGGAACAGGTATCACGGTACCTATATCCCGGTTGCAATCGATCCTGATTCTGGTGAGATTGCTCGCGATGCCAAGAGCGGGTTTGCCACGAGGGTCCCGTATGAGAACGGAGGCGAGATACTCGTTGCGCATTCCAATCCGTACACCCCGCCTTTCGTGGGATACCACGGCAACAAGGAAGCCACCGACAAGAAGTTTGTGCGCGACGTCTTCAAGAAGGGCGACGTGTACTACAGGACTGGCGACGCCTTGAGGCGAGACACGGATGGTCGATGGTACTTCATGGACAGGTGAGTTCGCTATGTAATAGAGTTTTAGGAACCAGACTGACCCGCACAGACTGGGAGACACCTTCAGGTGGAAGGGTGAGAACGTGTCCACCGCCGAGGTATCGCAAGTGCTTGGGCAATACCCCGGTGTTCTCGAGGCTACCGTCTACGGAGTGGGCCTTCCGGGGCACGATGGCAAAGCCGGCATGGCAGCCATCTATATAGACCCGGACAACAAGAGCTTTGACTACAACGGTCTCTTGAAGTACGTCACGACCGAAAAGTACTACTATTTCATCACATTGGATGCTAACATGATAATCTAGACATGCCCGGACTCATCTTCCCAAATATGCCGTTCCCATCTTTATCCGACAGATCAAGGAGCGGTCGGCGACGCACAACAACAAGCAGAACAAGGTACCGCTCAAGAACGAGGGCATCGACCCGGCCAAAGTCAAGGGCGACCCCATCTTCTGGATCAGCAACAATGGCAAGGGGCCGGATTATGTTCCCTTTGGACAGAGTGAGTGGGATCTACTGACCGGCGGAAAGGCTAAGCTGTAGCCTGAATATAACACGATATGGGACGAGAACTAGAGACAGCACCAAATAGACTACATACCTGCTATACCGTACCTATACATGAAATTCATATTATGCATCTCCACTGGACATCCTAGAGAGGAACAGACGAAAACAGCATAGTCCTATATCACGGGCATAACACGTCAAGAAGTCATATAGGCTTCAAGAATGCATCAACTCAAGGTTTGTCAACGGGTATTCTTGACTTGCTGCTTGCAGAGAGAGCCATGTTGTCGTCACAGTCTAATTTCATGCTTATCTTGAGGGAAACGGAAATTGGGCGAGCGGTTTTTGTACTTTAATTTTAACCTTTTTGGTTGGTCTCGCTTAGCGCTATTAATGGGGGGGGTTCACGCCCGCTGTGGGTGCTAAAGCTACAACAAGCATGCATAACAGCGCCCACAGGCCCTGAGAGATCCCCCAACTCAGATCTTCCCCTCAGGGGTCCTAACCTAAACCACTTCCAGCCCTTCGGTGGATCCGCCTCATTTCAGCCCATGGTCTAACTGCACGATCAGGGCCATGGGATTGGATTTGTGGTAGGACAAGGACGGACAGGACCTTGCAGCCATGAGCCAGCCTCTTCACCCCAGAACCCTTTCGGCCATGCAGGTCAGGGCCTTGTCGTCGGCGGCCGGCCAGTCGGAATGAAGGGGTCTGTCTGTCTGTTCGTCTGTCTGCGGCAGATTTGATTGTTTGGCGCCCAGTCCCTGTACTCGCCGACTTTCTTTCCTCCTCTCCTCCTCTCCAGGTCATTGTCGAGAGAGTTTGCGTCGGACACAACGTGGTTGGGATCCCCGGAGTCTCACGATCACACCGCCGACGTGGGAGACAGAGACACGCATTGCATGCACGTCTGTATGTATGTGTGTATGTATAGCGACATGTCGCTCGTCCACCCAAACTGAAATCCAAGTCAACAAACACGCAAAAAAGTCGCTCATTTGCAGGAAAGACAGACAGGACAGACGGAGAGACAGAGCTTGGGAGAGGGATCCCCCGGACTTGAAATCCAGCGCGTGGCCGCCCTGTTCTTTTCCGAGTCAAATCGCTCAACAACACATTCATTGATTCACTCTCATTACCATTATATCCTTGGAAAATCAAAATGCGGTCCACCACACTTGTGAGCCTCACGGCCCTGGCCGGCGCAAGCCATGTTCTTGCCGGCAACACCATCTGGGCGACGCCGCATGACAGCTACTCGTCGTCCATCGGGGTCCTGGGCTGCAAGATCGACACGGACCGCGTGGCGTACTGGCCCGACTCGGTGTCGTGCAGCAACATCTGCGTATCCGTCAGCTACGGCGGGCGGAGCGTCACGCTGCTCCGCGTCGACCAGTCCCAGGGCGCCCACGACATGTCCTACGACGCCTGGAACTACCTCTACACGGGGCAGTCGGCCCTCGACAACCCGACGGCCGGCGGCGCCGTCGAGATGGAGTACGAGGACCTCGATCCCGAGGAGTGCGCCGACCTGATCCACACCGACGACAGCAAGCTGCCCCTGAGCGCCTCCAACAGCATGAACTTTTTGGCGAGCTGCCTCGAGGCCGAGAGCGGCAACGACAACTGGGTCGGTAACAACTACGTGCTGTACAACATCCTCGACTCGGTCTGCTCCTGGGGCTACGACGAGGTGTGCACCCTCGACTGGCCCAGCGCCAACCAGGCCAAGTGCGCCAACCCCCTGGGCAGCCCTGTGACCCTCACCTCCGAGCCCGTCTACAACATTCTCTATCCGTCCGGCGTCAAGGTACTGGCGTCCACTGGCCAGGAAGTCGACGACAGCGCCCAGAACGGAAACCATGGCAACGGCCGCGTCATCCCAGGCTTCCGGTGGCTCACGGCCTTGGCAACGTCCATATCATTGTTTGTACAATCATCAGGATGAGTTTTATAATGACAGCCTCGGGAGGCAAATTAATGATATGAAGATACCCTTACTTTAATGAAAAGAAATCCAAAAAAGAACTCTGTATCATCACAAGTCGAAATGGCCCGTCTGAATCTAAAAGCGTTGATGATGCTTCAAGTCCACCTTTCTGTATCTGATGACCTCGACGCCGGTCTCGTCAACAATGCGCTGCGCTTCGATCCGGTACCCACCAATGGCCGGCCATATCTTTGTCCAGCACACCCAATAGAATGCGCCGAGGAGGAGCACGCCGACGCCGACGACGGGGAACACAAAGTACGGGTACCCCTCCGCGTTCCAGTCACCATCTGGCGGGATGAAAGGCACGATTGCCAGGAACACATTTGCGAGGAGATAGAGCGCCGTGATGGGCAAGTACGAGTGCCACGGCGACGACCAGTTTTCTGACTTTCGAGAATGCAGGTAAATGAGACCAGCGGCGACAAAGGCATTGATCCACGCTCCCGGGTACGTGTAGAGGTCGACGATGAAGTTGTACGCGGGACCTGCCGGAGGAGCGACCAAGATGATGACTGTAACGAGCCAATGAAGAAACAGCTGTTGTCCTTGTTAGCTGAATAGTCGGTCGAACGTGCTAGCATTCAAGTCTACTTACAGCTGGCGCAGGAGCATTAAACGGCTTGACGGATGCCCAAAACTTGCTAAACGGCAAGAGGCCCTCCTTGCCGAATTCCTGATTGAGACGGGCATGGGCAAAGCTGACTGCTAGTACATTTCCCAAGTTGCTCAGAGCCACAAAGGTCGGAAGACTCCGTGCCGCCGCACTGTCGCCAAACACGTTACGGAAGAATACGCCGGCGACAATGACTTCGGACGTGGCCAGATCCTCTTTGGAAATCGCCGCAAAGTATGCCACGTTTGCGAGGATGTACAGGATCGTGACGCCGCCAATGGCGATCGGGGCAGCGACCGCGAGCGTCTTTTTCGGATGCCTCAGCTCACCAATCACATAGTTGGCATTCTCCCAGCCCTTGTAGCTGTAAATGATACGGAGTAGAGCCTGGGCGTATGCGTAGGCGCCGCCTCCGCCCCAGCCGTCGCCCTTATAGAACGTGAAGGCGTCGTCGAAGTTGTGCGGATCGGGGACCAGGCGGCGGCCTGCCAGAGCGGCGAATCCGGAGAAGACGATCAGCAGCAGAATAATGACCTTGAACACTCCGAGGACGTTAACGAGCCTCAGGCCCCATTTGGGAAACACGGCGTGCAGGCCGACAGCGAACGTGGCACAGGCGATGCCGATGCCACGGGCTGCCCAGCCGTCGGGCTCGGTGCTTCCAGCAGCGAAGAGGATGTATCGACCAAACGCCAGTGAGTTTCCAGAGGAGAATCCAAGGAGAATCATCTGGGAGGCCAAGACGCATGTGGCTAGGTACCGGGGATGACGGTAGACCCTTTCCAGGTAGTTCTTCTCGCCGCCTGACAGCGGGATGGCCAGGCCGAATTCGAGGAACACGCTCAGCCCGCAGAATGTGAGGATACCGCCTACCAACCACAGTATGATAGAGACGCCCACTGATCCTGTCGCAGCAAAGATTCCCGACGGAGTTGAGAAAACTGACAATATCATATTAGCAAGATCGTTGTTATAAAGTAAGAATGCAGCATACTTCCAGTGCCTATCATCTTGTTCAAAATAAGAAACACGGCGCCCGTGATGCCGATCTTCCTCGATTCATCGTATGCCTGCACAACCTCGCCGACTGGATTGGTCTCATTCTCGTCATCGACCGTGGCCCCGACATGATGGTCGCGAGCAGAGTCCTTGGACATGGTGCGTAAGAGGGGCGTCTCCTCGGTGGTGTCTTGGGCAGACATTCTGAGAAGGAAAAGAGACAAATTTCTCCAAAGCCTGGCTTAAATACGAACGGCCAAATGCAACCAATGACTGCCCCGAATTCCTAACGAGACGGCAAGTACGGTTCAAACGTTACGCGACAGGGTGGGGGAAAAGGATACCAAGAGCCCAGGAGCGCATTCGCAATTGCAAGGCTCGCTCTTGGCGCTGAGGATGGCAGAGAAGTCAAGACGATACGACTCAGTCCTGTTGGCACATTTTTCTTCTGGTACAAAGGGACCCTGTCTATTTTGTACGTAAACTTTGGAATCCTCGTGGTATACAGACTGTTTGCGAGAAACTGCGGCTGATTGCGATCACTCACGCCATCATTGGCATTGTTCCTTGTGCTTCACTCGGGCCAATCCCGCGGCGGCGCCCGCAGCACTCGCCATGGAGCTTATAGAGCACGCCATCGTCCCTTTCGCCGGCGCTCAACTGACTGGCATGATCAACCGCGACCAGCCGGGAGCCGCGCTGTTGGACCCAGAAAATGTGTACCGAATGATCATGCACCTTCCTATTCAAGATGAGTAGTAAGAAATGACGAATGTAGAGCGTATGTCTTGGGTTTTAAGCGGTGTAGAGACGGAAGCATCGAAGTTGAATTAGGATGAGTTTAGTGTGCCCTGACCTAGCTCTTTTAATCTATCCGCGCGGGATAGTTTAAGCTTATTTTCTTGTGTATAAGATGGCCAACGAGTATCGTCTGGCAGTTTTCTAGTATGACAAAAACATCATTGTATCTCTCTGTCAAAAGACACTGCATCATCCAGATATTTACGAAGCCTAGCACTGGTTGATCAAAACTTCTGACTGAACTCATAGCTACATCTTTCGATCCGGGGCATGTTGAGGTTATTCTAGGGTTGGAGCGCTAAGCCATTCTCAGCGTGGCGAGGGTTTGGGTTGAGGTCCGTGGGAACTATTATAGAAATTGCTACTGTTATAAAGACTTTTTCACTCTGCCAGTTCAACAGATCCCGATTTTACAAAATACATGGCGAAAGTCGATTATCTCCATCTCAACGAGCTCTCCAGAATGAGTGATACGTTCGCCCTATCAACAATTAATGCCCAGGCCCCAGTTGCTATTTTTAGTGACAAAAATTCGCTATACGGCTTGGACATATTCAGCCTTGGGTGACCGCAACTTGGTTTTTCAACGCAGCTGCCTGGAAGAAAGAGAACCGTCATGGTAGTAGATCGCATAAAAAGCACCATTCATACACACAGCTCCTGTTTCGTATCTTGGCGCGCCTGTCATGCTCAAGACATTTCGAGAAGTACCTGTCTTTGAAAACGCAGGTAGTCGCCACGCTTATCTAGAGGCCTGGCAATATAACGATGTGAGTACTCGATGCATTTGCTACATAAACCCGAGTCCTAATGTTTCCAGGACTCGGATGCACGAATAAGCACTTTCACGGTCAAGCCGCTCGATGAGTCCGATGTGGGCGATTGGGCCTGGCGCAGAGGTTCACTCGACCAGCATCGTGAAGGGTTAAGCGGACGCAAGTTGACTGGTGGTCTGAGAGTGTTGTTCACGCAACCCAAATCGACGTTTCGAGCGGCTATACCATCCGTACTTGTATCGGACCATGTCCTCGAGGCGTTGAGTCTACCCAGTCATGTCTTTGCTTCGTTCCAACTGCTCTCTGGCGTGTTTTCAGTGCACACGTATCCTGAGGGAAGCACCATCGACAGCTGCTCAAGATTGAGTGCGTCCATCAATTCATTTCCGTCGTCGTTGCGTTATACTGACGGTGATAAAAGGCTTGGTTTTCCGGACTCCTCACAGGGAATGCGCCATCGGCGGCTACGCTCTGTCTCACGACTTTGACACTTCTATCACAACCGCATTGGTCCTGGGCAATTGTTTCGACCTGCACCATTATGGTATGCGACCCGGATCCACGGAGCTGCCGCCAACTTTTCAAGAATTTGTCGACCAGGTCCAAGACAACCAGAACCTTTGGAGTCACCCCTTATTATTGCCTTGCCTCCTTCTCATCACCCATGCGCGCATGGTCCGATCATTCATCATCAGTCAAATCAGTATGAGGATCACGTCGCTGGAGCAAATGATCGGAGTAACGCGAGAGGACCGGCCGTTCGGGTATAATACTTATCGCGGGGCTCTTCACGATGGAGGCCGGTATTACTTCTCTCGCGAGGAGTCTTCCTCCCACGATCGCGGCAGACAGCATATCATGGGGCCTGATACTGTCTTGAGTGATCGTGCCACGAGCCAGTTGTTCGTCGAGGGACGGCTGCAGCGCGATCAAGCAAAGATCCTCACGCAGTCGATCAACACCATCACGACATGGATCATTCTGGCCAAGCGCTCACCTCAATGGGACATGGAATGCGTCAAGTTCCTGCGCCGGGTGCTTGACGGAAGCTCGAGGTTAGCGAACCATCCGGATATACCTGCACAGGTATTTCGAGAGACGCTGGATTATGTGGAAAGCTACAGCGAGGTTTGCCTCGAGGTCACCCAGACGTCTGAAGCCAGGATGTAGCTTCATCTAAATATCGTAAGCTGAATCATCCGAAGACTGCTTGGATTGTTCAAAGCTGACTTGGGACGAAATGATAGTTGTACACGTCCATCGCTCAGGATGACGGCCAGACCAGCGCGCGACTGGCCGCGGCTGCAGGCAGGGACAGCACGTCGATGAAGATTATTGCCTTGATCACGGCAGCGTATCTTCCGGCCACCTTTGTCGCGGTAGGCATATCCCCTTCGAGATTCTCGCCACATGGCTAATCATGTTTAGACATTATTCAGTATGGGCATGTTCGAATGGAAAGGTAGCGACTCCGGGACTGATGGGGCCAGCGCCTCGAAGAGTACGGTCTCTCCGGACTTTTGGATGTACTGGGCCGTGTCGATCCCTCTGACCATCATCACCCTTCTGGGCTGGGCCGCGTGGTGGAAGTTTGAACAACATCGATTCGTCGTCGACGTACAGCAGGCGGCGAAGGGAGATGGGCCGCCGCAAAAGCCACGGGTTGCTGATCCTCAGAGGTCGCGTGGGTTTTCTACATTCTGGCCTTTGGCACCTCGAGAACGAAAATACTAGTCAGCTATCATGAATGTTTGAGTATAATGGCTAAACCTCTTGCTCTAGTCGACAGAGACATGTCGGATAGATACCCTGTCCAGTGTTCAGTGCCAGTGCCGCGCCGGCAATTAGGGGATTTGGGGGCCCCGGCATCGCATCGGAAAACCACCGGGATTTGACGTCGATTTGCGGGGGATGGGCGTCGCGCTTAGCTTGTTCCCCGCCAACTTCCAGTGACCCTCCAGTGGATGACGGCACCTTGAAGTGGACAGTGGAGCTCCATCAACACGATCCGACAAGACATGTTATATGCAATGCAGCTTCCCATTGTGTCGGCGCCGAGAGAGGGGCTCATCATGTCCTTCCCTCTCTCTCTCTCTCTGTCTCCTGTCCTTGACATTATAACGTTACCCGCCTGAACGAACCAGAAGATGGCATCCACCGCGCACCCTGAGCTGGAGTCAACCTTGGCGAGCCTACCTCCACCACCGCCAGCAGACCTGCGATCTCAAGTCCAGTCGCTTCTGCGCGACCCAAACTCCAAGGTCCCCATCCTGGTCGCCCTCGACGATGACCCGACCGGTACCCAGACCTGCCACGACATCAACGTGCTCACCGTGTGGGACACGCCGACCCTCGTGTCCGAGTTCCGCGCAACGGGGAGCGGCGGCGGCTTCTTCATCCTGACCAACTCACGGGCTCTGCACCCAGGCCCGGCCCGAGCTCTGATCACCGAGATATGTGCCAATCTCAAGACCGCCTCGGCCGACACCGGCACGCCCTTTGAGATTGTCCTCCGTGGCGACAGCACATTGCGCGGCCACTTTCCCCTCGAGGCCGAGGCCGCAGAGGACGTGCTCGGCGTGGCTGACGCCTGGCTGCTCTGTCCGTTCTTCTTGCAGGGCGGCCGGTACACGATCGATGATATACACTATGTGGCCGAGGGAGAGGCACTCGTGCCAGCCGCCGAAACGCCATTTGCCAAGGACGCGACATTTGGGTACAAGAGCTCGAATTTGAGGGACTACGTGGTTGAGAAGAGCAAGGGCGCCATTCCTCAAGAAAAGGTCACAAGCCTGAGTCTCGATACCATCAGAAATGGCGGGTCAGACAAGGTGCTGGAGCAACTCAAGAGCGTGGCCAAGGGAACCGTTGTCGTGGTTAATGCAGCCGCCGAGGCCGATGTTGACGTGGTCATTCTGGCACTGCTCAAGGCCGCCAGTGATGGAAAAAGATTCTTATTCCGTACTGGAGCTGCCTTTGTGTCTGCGCGACTCGGTATCGCACCGATTCCTCCCATCTCCGCCAAGCAGCTCCATCTTTCTGGGGCCGCTGGCGGGCTTATAATAGCCGGCTCTTACGTACCCAAGACGACGGCGCAACTAGATGTTTTGAGGACAAAGAGCGGGAACAATCTCAAGAGTGTGGTAATCGATGTTCGCACGCTCTTGGAGTCGGAAGACAGCGCCAGAGACGAAATGGCGAAAGCCGTCAAGACGGCCGAGGAGGAAATCCAACGTGGTGAAGACGTACTGGTAATGACGAGCCGTGAACTTATTACCGGTGGCGATGAGGCCCAGAGTCTGGATATCGGCTCCACGGTAGCCAAGGCTCTGGTGTCATTCCTCGTTGACCTAAAGACCAAGCCGCGCTATGTCATTGCAAAGGGCGGAATCACATCGTCAGACATGGCGACAAAAGGGTTGAGGATGAAGAAGGCGGCCATTATTGGACAAGCCGCCCCTGGCGTTCCTCTATGGCGCTGCGATGAGCCAGCGGCCAAATGGCCTGGTTTGCCATACGTAGTGTTCCCTGGCAATGTCGGCTCAAACGAAACCTTGTATGATGTCGTAGAGGGCTGGAGAGTCAACTAAAGTGTGTCCTAATAGAATTATGCATCAAGAGTGAGAACAAGACTCTATTATTGTAAGAGAACATTTTCAATATGAAAACTGGCTAGTTAACAAGTTATACACATCGTTCGCCGACTCGCTTCCAAACGCTTCATAAATCAGGCTGTCATTCATGACGGCCAAGTCGTCTAAAAAGTTATGCCGCGGTCCTCCCCCGGCCGTGTACGGATCCCAGCTCATCCCCTCGCTGGCCGCAAAGCCATTGTTCTGGCTGTCAATCGCAGATGCTTGGTTCCCCGGGCTGGGTCCATAGCCCATGGGGCCAAAGCTGATGACGGACTCGGGAGAGACACCGACTCTTACCTCCTGAGTATGCCTTGGGGTCTTCTTTGAAATCTTTCCCAGATTTTCCAGCATCTTCTCCAGACCGGACGCGATGTGGTACAACAGGTGTCTCTCAGAGGTGACGGAACTCTTGAGGAGCACAATCATGCGCTCCAGGAGGTGGGAGACATAGTTGGACTCGACGTTGAGGCCCATGATGCGGTTCCACTTGGTGGCGACCTTCATCAGGAAGACCGAGGCAAAGGCGATCATGGTGTGCACGTAGAGGGGCGTGCCGACGAGGGCGCGGCGCATGTCCTCCTCCTCGAGCACAAAGGTCAGGATGCTGGCGGCGGCCGAGATGGCCATGTTGGCAAACTCCTTGCGCTCGGTCGACAGGCGGCCCTGCGACAGGCTCACGCCGCGGACGGCGAGCGCGTTGAGCTGCAGCTTGGCAAAGTACGAGTAGAGGATGATGCCCTTGGGCGGGAACGAGCCGATGAACCGGTTGTTCTCCTGCCGCGCGTTCCAGCGCATCCGCCACTGGTCGATCTCGAGGTTGAAGTTGCGCAGGTCGGCAAAGTCCCGCTCGCCCTCGTCGTCGCTCAGCATGGCCCCCGCCGCCGAGTAGTCCTGGTGCGGCACCTTGCGCTCCACGAACCGGTCGTAGATGCGCGTCAGGATCTGCATCAGCGCCACCTGGGACAGTATGCGCCGGTCCAGGGCGTCGGCGAAGGGTGACTGCAGGAACAGCTCGTGCTCGCGGATCTGTAGGGACTCGGCAATCATGGGAGGCCTTCCATACGCGATCGAGAAGTGGTGATCGCAAACGTACAACATGTACCACAGGCGGGCCCTCAGGAAATGCTCCTTGTCGCCTTCCAGCGCACGTGAGAAGGATTGGTGGACATTCAACTCGGTCGCAATCCGTATAGCATGACCGGACAACTTCCAGGAGACTAGGTAAACAATCGTTTGTTTAGTCAAGGACTTGAAGAGTCAAGGCACGAGAAGGACAAGACGGAAAACATACCTTCAGACAACCAAAACGCGGCAATACACAAGGCACGTACGTCATCAATACTATGGTAGCGACTGAACATGGAACTAGAAGTCAAGGAAAGGAACTCCTTGTAACACTTATCAAACGTCTCAGCGCTGGTGGGTATATGGAGAGCCGTGACAGTCAATATCGTAGCTGTGAGCAGCTCGGAGGACTGTCTTATCGCCTCAAAGCTAGGGTGTGTCTGCTCGAGTCCTACCCACAAGTAGTGATTCAGGCTCGTGTGGAAACTGGTCAAGAACGATCAGCTAAATGGTTCGGGATCACCATGACTTTCCGATAAACTCACCTTCGATATAGATCTTCAGCTTCAGGCAGGGAAATGACTCCTCTCGAGATGAAGTCATTCAGTTCCCTGTTCCCACCGACTTGCGAACGAGCAGTCTTGGCCTTGTTGCTACGAATATTCCTCAGCCGCGTGACCTCGTAGAGACTTCCCATCGGCTCCTCCACGTTGACGGAGCCGCCAGTGCTCTGCTCCCCGTTGCTTGCCTGCTCTGGAGAATTCTCCCTGGTCATGGCCATGCGCATGTTGTCTTCCTCTCCTGGTGGCCGAGCTATGATCGCGGGACTGCTGCCACTCTCGGCCTCGACTTGAGCGTGGTGAAGCATGGCGGGAGGATGCTCCGGCTTGGAAACCGTCGCCCCTTGGCGGATCAATGTGTCTAGACAGTCCCTCATCTGCCTGATCTCTTCCCTCATCGAGTCAATCTTGCGCCTGCTTTTGCATCAGCCATATCTTCTGTCCTATCAATGGAGGCAGGCAAGTATTGGACGTACTCGTAGCTACGAGCAGAATAAGTTGGACTTATTTCGGACGAAGTCTCGGTCATGATGACCCTTTTGAAGATACACGTCGATATATTCCTGCGCAGACAGTTCTTGCACTTGGTATCTCCAGGTAGCACCTCACACTTCATCTTTTGCTTCTTGCACTCGACACCTACATCTACAGCTCAGCTCCGACGGCTTTCACTTGTGGTATACAGTCACTTACACGCACGAGGCTTTCGCCCCGGTCCCGTCCTCTGCACGCCTTCATACTGTGAATGTGGGACATGGCCGGCGTTCTCAGCTGCCCACCGAGTTTCCTCTGTCGATGATGTCTGAGGCGTCTGCACAGATGGTGGCTGTTCCATTGCAATGGTGGTCGCTTCGCCAAGCATGTCTATGGTCTCTGAAGCAGCATGTCCAGTCTTCCTCGGGGAATCGGGTAATGAGCGTATTCATATGAGGAACTGGGGGCAGGGCCAGGAGTCTGGATCAGGATGCCGGCGGCATCGAACCGGCTTTTCGGGCTTCATTTTCCGTATGCCTGGTGCCATTTGTTTCTCCACCGTCGAAGAACTATACATGAGCTAACTCTTAGGGTTATGATGGATCATTCTGGGGATGCGGGGTGCTAGCTCAGCTCTCGGACAAGTGATCCGCTTGTCGAATGATTTAGGTACATGGATACATGTATGTAATAGTCAGGGAGTTTCCTTGCGCACCGACGTTGCAGATAGAGTAGAAAAGCAATTAAGAAAATGCACGATGCCATGCAAACATGCAAAGCTGTGACAGTTGTACTAGGATCGTTTTCATTTATCCTTAATACTTTTACGGTCCCACGTTCGGGGGACTTCAGATCAGAAGAAAAGTTAAGCAAGTCATTCCTCAGACGAAAAGGAAAAGAAAAAAGGAAAGAAAAAATGAAAATAAAAAGTTGGCGACCGGTGTTGTCATCCGATTGAATCCCAACTTAGGCAGGTGCGAATATCACCAAATGAGAGTACAAAAGGCTGCTTCGTTACGACCTAGGGAAGTGCTCGCTTTCTTTAATACAAATACACCCGCAACGCCAATTTCTTGGAATCTTCCTCTCTTCTGTTTTTATTTTTAGGAATGAGTCCATATACGCAATCTCGCGCCGCTGCGAGCGAGGAAAAAGGAATGTCCAATAGGCGTTGGCGTTGGCGTTAATCGGAATTATAATTGACTCAACGTCCAGGAAGTTTTCTGGGGTCAGACCCCAGAGATGCTTCAACATTCGCTTCTTTTGCGCGACGGTCTTGGACACAATTGATGGCCACGAGAAGCTGTTAAGGCTGATTCATATTTACAGAAGTCGCCATATCGCCTGGGTTTAGTCTTGAGCTCTGAAACGAAAAGGACGCGATCTTATTCTTTCGGAAAGATTTTGTGCTATTTTCGCGGAACCATTTCGTCTGATTTCTAATGTAATAAATACCAAAAAAAAAAAAAAAAAAGCGTGTTTTTGCAAACTAAGCCTTTTAAAGACTTCTTTTCGTTAGATCATTGTACGCGACGATACATTTGCTGGCAGTACAAGTCTCTGAGTTAGGTAGGGTCAAAAAGAAATGACATGTAAAACGATGTCGTCAATTATTTTCACGTCTGATACTTGGCCAACTTTCCAGCTCCGGCACCACCCAGTGGCCGACCTGCCGTGGGATGCTCATGATGGTGCGCAGCCGCCTTGGATTTCCCCTCCACATCTCCCGCCTCCAGTGTATAGCCGTCCGCCTCGAGCTCTTCCATCTTCTTGTTGTCCTTCTTCAGGTAGAATGAAAGGACCAAGGCCGATGCCAGCGTTACCACGCATAGTGCCAAATTGACGCCCCAAGCTAAAGTAGTCACAAAGATTAGCAATAATTTCAAAGTATGGGGGTTTTTTGACAGTTCACCACTCACCAGTAGTATATCTCGGGCCGGCGCTGTCTGGGTAAAGGTACGGAGTCCAGACAAGGGCCAGGTTGCCGATGGAATTGTTCATGGCCAGTCCAATGGCACGCTTCTTCTTGGGGCGCGCCGCAATGTTGGCCATCCACGCATTGGAGATCTGGAAACAGCCATATGTACCGGGTAGCATGAGGAAGAGGGCAAAGTAGCGGGCCCCGACATTGGTTGTTGCAATGGTGATGATGATCCCGGTAATGGCGACTAGGGTCGGGTACACAATGTGCGGAGACCGCTTGCTGGTCTTGTCGGAATACCAGGTATTGAACAGGCAGAAGCAGGCGGTGAAGAGGTATGGCTGTGTGTGGCATACATGATCAGTATGTTTCTTCAGACGAGAATACTTTGGTAGGTCTTACCGGTGCAGTCAACAAGAGAGTGTGGATTGTGCTAAATCCAAAGTTCTTGACGAGCGTGGGCAGGAAGTTGGTGAGCGAGGCCACGGCCTGGAGACACATCTGGTTGATGATGCAGAGCCAGACCCTAAAGTCCTTCGAGGCCATCTTGAATGCGTCCCAGGTCTTGATCTCCGACTCTTCCTCTCCGGCATCTTCAATGAGCCGCACGACTCCGAGTGCCTTCTCCTCCTCTGTAAGCCACCTCGTCGTCGCCGGCCAGTCTGGGATCACGAACGCGGTCGCGCAGGCAAACACTACAGTGGCTGCTCCTTCTATGATGAACAGCCAGCTTCATTAGGATTTCGTCAGCATGTCTTCCAGAGCAAGCAAAGGCAAAAGAATTCGGAAATGTGCAAAACTCACCGCCAACTGGCAATGGCGTTGCCCTGGAACGCAGCAGCAATGCCGGCCGCGAACAACCCGCCAAATGCTCCGCTCAGCATGGCGGCACAGAAAAATATGCCTAGGCGAAGGCCGAGCTCCGCCCTCGTGTACCAACCGGAAAAGAGGAACGCGACGCCCGCAAAGAAGGGAGCCTCGGCGATGCCAAGGAAGAAACGACATGCTGCCATGCCGGCAAAGTTTTGGACCGCACCAGAGCAGCCGCTGACAATGCCTTTTGCTCTTATTGTCAGTCCCCCATCGCCAAAAGTCATGATAGTTCAGATCGGATACACTCACCCCACAGAACCATGACGACTGATAGATATATGCTAGGCCTCGTCAAGCCCAGAATCATGTTGCTGGGCACTGTCTCCAGCATCAGCTACACTCCTCGCTGTTTCTCGATGGGGCCATGCATACCTTGCATCAGGATGTAGCCGATGAAGGTCAGGCTGAGCACGATATTGTATTCGACCCCGACAAGACCGATGTCGGCAACAAGTCCTTGGACTTTGGCTTGAGGGAGCGCATTTCGATCGACATAATTCATGATGTACATCAAGATCTAGTGTTGCAAAAACGTCAGTGAAAAGAAATCAAAGTCCGAAATGTAAGTATTTCCAGAGTCGTATAAATCAGAGGTCGAGAGAACGATGGGAACACGTACTAATATTGGCAGTAGTCTAAGATCAATCTTTCTAAGAAGCTTCGTCTCTCTGGCAGCTCGTTCCTCGGGGGACCAGGACGCAACGATCGTGGTATAGTTAGGGGCAGCATCGTCTGCAGGTCCTTGTCGACTATTCGCCATGCTGAAGCGCGAGTTTGAGATACGAAAGGAATATCTTTCTTCGATAAGACGGTATGGTTTCTGATACATATGGTCTTGGTAAGATTTCAACCAGATCCTAGGAGGAATTCCATTTGATCTTATGCTCAGCAAGAAAGGGGCCTCGAAGAAGTGTCTAGTGTACATCATACCACGGATCACAGACGTATCTCAGCCCTCAACTTGGCACCACCGGCTTTTCTAGCCATTCCCCATATTTCCCCAGACTTGATCAAGTACACGGTCCCGACTAAGTTGGCTATGCATGATGCCGTTGACAAGTCGTGGCCTTGTGGGGGAGGCTGATGAATTAGCGTGCCGTCGGCGCGGAGTCACCCAGGCGTCTGTCTCTGCTGCATTTCCCGAATGTCCGGAGGCGTTTTTGGCTATAGGATAGCTCTATATTAGTTGATATTCCCCGCAAAGTCGCACCACATGCGTGGAAATAGATGGGAATAGTCTGGAAGTTAGAGTGCCCCATGAGCTGTTGTCAGCGTGTTCCCGTCGGATACTGTTGGCCGAAGGTTGGGTTGTGTCACCGGGGAATTGTGCGATTTGCCGATACAACCAACGCACTCTTGCAGCGGGAGTGATGCAACGACAACGAAGCTGTGGGGTAAGCAGACAGACGATTCAAATTATAGGAGGGTATAAAGCACTCGGAGCACAGGATATATATGCTTAGGGGACTTTGACATCAATTTTCACATCCAGTCAAATTCGTCATCATCTTGAACATAACCTGGCACTCTTGCTTCCGTTGCGGTCTTGTCTTCTCATCTCAAGCACTTAGCTGGCCAATAATACTTCAACATCATGACTAGTCTATCGACAAAGCTAGCCGACCTGGAAGCGGCAGGGAAGCCGATCCAGGTCGGCATCATCGGAGCCGGCAAGTTCGGCTCCATGTTCATCGCCCAGTCCCACCGGACCGTAGGCATGAGGCTGGCCGGCATCGCGGACCTGTCATCGGACCGCGCATTCGCATCGCTCAAGAGGACTAACTTTCCGACTGACAAGTACGACGCCACGGTCAATGCCTCGATATCAGACGGCATCAGGGCCGGCAAGACGATAGTCACGACCAACTCGGCCGCTCTCATCGCCACGCCCGAGATTGATGTCATTCTCGAAGTCACTGGAAACCCGGCTGCCGGTATTAGTCATGCATTATTGGTGAGATCTCTTCCTTACTTCGGTCATCGGGAGTCAACCAGTTTGCTGACTTTCCTCTTAGTGCTGTGAGCACAAGAAGCACATTGTCATGATCAATGTAGAAGCAGATGTGCTAGCGGGACCTCTTCTGGCGAGGAAGGCCAAGGAAGCCGGCATCATCTACAGCATGGCCTACGGCGATCAGCCGGCCCTCATTGCCGAGATGGTAGACTGGGCGAGAACTGCAGGATTGTAAGTGGCTCGCGGCTCGTTGTCTGGGGACTTGCATAACTAATTTGCTCCAACAGCGACGTCGTATGTGCTGGCAAGGGAACCAAGCACTTGCCACAGTATCATTACTCCAACCCAGATACCGTCTGGGACTATTACGGTTTCACCCAGGAGCAGCTGGATTCTGGCGACTTTGTAAGTTATTCCAGAACGACTTCTTATGCATGACCTATAACTGACGGGCTCGTAGAACCCTCAAATGTTCAACTCGTTTCTCGACGGAACAAAGTCGGCTCTGGAAATGGCCGCTGTGGCCAACGGCTGCGACCTCAGCCCACCGTCAGAAGGCCTGCAGTTCCCGCCTAGCAGTAAGGATGACCTACCGGAAGTGCTCAAGCCTGAGGCGGACGGCGGGCAGCTCAAGAAAAAGGGCACGGTCGAGGTGGTCTCGTGCATGGAGAAGGACGGGCGATGGACGACGGATCATCTCCGCTGGGGCGTCTATGTAATCATCGAGGCCGCCTCGCAGTACCAGATGGACTGCTTCAAGCAGTACGGCCTCAAGACGGACAGCACGGGCCGCTACGCCGCCCAGTACAAGCCGTACCACCTCATCGGTCTCGAGCTCGGCGTGTCCATCGCCACCATCATGTGCCGCGGCGAGCCCACCGGCCAGACCAAGACCTGGTCCGGCGACGTCGTGGCCACGGCCAAGCGGGACCTCAAGGCCGGCGAGAAGCTCGATGGCGAGGGTGGCTTCACCGTTTACGGAAAGCTCATGACCGCCGAGGACTCGATGGCCATCTCGGGCCTACCGATTGGTCTTGCGCACGGCTTTGTCTTGAAGAATGACATCAAGAAGGATCAGGGGCTGAGCTGGGACGACATCGAGTACAGCGAAAAGTCGCAGGCCGTTGCCGTGCGGAAAGAGATGGAAGCCATTTTCAAAAAGGAGTTTTCGCTCAAGTCGTCCAAGACCAACGGCATTAATGGCGTTCATTAATCTTACTACGTATGCAACTCATGGATGGGGTGGATTATAGATTATTCTGGCTCTCTTAAAATGCAGCATTTTACCCGGCAACAAGAATGATGTGCCTGCGTGTCCATGCTATTTCTTTTCTCCCGATACCGGGTTCCGTCCAAATCTATCTGTACAGTCTAGTGGGTAGTATAGATTCAATAGTAATACATCGGTAGTTTTACATTCTAGTCAACAAAGTACTTTTTTCTAACGGTTTCCCATGCCGAACAAATGAATCATGACATGAATGCTAGTGGTGATGAACCTAGCTGTCGAAGATTGGACCGTAGGCCGGAATGCCTCTGCTCTCGAGCTCGTACACGGTCTTTTCCGTGAATCCGGGATTGCTGATTACAATGACTGCTTCGGCCTTGAAGGCCTTGACAATCTTGAGAACCTCGGGAAGCATGTCGCGCCTCCCGTTTTGGCTCGTGTCAATGATCAGCGGCTCCGGGTCCATCCTCTTGACCAGTTCAAGAGTTCGTGGGCCATACGTCTGGAGTGGGCAGCGCGATTGCCAGACCACACGGATCGGAGGCATGTCCTTGTAGCCTATAAAGGACAGACAGGGCCCGATCCCCGAGCCCGTGGTGACCACGACAAGTCTATTGAAGACTTTCATCGCATATGCTAGACCACAGACGGGAACCGCCCGTACCCATAACTTTGTTGGACGTGATTCGATCACGGACCTTGTCCAGTCGCCGGCGTTTGACACTAGACAAGAAAAGCTCGAGTCCGGTGCGTCCATCTCGTCGGTAAAGGTCGCGAAGCTGTGCCAGTCCTGGAGTGGGTGCTTTGCAAGTGACAGGCCCCGTCCCCATTGTGCTGGCCGATGGCTGAAGTGCAATCGCGTCGCGTGCGGGGACAGGTATTCTGGAGTGACGTTCACCTTGCGCAGCATTGTCCAGGGCCAGATGGCTGCGCCGCTGGACACCAAGAGAAACCAGAAGGTGGGAAATGTCACCAGGTAGATGCCCATGGACGAAGTTCTTTCCAGTGCAACTTGATCCCAGGCTTGGGTCAAGAGCAGTGCCCAGAGAAATGCCATTGTGAGCCAGCTCGCAAACCTGTGAGTCATCTCGAACGTGTCGTGGCAGCGCCGACGCATGGTGGGGATGGCCACGATGGTGATACTGGTCAGAAGCGCCATGACGACTATGGCAAGGGCCAGCATAAACGTTGGCCGCGGACTCCTCCATGGTTTTGTAAAAGCAAAGCAGAGGACAAATATCATTGTCCACATGCATGCTGCTATGCCGGTCCCGCTGTGGACGCCTCCAATGTGGAAGATCTTGCAAAGTCTTCTCCGAAGCCACAGAGGAGATGAGCGCGGGACGGCACCGCACGTGACAAACAGCGCGTTGATTACCACGGGCGATCGGGCCAATGTACAGACCATGGCGTTGGCCGATGCCATGTGTATACACAGCACGGCAGACTTTTGGAGTATCAGCTGCGTATCGGTCATCCCTCGAAGACCCAGTATCACACCGACGAGAAGCGGGAGCATGTTTGCGAGGATCATGATGGCAAACAGTCGACCATATGTGTTACAAGGCCCATGCCTCAGCTTCGATGACCACTCATGTAGGCGATTTGGTGTTTCTGGCACGTGCTCTTGAGGGATGGGCTCCTGTTCGAGGATGCTTTTTCGTAGACTGGAGGGTATCATGTGCTTCTCCTTCTTCGATACTGAGCTATCCGCAAAACTCTCATCGCTCAAAACTTGTCTGATCGTTCTACCCCGGCCGAGTGTTGGCAGCTCGACTGCGCTGTTGTTTGCAGTTGTAGCACCAGCTATGCTGTCCCAGCCGTAGGTCGCAACAGTGGTCGCTGAGCCATTGCTCCAGAGGCCAGCCTCGACGTCGGCTTCTTTGTCGTCCATATCTGCAAGATGGATAGGTGGCTCGCGTTGGTGAAGAAGTTTGAACCGGAAAACATTTGCGTAATCAAAACATTTTTGGGCGGTCGCTGGATTTTCTGCAATGCTGTCGGGGACCCTGGACTGGCAGCCGTCAAGGAATGATGTCTCAATCTAAGATATGTGCTTTTCCCATGTTGACAGAACGAAGAAGGAAACACAGAGAGCGAATAGGAAAGACTCTTCGTGTCACACGCTGATTTGGGTTTGTGCTCTTAGCATCCGGACTTGACTCCTTGTCGTCCATGGGGATCGCCCACACGAGGCTTCCTCGTCTGACACCACATGTAGATCGTGTAGGTAGGCAGACATGTCGAAAGCAAAAGAATTTCCGGGCGTAGATAGGGTTTCAATGTGGCAATGTCAGTGCGCTGCGTCAGATTGAGTAAACACTCTGCGATTCCCCAACGTCATTCGATAGTAACACACGAAAGAAGTCAAAGTTATTTTGGGGTCCGTACGGTGCCGTACCCAGGCAGGCGGACAACAGATCCGGTCCCAGCAGCCTGGACTGCACCGCGTGGGCTTTGCGCCACAGAGGGCCATCGTGAGTTGATGCGAGGTCCGCCATGTCTCGCAGCTCCCAGCATATCGAGCAGGGCTGTCTGAACCTTAATATATGCCAGATTCCCAAAACTGCAGCTGCATGGCGGAAAAGAAAACATGAACCGTACTTATGTCGGGATCGATTCATACCGTGGTGGGTTTTCCAGAAGCTTGCCGCCAACGCACGTATCTACGTTCGTCGGTCAAGGATGCAAGGGGGGCTGTTTGTTGTCAATCTCATATAAGTTACCGTGTAGACGGTCGTGGTAATCTTACCTTGTGTTGGTGGCCCCCCAGATATTCTTTTTCAATAGTTTCCCCCGGGGTTTGGTATGCAAGCTTTCACAAGTTGATACTACTGAACCTAACCTTCTTGCACTCAGACACACTCATTGGCATGCAAGCAGCAGCATGTATCGAGTCGGCATATAATGAATGTATCGGAGGTTGGATGTAGGGCGACCACCGATCTTGGATCTTGGTAAACAGCACTGTTCATCACCTTTGTTTTTCACCGAGACCGCAACAAGGTTGCTTTTTGCACACAGGCTATAATGGCAAGCAGCAGAAGCACGGAGTCCTCGGTTCCGACCCAGGACCTCGTGTCCTTTGCTTTCGCCAAACAGAGGGCGTTCGACAGTTCGCAACCGCTGTATCTCAACGCCGATGACCCGCGGCAGTCGTTGAGCTACGACCAGGCCTTGGAGTACATCCGACGACTGATTGCTGGACTCAAAGCTTTTGGAATCACAGATGGCGATACCGTGCTCGTGCATCTATTCAACAACGTCAGTGATAGATATTCCTGGAACGGGAGAGGCCTGCGCAGCTAACGGCGCGCCCAGTATGCATACGCGCCAATCCTCCTCGCCATTGTCGGTGCCGGAGGTGTCTTCTGTGCCACCAATCCAACACTCAAAAGCGAATTGGTGAACGTCTTCAACAGTGCACGGCCACGGTTCGTCATCACCACATCGGACCTGCTTCCCAGGCTGCAAGAATGGGTGTCATACGTCAATCTTGACCACGTTCTGATCTTCGACGATCTCATGTCCCCAAGATCGCATCGCAGCTTTATGGTCGCCCCGGGACACGGCCGAAGGAGTCCTGAAGCATCTCTTCTGAGCCACGGTGAAAGCGGGTGGAAGACGTTGCATAGCGAAGAGGCCATGAAGAACACACCAGCGTCATACTTCTTGACATCGGGAACGACTGGATGTCCAAAGTTGGCCACCTTATCGCACTACTCCATGGTCTCCCACTTCAGCCAGATACACCAACAAGTACCGTACGATGTAAGGCGGCTCAGCTGCCTGCCACTATTCCACATATTTGGCAGTGCTTGGGTCGTGGCTCTGACGATACGTCACGGGCAGCCCGTATATGTCATGCCCCGGTTTGTGATGGACAAGTACTTGAAACACGTTGAAGATTTCCAGATCACGGAGAGCTGCTTGGCGCCGCCCATCGTGGAGCAGCTCAACAACCTCGACTTGTCTCCCAAAGATCGGCTTGCGTCGCTCCGTTATGTGACGGTAGGCGGCGCTCCCATTACAGCCGCCGCCATGTGCACCTTTAGATCTCTATTGCACGGAGACGCGACCTTGAGTGGATGTTATGGCGCGACTGAGATTGGGACCGTCAGTCTGTTCCGTTATGGAGAAGAGGATTACACCGGTTCTGTCGGAAGACCGCTTCCAAGTGTCAACATAGAGCTGAGGCCGATCGAGTCCCATGACGTCGATCCAACAAGAGGCAGCACAGAGACCGAACCATGGACCGAGATTGTAGTGTCGGTGCCTTCTCATATGGAAAGATATCAGCACGAGGCCGAAGACGCGCGGGTCAATGTGCAATGGTATCGCACGGGCGATCTCGGGCGCATGGAGAACGGAAAACTGTACATTGTTGGAAAGGTCAAAGACATCATGAAAGTGAATGGGTGAGTCCGGAAAACCAGGAGAGAGGAGGGCGGCGGTTGACTGACGTGACGGCAGGTTTCAGGTGTCGCCCACGGAAATCGAAGCCGTTCTATTGCGGCATCCGGGGATTGTCGACTGTGCCGTATCCAAAGTGGTGCACAACGGAGTCGAGATGCCACGGGCCTACGTCGTGAGATGCAGCCACCTCCTTTCCGAGGATGATGTGATCGACTTCTCCAGGCGGCAGCTGATCAGCTACAAGGCACTGACGGGCGGCGTGGTCTTTGTCCAACAGATACCACGTCTGCCCAGTGGGAAGATTCAGAGATATAAGCTTGTTGACCTTCCAGTTGAGGCATGTGTACCGGGGCATAAAGTTGAGAAGGCGAGAGCCGAGCAAAGCTGTGCGCAGTCGACACGCATTCTTGAGAGGTTTGTTCGCCGTGCGAGCTTGAGTGGGAGCTGGGTGCTGGGACTGTTGTCCACGGAACACTGGCATCCAGTGGAATGTTGGAATCCGTGGCAGACGTCTAGCATTGGCCTTTTGAGCTGTGGAATTGGCCTGGGCATATGGTTTGTGCGTGTATATCTCGAAGGTGATTCAAAGCGGTAGAGTTGAAGCTCTGTGACGATAACTTTGCAAGGCGATGGAGACGGTAGTCATTGCTCCAGCGGACTAAGTCACCTAAGTCGCCTAAGGCGATTGGGTTTTAGGCAGCACGGTTGTCCATTTTAGCGTGTCACGATGAAGTCGCCAGCTACTACAGTGTATCCATGGACGAAGCAATAATTGATCACAAACTTCCAATCTTGATATACGGGACTGCCCCGAATTGATGCTGAGCTTGAAATATAGAAAAATGATTTTCTATATTGCTTGAAATCAATCCTGTTACCCCATTTCTACCACTATAGCTCCACCTGACCAAACAATCTCATAGACATCCATGGTTTCCATTACAGTGCCCCCATCTTCCACCAATAACCCTAACCTAGACAGGTCCTCCGTTCTCGTGGATTCTCCAGCTGACGTTCATCTTCCCGCAGCGCATGTTGCCCTCTGCGCCCACCTTGCCGTCCTTGTTGTACTTGGCGACACTGTCGTGGATGACGTCGATGATGTCGTCGCGGCCCATGAAGAAGCCTCCGTTTCTCTCGGCCTTGACGGCAAACGTGCAGCTGCCCTCGGTCTTGATGGCGATGTAGCTGCTGAGGCCGTCCATGAACGCGCCACCGCGTGGCTCCTTGCTCAGGTTGTCGGCGATTCTCGTGCAGTCCTGCGTCAGCGCCTTGCTCTTGGTCGCTGAAAAAGTCGTCTGCCCGCACTGGTTGACGAACTTGTCGCCGTCGTTCCATATCGCTCTCTGCGCCGTCGCCGTGAAGGCGAGGAGTCCCATGCTCAGTAACGTAGATGGCTGCATCTTTGAATCGTTGATGGTTGTTTGTAGAAATTTTGTTCTAATGTTTTCGTCAACAACAGTCGTGTTGATATTATGAGAACTTAATTACCTCTAGGTTGGCAGGGAACACCTGACATTTTTGTAACTGTCAAATATGAAGTTGATCCGTCGTCTTTGCCCCCGTCCCGAACTCACAAAGAAAATCAGCCGTATGACTGTATCGATTAACAAAGGAACCATGTGTGGCTGGTTCAGGTGCAGGAATTATGAAAGGGGACGAAAGAAATTGGGATAACGAATTCCCAGCCTTCTAGCTACGAGGGAGGTTTATCTCAGAACACCTTGCCTCCCCAGGACTCAAGTCGCGCCTGTATCCTAGCCACATCCTCGCTCTTGAGAGCTGCTGCCGCATCGTACGATCTGCGATATACGCCCAGGTTCTCAGAGAACAGCATTTGACGATCGCGCCAGCCAGTCAAGTTCCTGATCTTATCACTTCCGACCCACTGACTAAAGCCAAATATGAGAGCCATACTCTCGTCGGTCGGGGTACTTTTGACTCCTTGTTCGAAATTCGAACCTTGTGAAAAGCCATACTCCTTCGCCACCGCCTTGAGTACCTCTTGTGCAGTCTCGTATTGGGCGGCTGAGATGTTGTAGGCCTGGCCCGCGACTGCCGAACGATTTTCATGTTCAGCGAGCGCCAGGTAAGCCTCGGCACAGTCGTCGACGTGCACTACTGATGAGATTAGCACCATTGATCTTGTTGTATCGCTACAAGATGAACAGTCTGCTTCTCAACTTACAAGCATGCATGATACTATTTGGGTTGATATTTCTCAACGTGAGGACTTGCGTGCCTGTTGCAGCAGCCGTGGCTGCAAATTCAAAAATGGTGCCGAAATAGCTGCTGCTGTGGCCAAAGACGTTTGTAGGGCGGAGCACGGCAGCATCGAACAGGTCAGTCTGCTCAAACATCTTTGGAGAATTGTTTGCCCGTGCAGACATGAGAGCTGGAGCATTCAGAGGCGACGTTTCAGTGTGAGGGCTCAGCCCGGGTGCGCCATCAACGTCGGTCGTGCCGTAGTCTTTGCATCCAGAACTCCACAGAACGAGAGGGCGGACATGATGAGCGTTGCTCACTTCTGCAACCCCCCGAATTGCCGTTACAGCGTGCTTGATGTAGGTCTCGTAATCGGCAGGCTCTGTACAGCCGACAACCACGTCAAAGGTCTGACTGTGAGCCAAGAGAGTCTCTTGAAGTCCTCGAGGATCTGCGAGATCTCCAATAACTGGAATTGTCTCGTTTATGGCGAGCGTTGCCGCGGCTTCTCGGCGTCGAATCAGGCCAAACACAATATAGCCTGCTCGCGTGAAGGCGCGACAGACTGCGGCGCCAATGTAGCCGTTGGCGCCTATGACAAGGACATTCTTTCGTGACATGATGGGCGCCTATGTTGTGTTGAGCATTGAATGAAGCAGGCAAGACGGACTCAATCGGCCGGTGGAATCTGGTAGCTTATATTGTATTTGAAGGAGAAGTGGTGACAGTTCCAGTTCACACAATTGAATTGCCTTGTGGTGATACTGTATCTCAAGCTGAATAAAAGTCGGCTTAATTAGTCAGCATCGCCTTGAAGACTGGCCGTGTATCGTGCCAGTAGCCCACGTTAAGCTCGAGGATGTGATACCGTATAATATGTCGGCTTTGTAATGTCTATAGCTCCCCTCAGCATTTAGTGGACCGCAAGCGCCAAGATTGGCTCATGTGCATGTATGATCAGGTTGGCGGGACAAGTTTGTACCGCGTGATGACTAATGTATCGTCTTTGCGTCCCCGACATACGAAACTCCATCTCAGTTGCGAGCTTGGCGCATGAAATCTAAAAAGCCTCCGCCGAAAAAGTCCTCCATACTTGGTATCACGGGTTGCGTTATCTCATATCCCATGTGGAGTGGATCCGAGGCCATGGGAAATGCATCACTTCCACTCACAAAATCCTCACTTTCATATGTACGTTGATCTGACAACGATGAAGGCGTTGCGCCGTTGTCTGTACTGGCTGGAAACGCTGGAACGGGCAGATCGGAAGAAGTCCAATTGGGCGGCTGCCTGCGACCGTGCTCCGGCGACGCCGTTTTGTTCACCTCGTGCTGAGGTCTTGTCGCACCGGTCCTGGACTCTAGCTTTTGTCTCGCCAGTGTCGCGAACTTGATAGCCCAGGACTTGCTCGGTGTCCGCATACACCACTCCTCCAATCTCGATATTAGTCTAATGCTCACTTCGGCGGGAACTTTGGACTGGCTTTCATCGTAATGTGCCAGTATCAGAGCCGAGTATCCGATGACGAGACATAGATACGTCGGGATTGTGTCCATGAGGAAGGAGGGCATTTCCACAAAAGTCTCCAGGACCGAGTGTGCATATCTCGAGGTATGATATTGCAGCATCTGCGTGCTATTCTTGGCGGCCTTCGTGTCTGACGCGTTCGAGGTACTGTTTGCAGGAGACCCAAAAGGCGGGTTGGCAAGAAACGTCTTAGGACTCATTGCGTCACCGCGCTCCTCGAGGGCTCTGACCGAGAGAATCAGGTATGCAGCATAGTAGCCTATGCGGAGCATTGAGGCGGTCGACAGCGCTAGAAAGGTCAGATGATGGTTTACTGTCGTCGCTTGTTCCGGATGCTTACACATGAGATGATTCCATTTTTGTTTCCAAACTCTAAAGTCTTCGCATTCCCCATTCGCGTCGAGATACGAGCGACGCGATAGTTTCTGGTGCAAGATGGAATACAACAGAATCTCGGCCACGAGCATGCCGTCTTGCATACTTGCTTGGTAGAAGCTTAGTAAGATGTTGCATTGGTTGATGTAGGGTACGTGAAGAACCGATGGTCTGCCCGTGGTAGCGGACCAGCTACGCTTTGATCAACATCTGCTCGTTCCAATTTGTACTCTTGCAAAAACTTGTACTTACTGCAAATGATGAAGGCAGATGGTCGACCAAAGATGGATAGCGTGGCGATCCTGGATTGTCGACATTCCGCGCCTGATATTGGCCACAATCTTGGAAAAGCTGATACTGAGCATGGCTTGCTTGACGCAATAGCCAGTCAACAACCAGCTGTCAATATACTCCGGGCCGTCCTATGTTGATCAGAGTCAGCCACATGGTTAGATCGGTTCAAGCCTGAGCAACTTACAGCATGATCGCTCATGACGAGCACGGCATTGATCTCCTCGAGGTTGAGAGGACTTGACAAGAGTGCTTGACCCAGTGTGATGCGAACTTGTTCATAGACTTGACGATGCATTGGCGTCCCGCACAGATCTTCGCGATAAAGGATGGCACATAGACAGCAAACACTGTGCAGGAAAGCAGAGAGCTCTCGGAGGTCTCGGCTCGGCGTCTCCGAGGGCTCGTACACGGAGAGCAAATGGCCGTGGTGCCTCAAAAACCTGTGTCCATGTTGGCTCTGGGGGTCTGGGGGGTCATACAAATATCTGCAAACTCGCCGCGAGTACTCACAATCGTACCAACTCATTAGCTGTCTGCTCGTTGAGTAATTGCAGCTGCATGAGGTCGAGTTTGACATGCTCTAGTCGTCTGTAGCCCTGAGTGACGTGCTCGCCGATTTCTCTCAACACAACGGTAGGCGCCGATTTGATGCCGACATCGACGGGATCTGCTATATTCTCAGGGCTGTCATCGTTGTCAGGAGACTCTGTGGAATCATCGTCGGCGTCTGTGATTGATGCCTTGGTCTTGTGTGTCAGGTCACTCGAAGCACCTGCCAGGCCGAATTGACGTGTAACCAGTTCAATCATGCCCTTGATCTCTGCCAGAGACTTTTCATGCCGACCAAGCCTACGGGAGAACAGTTAGACAAACATTCCAAGTCGGGGTTATTGACACGCCATGCGATTGTATGGGCACATATGTATAGCTGCAAGCCCGCTTACCGTTCTTCAATGCTCGTCGCATTCTCCACAGTCTTTGGGTGGTGTGTGGGCACATCGAGAATCTCTCCTTTGAGCGAGCATTCAATCCTGTCAATTTACTATTTAGAATTGTTTTACCAGGTAAAGTTACTCTTGAATGGAAGAACTTGAGAACGGGATAAGCAAATGAATAAAAACGGACCTCAGAGTCACACAACGATGACATGCCTGCGACCCGGGATCGTATTCGCAGCGACACTTGAGCCTCTGGCAAGATTGACAGGAAAAGACGCGACGCCTACGCTTCTGGCCGGTTGCTCCAGTGGGGGCAGACTTGTCGAGAGGCTCGTCCTTGTCGTTCTTGATAGCCTTGCGCTTTGCTGGTCGTGGGCCGGAGCTGCTGGTGCTGGGAGCGGGCTCTGAGCCGGCAACAGACGGGGCCTCTTCGGCGGGCCGCTCAGGCCCAGATGGGTGACCTTGGGCGGCAGCGGCAGCGGCAGCAGGCATTTCCACAAAAATTCCGTCCCGTCTTTTTTTTTTCTTCCTACTGTTGAATTTTCTGGATCTTTTGTCGTACGACGGTGGCATGAAACTCTGGACGAGCTCAGGTACCAGGCCGGCGGAGAACGCTGGCTGGCGTCCAGAAGGATATGGCCTGTTTAAAGACAACAGTCGAGGTCCCACATGCGCAGCGCCCATTGGTTCGCATGGCCGCCGAACTCCGACGGCAACGTTCCATCACATGTATCTCCAGATCCTAGGCAGGTACCAGCCAGGCTCGTGTAGGGCCTTCGGGAAGGCACCAAAAAGGCGCCATTCATCTCGGGTTTTGGTTTTAGGTATGGCATATAAACACTCTCGGTGTCCGTTTTCTGCGATCAATATTCCTGTGTGTCTTTCCCGGTTGGGACTGGCTCTTCTGACGACACGCAGATCTATCCTCGAGAGATCTGGATCATATGATTTATACAAGTGTACACTAATAACAGCGCTAGATTATGTATCCCTCCAGGATTTGGTGCTCTAAACCTTATGTTGCTTTGTGGCCAATCACTCGGAGCTCATTCATAACGGCTTCCCCGGATTTCCCTTTTAGCACAGACGGTGCCTGCCAGAAGCAGCAGCAGCAGCAGCAGCAGAATGAGTCGTCGCGTTTTGTTCCTTCTACCATTTTCGGTATCCGTTATCCTGATTGACGTGCGACAAGATGTGAACGCGCGCGCAAATACGTTGTTACTGGAAAGCATTATTCGTTTTCCTTTTTGCTCCCTTATCCATTTGCATGATGGAAGGACAAACGCCAGTTTCCAAAAACCCGCCCGCACCTACTGAGCCGGGCACGTAACCGAGATGATCAATCTCAATTTGGTTTTGAGTCTATGCCTCTTTGGAAGAGCATCATTGCACCAGTCCAAGTCCAGCGACCGAGATATTCATTGTGTCTCTGGCAGCCGCCTGCATTGCACCGGGACATTCAGCTTGCTTCTGTTCTGGCCAGAGTCGGTGCGGCTGTGTTGTTGGTTCAAGCCATTATCACACTGACGGTCCAATCGTCAACGCCATAGCCCAACATCAATGGCCCTGCAGTGGAGGCGCATGGCCAAGTTACAGGCTCAGCCTCACCACCTAGGCAATGATTGGGCATCGGGCTGATGCCCGCCGAGACATCTCCCATTGCGAACAGCATCATTAGTCGCGGTCATATATTGAATGACCTTGCCTCTGCCAAAAGATGCAGTCAGCGGCATGCGGTTCTCACATAACCACCGCTACAAGAGTTGTGAGGCCTCGCCGAAGATATGGGCGGCAGGAATATACGAAAGTATAGGGAAGGGGAGAGCGATCACCGTCTCAAATTCAGCCACCCGCCTTTTCCTCGGCGCCTGGAATCGGACTGCGGTATTTGCCAACGAGTCATCGAAATGCTTCTACGGCCGCGAAGCGAACAATCGTTGGTCCTCGGTTCCTTTGACGACGTCTTGTCTCGGCCAGCCTGCGACCACACCCGGTTGTTTGCGGAGCTTCGGGAGATTTGTGCCAAGTCCGATGCGACAAAGCTCTCCTCTGTAGATGTGGCCTTGATATCCGGCAGATGGCTCGAGGACCAGGTATCCCTCGTAGCCTCTCTCGCTGATCCCGACAGCCCGTCCTTTGTACTGCACCTGGACGACACATGGAGCTCGAACAAGGTGGCTCACGATTTACCTTTAGACAAGGACTGGTTCAGCGAGGACCTCTTGAGCCAGTGGAAGACAAAATGCTTCCGACGTCACGGAGATATGTGTGCGAATCCGCTGAAACTTCCTCGCGTCAGCCCAGACTGGTTGATCGACATCGAACAAGCATGCATTGTCCCTGGTCTGGGTGTGGACTTATATATTGCTTTGAGCTACAGATGGGGTCGCATCCCTGGTTTTAAGCTCGACTCGGAACGACTGGCTGTCTTGCGAAAACCCGGTGCGTTTGACGAGCCAAACTTCAAGGCAGCATTGGCTCCGACCCTCCGTGATGCGATCTACCTCACTCGGCGACTTGGCGAGCGTTATCTGTGGATTGATGCGTTCTGCATTGTCCACGGAGATCAGAGCTCTACCGTCGATCAGCTGAACTCGATGAGCTCTATCTACGCCAGCGCTGCTTTGACATTAGTAGCCGCAGATGGCGACGCCGCTGATGGGATTCGCGGTCTCGAGGGCCAATCGGAAAGCCGGCAACTCAGAACAGCAAGCAAGCTTCTTCCAATGGCCTTTGGTTCCGGGTACACTGTTAAATGCTTCAAGCCAGATCCCCGTGTCTCAGCCTATCACCAACGCGGTTGGACATATCAAGAATGCATGATGTCTTCAAGAAAGATGATCTTTGCCGAGGGAACCGTCCATTGGCAGTGTCACCGTGATCATTTCCATGAGCGGTCCACCTCAAAATCTGAGTTTAACCAATACATCACCCCAATGCCAAAGAGCCTCCTGTCTGGGTTCCCTGATCTCGATGCCCTCAGTCTCGTCATTGGAAGGTATAATAGCCGCAAACTTTCCTACGACGAGGATGCTTTGCCTGGTATCATGGGCATCTTGTCATTGCTCAGTCGTACGTTCGAAGGGGGGTTTCTATATGGTCTACCCGAGACACTTTTCGACCGGGCTCTCGGATGGATGTGTGACGGAGCGCGCAGACGGGTAGAATCTGACCGTCCCCAGCATGAAAGACTCTCCTCGGCTGGCCTCCCATCTTGGTCCTGGGTCGGGTGGCAAGGAGATACCTTCTGGCCTCCCTATCACGACGGGGAGGCTGCACGCATCACCAACAACCGAGGAGAGATTGAAGAGACCATTCCCATCACAGCCTGGTACACATCTCCAAGCCCCTTGACGAGCGATCGTCGACATATCAGAGCAACTTGGTTTGAAAAGCGCGACGATTGGAGACACTCCAGCCAGTCGTTACCACAGGACTGGACTAGAAATTACGCATATGAGAGCATTGGCTTGGAGAACCCGATGACCACTGACTTGAGCTATAGTCACAAATATGACCACACATCAAACTGGTACTACCCTTTCACAGTTCCTGAAATACGCGAGTCGACACCGCAGTTTGTGCCTGATCAGACTGCCTACTTGTTCTGCCAGACCAAGCGAGCTCACCTGCAAGTCAGAGAAGGAGATCAGGCTGCTGGTAGCCTATTCTTGCACGACGGGTCCAACAAAGAGATTGGCTTCATTTCTTCAATTGCTCGAGATGACTTGAAGCGAATTCTCGCGGAACTGGCCAGTAATGGTGACTCCAAGACCTTTATTGAAGTTGTGGCAATATATCGCTCAAAGGTATACATCGATTTTGGCCTTTTGACGAGGACCTATCCAAGTACCTTTGACGATGCCCCATGCGTCAGCGAACGGTACACGGTATTATGGATCAAGTGGGAAGACGGGGTCGCGTATAGGCACGGGATTGGTTACATCGGTCGGGATATTTGGGAAGCATTACCACTGGAAGACGTAGATTTGGTGTTGGGATGACATGGAGGAAGCATTTCATGTGTTTTTGACTTTCTAGCTGTGTAATTTCCGAGATATTCGAGCCTTATTCTCACCACAGATGCAAGTTTTCGTCGCGTTGACCTGAAAGACGACAGGGTGTGAGGAAGCAGCAGGACTGCATATTGTGACGGGCGCTGTAACTCGTACATGCCAAATCCAGACTCGGTGTGGTGAAACACAGAAAAGTCCTTTCACATCGCACAGCAGCCATAGTCACTTGCAGGCTGCAGTGCCAAGCCCCTGGAGGCCATCCCGAGGCGTATGCAGCTTACCTTACAATGTAACATATTGATGATATAAATGCCAGACGGCAGAACCTGACGAATGGGAAGCTGTAACGTCTCCCTCACACCTCCGCATTTGCGAGTGCGGAGTGAAGTGTGTGGCATCAATGTGGGGAGAGAAGAAGAGCGCCCCTACTATTTACTAAACGACGAAGGTGATATTGCTGGGTATGGCGTGGCAGCGACAGACAGATGCATGCTTACTTACATGGTCAGACTTGCACAGAATCATGCAGTTCGCGTTGTCCTAGGCGTCCGCGGTCGCGAAATTCTCCCCAGTCAGATGTTCGCAGTGCCATGACTTGACCACCGACATCACCGTTCTCTACACAGTCTGGCCGCATCGTGGTAAGCCATGATACTTGGTATCGCGCCGATTGAACGACCACATTGCCCCGCGGGCTGCTCCGGACATACTGTTGCCATGTTGGCCTTGACTAGGTCCACCGTGAGGCTGCATCTGCTTTGTGCATTCTTTGCCATCGGCTCCTTCATATGGGGGTAAGTTGCAGATGCATCCACCCTCACCGCCTGAGTGCCTATTCAGAATATGCCTCAAGAGCAGGTTTTCTCAGCTCCTGACGTTCCGATCCTACATACAGATACCACGTCGGGGTCCTCTCCTCGGTTCTTGTCCACCCGGGATTCACCGATGCTCTAGGTCATCCCACGGCCGCGCAGAAGGGGTTGGTCACGGCGATATACTACCTCGGAACTTGGTTCAGCTACATTTTCTTATCCCATCCGCTTGCCGATGCCCTAGGGCGGCGGTACGCCGCCCTTGCAGGAACGGCCATCGTTGCTGTTGGCACGGCCTTTGAGGCTGGGGCGAGTGCTCCGAGCGCTTATGCCTTGTTCACTACCGGGCGAATCATCAGCGGCATGGGCATCGCCGTCCTATCCACGTCGGTGCCTCTTTATCAAAGGTATGTGAGCCCGTAGCTATGCGGCTTTCATTCGTGGCCGGGACTAAATGCAATGCAGCGAGGTTGCGCCGGCAGCGCAACGTGGACGCTATGTAGTTCTCAACCATGTCGGCTTTGTAGCCGGTCTGGCTGCAGGATTCTGGTGAGTGTCTTGTATCTTGCATGTCTGCTGCATCGCTCATCGCAGATTCAGGGTCGGATACGGCGTCACGTTTTGGGAGAATAGTCCTCGTCAGACCTATGTGTCGTGGCGCTTCTCCATCGCAGTCGTCCTTGTGCCATGCTTGATATTCGCCGTCGGCTTGCCTTTCCTTCCCGAGACGTAAGCCACAAGCAGCTTAGTCTTTCACAATGCAATGTCGACTGACCCCGAATGCAGTCCTCGATGGTTGGTCGATCATGGACATTATCACCGCGCCCAGTGGTCCTTACACTGGTTTCGCGAGGGCAGCTATACGGATGATGAGGTCAAGGCAGAATTTGACAAGATACAAGTCTCCGTCCAGGAACATAGAGCATCAGAGCGGACCTGGCTTTCACTCTTTGCAGAAAGAGACTTGTTCGACCGCCTTTGGCGCGCGTCTCTGCTCCAGTTCATGTCACAGATGTGCGGGGCCACGGCCATGAAGTACTACCTGCCTACGCTGCTGGCCAAGCTAGGTGTTCCGACACGCATCACACTTCTCATTGGTGGCATCGAGTCGACATCAAAGATCGCCATGACGGTCGTCGAAATGCTGATCATTGACAGAGTCGGGCGGAGGACCACTCTTGTCGCAGGCTCCGCGGCTATGAGCGCCGGTATGCTCGTGAGTCAGGGCATTGCATCTCCTCAACTCGTGAGCCATCATACTTACTAACCATCTCAGATCAATGGGGTTCTTGGCGAGGTATATCCGAACAACCAAAATCGTGCTGCCGATGTCGTATGCATCATTTTCATCTTTGTGTATGCACTAGGCTACAGCATAGGTTTCGGTCCTGCTGCTTGGGTATACGGATCCGAGGTAAGAAGGTCGTCTTGTCGCCAAACGTTCTTGAAGAGTAGAGGTGGACTCACATTTTCTCAGATATTTCCTACGGCTGTCCGAGCCCGTGGCCTCAACTTCTCGGCATCCGGGGGTGCTGTCGGTTCGATAGTTGTTGCCCAGGTCTGGCCGGTCGGAATCGACCAGATTGGTTCGCGCGTCTACTTCTTCTTTTTCGCCATCAATGTGATCTGTGTCCCTGTAAGATTGAATTCATCAACTCCCATGAGTCTTGGGTGGTGTCTGAATGCTGACCGTCTTCAGATCATCTTCTTATTTTATCCCGAGACCAAGGTTCGTTGTTCTTTCTTTTGGCCAGCTTGGTCAAATGAATTGGTTTATACTGACTGTTGCCTTCTGTAGGGTCGTGCACTCGAAGACATTGATGACTTGTTCTCAAGAGCTGCGAATGGGCAAGTAGGCAATGTAGATCAAGGACAAAGCGAGATCGCCATTACCCAAAACAGGGACGACGGGTCGTCGGTCTCCTGAGACGTGTTATTTTCTGTGTATACATGACAAGTAAACAACAAACAGCCTTGATGATGAGAAATATAGACTCTACTGTAATTACGCCTATTCAATTACATCGAGTGAAAGACACGAGAGACACGGTTCTTTTTTTGTGATTGCCTTCCTGGGCGCATTGAATCAATCACAGGTGTTGTGAATTGGATCTCCACACTGCCGATAATTCATGCGACAAAAGTTGATCCCAATATCGCGAGAGGAATTTACAACCGAGAGACCTTCATTTCCAGAACTTGAATTCCAGCCCGGGCTCAATGCTCGGTCCCGCTCCAGTGGTATGATGTCTCGACTGGTAAGGATCATCTGCCAGCGCTTAGGTTCACTTGGAGTCGTTACTCAGCGCGTCAGCCGCGTAACGCAAATCCCAACCTGTGGCTGATAGAATCGTTCCATATCGTATGATGCCGACCATTTCTCCATCCAAACACCAGGCAGTGCTGACAACAACTGCAGGCGGAGATAATGGTCATCCGCACCCAGTGCCCGGCGCTTGATGCTGCAAAAAGCAATTTTCCTTAGTGGAGAACTCTTCAGCTGCCACCGAGACGAGACGCGAGCTGCACAGAACCCTTTCTAGCCGAATCAATGAGGGCCGACTACGAAAGCACGATACGTACAGAGTGCGCTCTGCTCTACTGTAGTGTGCAGGTTTCCACCCTGCCCTGTCTTACCGGCTTTCGTCACTACGAGCTCCGCGCACTCCGCTGTCCGTCACTTATGGTACCTTGGAATAGATGCGGTCAAGGTCTCCATCGCCCCGTCAGCCCACTCGGCGCACCTTGCTGGACTTGCTGGATCCGGAGATATGCACCGGCGGGAAGATCTCTGCGGGCAGCGATCGGCACAGGGGTAGCTAGGTCGGTACAGTATATATCAGGCACGAGTACATGTTATCCTAGTATGGGAATAAGAGGCTCTAATCTACATCGGGGGATTCTAGAACAACGTCGTGTTCCTCAGAGTTGGTCTCGGGTCCTGTCTGGAGCCCCTCTGGGTCTTCCTTCTCGTGGCCCCTCTCTCCCTGTTCTCCTCCTTCATCACCATCATGGCCAGCATCGGCTTGCTGCTCTTGGCCCGGCGGCTCGCTCGGCTTCGGCGGCGGCTGCACCCGCATCTCAGTCCTCAACAGTTCCACCTCCAAGATGGGGGTCCCTTCCTCCTGCAACTTTGATTTGAGGCCGTCCTGCTCCAGGTCGAAATACAGCGCCCAGAAGTCTCCTTCCTTGACTGCCAAGAATCCTTCCCAGCCACCAAAGGTCAGACGTCGGTCTTGTCGCGTGCAGTCGTAGGGACCCGTATAATTAGGTTCTGCCCAAGGCCGTGTACCGAATTTGACCTCATAGGTGTCTCTGTCCACGTAGATCCAGTTCATCTGTGGGGGCTCGTCGCAGATTTGGGACACCAGGCCCGAGTACTTGGTCTCCGGAAACGCCAGGAAATAGCCAGCGAACGGGTAACCAAAGGGCACGTCGTGGGCCAGTCCAGTGTCGATGTATAGCTGTCGTTCCTGTAGTCAGTAGAAGTGGATATGGCAGTATCGTCGAGCAGTGCCTACCTTGTCCCCAGACAAGACGACCCTGCGGCCCTCGAGGACGCGGCTGTGCTCCGAGGACTTTGGGCAGTGAACGATGAGGTTGTTCTTCCGACTCCGGTGCTCGTCTCTCCTCGCGCGAGACTGCGTATGCCGGATCGCCTCGGCAGTTCCGAATACTGCTGAAAATGCAACAATAAAGGCGGTCATGATTGTGGTTTGCCTTGAAGTCGTGCCTCGTGACCCAGCGCTTTCTGGTGAGAAAACCAGAAACTGGAAGATATAGTCTGGAATAGGAGAAATCAGGAACACAATCCAGGTGTTTTTTGCTTTTGTTTTGACGCAACCCACTATCAGGCAGACTTAAAACAAACAAGATCATCCGTTTCAGCTCCGAATAGCAAGGCTTCCAGGCCCAATCCAGTCGGGCCTCGTCTCTGCATCCGCACTGTCATACCCTCGAAATAGCAATGCGGATTGTTCAGCCGCCGCGCCATTTCCAGACCTCTACTCACACCGGCCTTGAGCATCGTGGTCACAGGGCATCGAAGCACGATTGAAGAATCTCCCGACTCGGCGCAACCTCCCGTGGGTGAAGGGTCACACATGTCTATGCAACGGGTTCTGCCCGACGTTGCACAGCACGACAGCGAACATCCCAGTCTCACCCGGCCGAGCTCCAGAGTCTCGACTATCCATCCTCCTTGCATCTGACTGTCTCTATACTTCAGCTTCAATGTGTGCCTCTACGCACCCCCTGCCCCATGGCTTGAACAACTGAGAACAGAGAGCATTTTCCCCGGCAGTGGAGATCGGTAGTAACCCAGAAGAATACCTTCATCTGTTTTCATGGTACGATTTCTCTCTCCTCCTGAATATATATAGAGGCTGCTTCCGACCCTCGACAATGGAGTCTTCTTCTGGAGCAGCACGCAGAGACAGCAACCACAAAGAGCCTACTCAACTTGCCCAACTTCCCAAGACGTCTTCCCCATCAGACTCTGGTTCTACCAGGTCGTCCCGTCCCATCACCCCTACTCTGGATTCATCCTCTTCCTCGCAGCCAGGCAACCTGTCCTCCCACCAGAAAGCACATAGATCCGGCAGCCGCCCGCGCAGCTCCGATCCTCCCTCTCAGCTATCTCGCAAGAAATCCACCGCGTCAAGCCTACGACGTCAACTCATCGGATCCGAAGAATCAGACACTGAAGATATCATCCAACCCCTACTTTTCGAAATGTCTTCCCCGTACGCGGAACTTTCTAGCCTGTAACCATCAAAATATAAATAACTAATTGGAACTGCAGAGTCAAGAACGACCCTTTGGCCCCGACCAAGACCAACTCCAACTCGGACTCCGGAAAGCTCGGCTCCACCAACACCAACACCGAGTCGGGCAAGCTCGGTTCTTTCGGCAAGGACCATGAGCACGCCGGCACCAAGGACCACCACCACGGGCTGCCCATGCCCGGCCTCTCCGGCAAGGCCAACGGCCCCATCGGTATGAGTCTCCCAAGCCCCGTGGTCCCGCTGATGTTGTCATATCCAAGCTAACCTGAGCATACCAGGCAACCTCCTCAAGGGCCCCGTCGACGACGAGGGAAAGCTCAAGAGCGCCGCCCTCATGGTCGGTATCAAGCTTGACCTTGAGGCCGAGGTTCACCTCACTGCAAGGGTTCGCGGTGACATCCTGGTTGGACTTTACTGAGTGTAGCATCGTCCGGCGTATGCGCGTGGGCGACGCGCACATTGTCTTTCAGTTGCTCATGAGGAGTATGAAGATTGCCCTGGCTTGCAAAGGAGAGGTGCTGCGCCTCGGGATGGTGGCATGGACCGGAAACATCTGGGTTGTTGGGTTGGATGACTTTTGCTTCACTACGGATAGTGTTGTCGGCTTCGAGGTTGAGTAGGTGGCTTTGTGGACTGTCCTTAAATTTCCCTTCTCCTTATTATCTCTACCTAGTAAATATCATACTTTCTACCGCGTCAGACACGAGGATAAAAATTGAGATCAGTATTTGTCCTTTGCATCAAATCAAGGGTTATACCGGCGACTAATACAACCCTGACTCAGAATTGCCTTGCGTATGACCCTAACCCGCATAAACTAAGTTAACATAGTAATATCACGTCAATGTCAGGCCGGTCTTCCCTCATTGCTTGATTTGGTAGTTTAGGTTGCTAAATATTGATTTGAAAAGTTCCAAGGCAAATACAAGCAGAAGCCAAACTTACTTTATACAGTCCATAAGCTGGCTAGAGGCGCCACTCTCAACTCGCTTTAGGCACGGAATGGCAGGAATAAAGCAACAGCCTGCCCTCGAACTCGATCCACTTTAAGCCATATAACATCCGGACCCTAATACTGCACTTTGTACAACTAAATACTGGGGGGATTAGCTATCATGGCGAGTCTTGTCTTGCCAATAACATGTTCCCATTGACTCGCATGAGTCTATATAGTATCCGACGTCTGGCAAGGAAAGGCCCCGCAACGCCAAAGCTTATGTGCAGATATACCTCCCGCCATGATTTCTTCCAATAATAGCGACTCTCGACATGGGCGCATTAAGCACAGGCTATTAAAAATACGTCTTTTTATACGAACCCAACACAGGTACTTTACGTGCGGAAGATGCCCAAGTCAATAAATGTAATTTAATTACTTTGTTAATTACGATAGCACTGCTATTCGAGCCCCATGGCAACGTCGTCCCCAATGCCCCAGCTATCCTGTTCGCGTCTGCTTCCATGTATCTCTAGCTCGAGCGCTGGCTCGAGATTTCCTTCGCTGTCCCGAATGCTGCCAGCCTCGCTGGTCCTTCTACTCTTTCTTCTCTCGGATGCAGCCGTTGATTCTCCCGTCTTCCTTCTACGAAGCGTGGGTGGTTTGGAGGCTGTACTGCTTCCCGTGCCCGAGAATCTCCATCTACTGTTTGACTTGGAAGAACTAGACAGGACAGAGACGCTGTCGGCGTCTTCGTCTTGAAACGGATCCGAGTTGACCGATCTCATCGAGTTGGGAAGCGAGGACGAGAACATATTGCTGGCCTCTGCTGCTTGCTGGGCAGACGCATTTGTTCGGGGTGGCAGCTTCGGGGGTGACGGCGAGGTCGAAGGCTCTGGAGCGGCAGCCTTGTCCGTTGCTGTCTGCTCGGCTGCGTCCTTGTCAATCTCTACCAGCTCTGCATCGCGGTACCACTTGCGGCGACGCGTCCACTTGCCCCAGCCATCTTGGCCTCTCCGGCCGCCATTCCACTTCACATCATGTGTCAGCATGCGTCTTTTCCTTCTTCCCAAATGGGGAATTTTGAGACATTGATCAGTCCGGGGGCGTACCTTGTTGTCATAGTAAATCCATCCATTTTTGCCTGCCTCGCCGTCGTATTCGGACTCATCCTTGACATCGCCGACGCCGTCGACGCGCCACATGCTGTCCTTGGCCCATCTCCACTTTGCGACGCCGTCGTCCACCTCGGGCAACTCAAAGTGATCGCGCGGAGGCACGGCGTTGTTGTGTTCGTCGGTCCATGATGGTCGCTCGTATGCAAAGAGGCTGCTCGTCCAACCCAGCCCTACCCATCGCCGCTGATTCTCGTATATTATAAAGGTAAACTTGACTCCCGTCTCCTTTCCCGAGTACGATCCAAGATTTCGCCTGAGGGCTGCCGTCAGGGCCGAGTGCGACTGTGATTTCTGCAAGCCAACCTTCTTGTCGGGGTCCGCCGGGTCCGCCGGCGTAGGCTTCTTCGGCCCTTCGAATTCGAGGCCCGTGATGAACCTGGCCATCCTCCTCACTGCAGCGCTGCGCCACAGAAGCGTTCGTGTCACGCGAGAAACCTTGGAGTGCCATGTCAAGACCATGGTGCCAAACACCATGGCAACACGTTTCGTGGTGATGATGCGCCAGGGCGGCAGGGTCAAGGCAATCCAGAATGGCGTCACGGCCAAAATCCGCACAAACAAGGTCGTAAGTGCAGGTCTCGTGGTCGCACTCGTCGCTGTGCGCTGTGTGCTGAGAAAATCGGTCATTGCAAGCAGCGGTTCCAATAGAATGTTACATCTTGTTGTAAAGACCTTTAGTGTTTCCACGATCTCATCCAACGTCTTCTGGTGTCTTGTGCTTGTCACTTCGCTCGTGTTCCGTTGGTGCGCCGCTGTATTGCTGCCTGCGCTACTCGCACTCTGTGTGGATGTGTTGCCCTTGGCTTTCTTGTTCGTCGAGCTGTTGCTAGTCCAGCTTGGATGTTCAGCCCAGCCGCTGCTGCTGAGGGGGCTATACCGCCGACCATACATGCCCGCGATGATACCGACGACGGTGATGATGGGTCCGGCCCAGCGCAGAACGGCATCGCCATATTGCACAGCGGCCCAAAAGACCGCCAGCAATAGAAAGCTCTCCCACGGATCGCCCGTGGTCCAGCTCAACAGGCCGACCAGCTTGTTCAGCGGCAACAGAAACGGATGACTGTAGGCCAAAGCTCTCGTGACTTGGGGCGGCGTGGCGAGGAGCAACGGGGACTTTTGATGCACCAATACCGTCGACTGGCGCTTTGCGGCGGAGAGATTCGAGGACGAGAATGCGGCGTATGTCGGCTGGGACCCATTGCCATAGGGGCTGTTGGTGTTATCAAAGGCCTGAGTGCTGCTGCCAGCACCGTCGAGATCGCCGCTGCTGCCGACGCCGCGAGACGCGGATCTTGGTGTCGACATCTGGGTCATCCAGGGCGTGTCCTATATATGTGTCGGTCGATTCAGCACGTAATGTTCATGTCGTCGATGTGATACGGACGGCAGGGATAGACGACAGAGGGAAGCTCGAGGGCGCAAATCGCATCGCGGACTGGGACCACCCTCGGGGACACAGGAGAGATGTCGGCGCCTCGTGCGTGAGACCAATGTGGCTGCTCTGCCGCCCGACGGATAACCACAACGGATCTTGAGGTGTCGTGTATGAGAAGATTAAGGGCAGGAATATATATGGTTGGCAAACAATGTGTTAAAAAAAAGCACCCGGAGCACTTGGTCGGCGCAACAGAGAAGAAGAATGATATGAACTCACCAAGGCAGCCATGGAGCAATTCGAGCTGCTTCACCGAGGACGCCGAATCTCAGCGTAAAAAAAGAGCCCTGGGGCTTTAGCTGCCAACCCACTGTTCGGCTGCAAAAACCCCCCCGTGTCGCAACGTCATCGAGGGGCAGGCGGGAAAGATTGGGGCACTTCCACGGGTGGAGGTCCGGTCGGTAAGGTTGTATTTATGCTAAATATGCTGCAGGATCGCAACAAGGATACAGCAAACGTCGTAGGATTGTTTTCTGCTTTTCTCAAGCTGGAACTTAAAAAATCTAAGAGATACCCATGCCAAGCAAGACACAAAATAATCTTGAACTTGAATGTAAGACAGTCCAGAGAGACCAGAGAAGCGCGAGGTTAGGTAATCCGTGTTTATTTATTAGGGGGAAGGGGCGCTGGACGCCTAGGGGATAACTTAGCGGGGAACACCTCGGCTTTCACATGTTTTTTTTGTGTTCAGGTGTCTGACAAGTAGTAAACAACATGTTGTACGTATTTTATAAATGGCTATTGCTGACTCGAGTACTTATTTATATAAGCATATAATCTTTTTTCTTTTATCGGGCAAAGGCTGGTTGTACCTTACTCTTACTGACGATAGTCTAGTTTACCGCGTTTTCTCTTTTCTTCCTTTTTTTTCAAAATACAATAAGCGGCGGACAGATTCCTAGATCTAGGCATATGGCGCATCTTTGGGTCCAGCTCTTCACCGATTTGCCATTCTCTTGAGTAGAAGCACAAGAGCACCGCGCTTAAAAACACAAACAACGCACGCTGCCATAAGGGTATAAGCCGTACATCATACCGTACGCCAGAGAACAGACTAATAGCACACTCCATCGAGGGTATCATCATCCCGTCCGCAACTCCAGTCCCAGCTGCTTCCGTGTGTCCCGGAGCCAGTCCACAAAGTCGCGAGCCTGGATCTTTCCCTTGGACGTCTTCACATCACCCTGCTTCCGGTCGAACATTATCTGAATTGATTTGTTCTCCCCACGCAATGTGATTTGTGTGTTGCCTGCAACGCCCTCCAAGTCGAGAAACTCCCAAACGGCCGCGTCAATCTCAACATTGATCGCAGACCCTTGGGAGGTCTGCAAAACACTTCCACGGCCACCAGCCTCGTAGAGCTTGATCCCATCTGACTCTGGGCTGCTGCGGCTCCAATAGGTAGTGTTATCGGCCCCGTATTGAGACAGCTCAAACCGAGCAGCGCTTAGGTCAATCGCGGGAAACTCAGTTGCTGGAGACGCGATCGGAGTAGGAGTCTCTGCAGGAGTCATGGCAAACTGATAATCGCCGGCTGTGGAAGCAGAATCCCGTTGTTGATGGCGTTTTGTACGCTTGGCCGTAAACTTTTGGGTGCCTGGCCGGAGCTCGAAAGCTGATGATGGTGATTCCGCTTGTAGCTCGGGGAGATCAGGTGGCGCGTAGGGGATATCCGATGTTGCGTGAGGGGTATCCGGTGATGCGTGAGGGACATCCGGTGATGCCGCTGCTTCGGCCAGCTTCCGAGCACCACTCATGCCGTCGGAGATACTTGCCGGCCTGGGGCTTGGTGACCTTTCCACTTCCGCCTCGCGATCGTTTTCCGGCCATACGAGCGGCAACTCTTCGTCTGATCGGGCCAGCCTCGGCATGCCTGGGTACCATTTCTCTGTTCCAAAGTTAACGATGCCAGTAAAAAGATAGCGATATGCTTACTCAGCTGCCCAGCTGTTCTGGCAGCCTCTCGATCGGCCCAGCAGCGATAGCCTTCTCTTCTAGCGATAAAGTCCCGTGCCTCGTTGAATGACTTTTCCTTATAGCCTCTAACCTTAGGAGCATTCTTTCTGTCGAGAGGAAATTTGGATAAGTCTGTAGCTGATGCCCAGGCATATGAAAAGCCGTCATCGAAAAACATGACTGGAAACTTTCTTTCATGGCCCTTGTGTCGGGGTTTATTATTTGTTCCCATCTTCCAGCCGAGGATCTTGTCTTTCCGGTCGCTATAAACATAGCATCCGGGAGGCTGGTTCTTTTGGTCGAGCAGGCCCGTGTCGACTAGCTTCTTATGTCGCAGGGCGCCAGGCTGAAGATCGTCCCAGCCCAAAATAACGACAGGCCATGTTGAAGTATGAGTCTTGTCGTCTTCATCTACTTCGAGAAACTCGCAATAGTAGATATGGAACGGTTTAGGATTCTCAACACCCTTCTTTTTTCTTGGAAGCGGGGGATCGATGATCTTGGCCTTTGATTTAGAAGCGTTTCGCGGAGACGTGTATGCTAATAGCGGCTCCGAGTTGACCTCGCGCTCGAAGTCGTTGGATGACTCTTTGGCTTCGTTTTTGACGTTTCTGGGGGAATCCTTGACTTTTCGTTCCTTTCGTTCCAACCTGCGAGGTACGTAGCCATTTTTGAACGCGTTGTCGACTTCAAGGTTATGCTCTTTTGCAAGAGAGACCGTACAGCCCACGATACGGTGGCCTAGCACCTTGATAGCAACCTCCTGGTTGCGAGTAGGAAAGCCGTGCAAAGAACCGTTCAGGTGCTTTGCAGCCGCGTGCACGGCGCCTTGCTTAAAGTTTATACCGTGTTCCTCGCAGTACAGAATATACCATTTCTGGGAGCCGCTGGGGAACTCAACGATGGTATCCCACCAGCCATTTTCCTTGGCTCTACGGCGGACGTCACCATAAGTGGTTGTGCGCTCTTGTCCGGCTTCATGTACGTGATGGGCATCTTCAAGCCTAGGGCGTTTGGGCTCACCAAAGGCAGCCGGTTCAGCGGAGGCTCTGCGCTTCTGGTTTCGGGGTAAGCCTTGGAAGACAAGGGAGATAAATGTGGCCATGAGCCGGTATCGGCCGTTAGTAAAAAGTGATCGTACCTCTACAGATGGGACTCGTGCCAAGGGGCCGGGAGAAATAGATGCGTTTTGGGACGGGAGTTTGTTGCTTGGGGGCGGTGCCGGGGTGGGCACACGAGCAGGTGCGGATGCAGATGCAGAAGAAACAACGGAGGGCTGGCTATAAGAACTGTGGGGAGTGGATGAAAAGGCAGGTGCTTCTTGCTTCTCTTTTCCTGCCGTGACGACCACGGAAGGCTGGAAAGAACCTCGAGAGATGTCTTCTTTGAGCGCACGTTCTTTGGCATCGAAGGAGGCATCGACCACCTTAAGCTCTTTGTTCCTCTCGTCTTCGACCCTGGTGTACGAATCCAGATCTTTCTCCTTCTTGAGCAGGCCCATATATTTTCGTCGGATATTGCCTTTCTCGACCATTCGCTGATCTTTCAAGGCCTGGAGCTCGGTGGCCAGAAAGAGCTGGGCCGGGTCGGCTCCGTCCTGGGTCATGATGGGCGAGAGCTCCTCGGTAGGTGCCTTCCGCTACATCTAGAGCCAAACGGCGGTACTAGTGTTTTAAGCAGGAGGCAGGCAGCGGATGGGACCAGGCGAGACTCCGTTAAAAGAGAAAAAAAAAAAAAAAAAGAGGCGACGGCACGTGGGAGAGGGGAAAATGGAGAGAGAAGAAGAGAGATGTTCAGTGTTGCTGGAGAGAGATTAGCAGTTGTGCTGCACAGCCAGCACTGAGGCTAGAAAATCTTTCAACTCCCAGAAAGAAAGGACGTGGGGGGTGGATGTTCTTTCAGTGCCAGCACAATAACATCGAATTCCGGCTCTTCGATATGATTACAGAGTCATGTCGGCATTGGAAGTCGCCAACATGAGCTAGGTAATTTACCTACTCGGCGCGTGGGCGACGACCAGCTTGAGCTCAGGCAAACGGGTCGAGATATCAAAAGGTTCTTGGAAGTGACGACGGGCTTTCGATAAAAGTTCGGGGAAGGCACGTACACGGCGGCGCGCTACCGATCTAACCTACAATTGAAGGCGGGCGCGGCGGGCCTGGCCTTGTTGCCTGTAGGCTGTTGGAGCATTGAATTGCGCTAAGGTTAGAGTCTCATGGAGTCTGTCTGGTTCTTTCACTGGTGATTTAGAAAGTAAACACTGGCACCCCCTGGCGCTTGCTAGTGCCGCCTATTGATCGGCATACGTAGATTTCCATGATGCCTACGTGCAGCTATCTAACAAGCCGCAAGCTGGCAAGCTTAAACCCGATTTTCTGTATTTTATAAATCTTGTTTTATTTCATTTAGATAAAATATAAAAACATTTGCCGGCATGATTCGAAAGTGGGGGTTGGAGAAAAGGAAAGCGAACACGAAAGAAAAAGAAAAAAATCCCTGAATAGTCTCGCTTGTGATACGCAAAGATCACCATACATCTAACAATTGGACGTGGTTTGCTTACCGCTATTTTCCAATATATTCCTGTCTTTACTATACGCAGGTAGGACATTGCTATTACCGTTTCATCATTCTCGTGGAGCGAACAATATCTTTTCGTTGTCACCAGGTGTAAGATCCCCCGCCATCCCTCTCTTTGCTAGATCGCGATGTTCGCCAGCCACGATTGAAGTCGGCCATGTCCCAATTGTGCATCTGGAAATCCGAGCCCTGGGAGCATCCCCGGCATTCCTCGCCGCGGAACTCTTTCTCTTCTTGCCGAGAGCCCACGCCGCAACGTCCAAATCCGAGGCCCTTTTGTCTCGCCTCCCGACACATGCTCTGTCTGTAGCTTTCGGATATGCGACCGTCGCAGGTCGGGCAGACAGTTTGCAGCTTGACGCAAAAGCACATCTTTTGGCGGATGGCGCATAGACAGATGAGCACCAACGGTCAAATAAGTTCGGCTTTAGCAGTTGACAGCCCCTGCCTTTTTTTTTTTTTTTTCGAAATTGTTGTTAGCCAAAATCACTTCGCGGTTTGGCATGATCAATTTCCTTTGGCCAAGGACGCCGCTGCACTTTAGATGTTCATGTTATGGCTGGGCAATCGACGACCTAAGCGTATATATGCACTTTTGCCCTCGTCGAGGACACGTTCTTATACGTACCTTGGATCGATTTGCCTTGCGTGCCGATTTACAAAACAGGATTCTTGTTTTCAACCCGAGCGAAGAGAGATATTTTGCCGTGCTGGTGATCTATAGCATCAGATGTGCTGGGCCTCGTCCATTTCCAGACAATAGGTACTGAATCGTCTGCATTAATATAGATCCATCCGGTGATGGCTTGTCATTAGATATGGTCCATCATTCTCCTCGCTCTTTTCCCTTCATGTCTTCCTGTTTCCCGTGGTAGTACGTGGGCATCCGCTCAAGGGGGGCCAGACCCTCGGTACCGACTCACGATCCTGTACGATGCCGTTGGTTTCCTCTTTGGTCTCGATTCCACACTCACTACCCACCTAGGTGATGTGGCTATCGGATTTGCACCCCTTGTTCCCGAGGCACCAGCTGGACCGCTCGGCGTCGAGACCTTGGCGGCAACGTGAATTAAATGTCAAGTACGACGGTGGTACATCCTAGTAGGCCAACTTCTACTGGAGATCTCGTATCGGCTGGCTCAAGACATGTATCCATGTTTGTTTAGACATTTCAACCTCGAGCGAGAAGGATTCATCCGTAACACGGGTAGCTAGGTAGGTATGGATCATATATGCAACTGCCCCTTTTTGGCAATGGTCAACCTTGACCCACAATCTTTTGCACGACATACCCGTCCACAGCGCCTCATGTTGCACGTCAGACGTCTTGCTCCCGTCACCTGTCGTATGGTAACCCGCATTCATGGTCACCACGTTGGTGTACCCAAGATCCCAGAAGATCTCGGATCACTCGAGACTCAACGGCCGTGGTACCCTACATCGAGAGGATCATGTGCCGTGCCGCTACTATGTTGCTTTACACATGTGGCCTGCCGGAGACCCCATCAGGTCTGTCGAGACGAGACACTCATCCGGTCACACGAGAACATATCTTACCCTCGACGGCTTATCCAAAGAAATCTCGAAACGATAGAAAAAGATATTCAGTCGCAAGCAAGGAGTAATCGTAAGACATTGAGTTCAAAACTTCGCGCTCAGTCGGCTTCTAGCGTCGGTATGTTGGGACTATGTAGCGCTATGTTGTTGGGTTCAAGAAAGTCCCTCAAAAGATTGCTTTATATCCTCCTCGCACATATATCCGCAATGTGGTAGTGCTGATGCTGTCGTATACACCTACTCACAGACAAATCTTTGTTCGTACCAAGATTACTATATGATGTTTTCTGCTTGGCAGGAGAGAAAGATTATTTTTGCAAAACTCGCACACGTTGTGAATGCAGCCGTTTCCATCTATACAGACCAAACAAATAAAGGAATATAGCAATTTGTATATAAACATTCTCAAAAGTATATTAGTCAGCATCTAAACGACATTTCCGCTTCAAATGTTTGGCATTGCAGTGTCACACAACGACTGCTACTGCAGTAGTTAGGCCCGTGGCAATATTGTTCGGTATATGATACTCCGTACTGCTTTTCCTTGTCCCGAGACTTCCGTTCATGCAATAAGGGCATAGGGATTGGTGATCAAGTCTCCTTACAACATGCGAGGCTCACGACGCACGCAACTACTTGCAAAGATGGTTTTAGCCCTTGCCTGAAGGGCCATTTCCCCAACCATATCTTGATTCAACAAGATCGGTGCCAAGAGAAATAGAAACTTCACAACCTGACCAGGGGTTTCAGCTGGGAGTGGAGAATCTCCGTCTGATTTGCGTACTAGCTCCAAGCCAAACGCTACGTGATACAATATGAGATATATCGGCATATACGGCCGCACAATAAAACGTATAACCCCGCAGTCTCCCGAACAGAAGGACCCCCTTTGCCTGTAACAAGCCTTCAGGTTTCACAGACCCGCGTGTATACATGCTCACCTCGCCATCCTATAATCAGCAGTTGATTTCTTCCCGCCGCCAAACATGGTTCCTGTGCGGACTGTAGACCTCCCCTACCCAGGCATCCGTGCCGGATACGCACTGGACGACACGTCATTCGATCCTTCGAAACCGACCTGTGTTCTTGTAAACTCCATGTGCATGACCTCGGCGCTCTTTCGTCCCCAGTTCGAAGATGAGAAGCTTGCCAAGGCTGTGAACCTCGTCGCCATCGAGCCCCTCGGTCACGGTGCGACCACCTGTGCTTCTGAGCAGTTCACCTATTGGGACTCGGCCAGGATGGCACTCCTCGTCTTGGACCACCTCAAGATTGACAAATTCTTCGCCCTCGGTACAAGCCAGGGCGGCTGGCTGGTGACACGTCTTGCGCTCCTGGCCCCTGACAGAGTATGTGCTTTCACCAACCTCGATTGAAGGCAGTCGGACGCCAACTGATCGCTCTTCTTATATAGATCCAGGGTCTTCTGCTCTTGGGTACTTCGATGGACAGTGAGTCGGCCGACTCGCGTACCAAGGGTTGTTGGGACCCTGTGCCATTCTTCAAGCCGTTCTTGCAGCAGTGGACGAGTGCTGCGCCCACTCCAGACTTCAGCCCCGGCCAGGATTGGCTCGGGGCATGCACCGGGCTGGGCTTTGGATCTGCAAGCACCGCAGAGAACACGGACTTCTGGAACCGTACCATTACCGACGTGTACAAGGGCGATGAGGGTAGAAGGAAGCTGAGGATGGCCACCATCTGCCTTGCTGAGAGAGATGGGTTGCTCTTGAGGCTCGATTACATTCGCTGTCCAGTTCACTGGCTTCAGGTACGTAGCTTTACGCTTTCTCGGGGCAGGGCGCAAAGAATTCCCGGTTCTAACGGCTTCATAATTAGGGTACTGAGGATGCGGTGTACTCGACAGAAATTGCCACTGAGCAGGTTGCACTTTTTACCTCTTCCAGCGACGCCAAGGTGGATTTTGTCCAGGGCGGCGCTCATTATCTGAGTGCTTCAAACCCTGTAGAGGTGAACCAGGCTTTGATGACTTTGGTGCAGAATTCTTCTTGAGGATTCCCATGTATCAATCGTCTTCACAGATAAATCATCTGGTGAAAGCAAAATGCGAGGACGAGGCGTCGTTGAGATAGACTTATCAAGATGATGGGGCCATAGCAATCCATTATTGCCGTCCTTATTGCGCCGCAGTTACCCGCAGTTATCTGCACCGCGAAACCCGCTCGTTCCGTGCACCCGTAGAGGTTACATCAAATTTCTAAATTCACTACAAGCTATATAAGACGCATCACCGTCACTAGAGCTCTCGATTCCAATGAAACTCATCGACGTCTTTGAGGAAAGGGGGAAGGGCCTTGCTTGCAGCAAACCTGCTTTCCTTTCTGGCCTCACCCGAGATGGCTCACGAGTAGGGAACCGGAGTTTTACCATCCTCTAAATCATTCCTCTCTTTCTGTGCCCCAATGGGTATAAAAGCCTTTCCCCCATCTAGATCAGACGCCACGCCATATACGTACTCCAACACGCCTGTGTAAAATCAAGTGGTTTGTCAAGATCGCACCGTTGCTGGCAGCCAACGGGGGAAGAGAGCTATGGTACAACGCGTGTCTCACGGGCAGAATGTGATTACCAGAATGAGCACCAACCTATGTAGTGCTGACACAGGTTCTCCAGTCTTGTGGCCTCCATGATCAGTTTATTAACCTGAGCATTGACCTCGAGCTCTTCACCTGGCTTGAAGTCCCGGCCGTGAAGCTTTTGAGATACCCTGTCGAGGACCTCGAGAGCGCGCGCGTTCTGCGGATCTGCTTCCATCGCTCCGTCGATACCATTGGGCATGGCGCTCGAGTTGGTGCGGGCACGTGGTCGAGGGGGGCCACCGGCAGTTACTGAAGACTCGGGCGCGTGTTGCTGAGCAGCCAAATACTCGGACGGCGGGTGCTCAGCGTCCAGGATCGACGGACGGCGCGCTCGCGGGGCATGGCTGTTGTCAGTCGCAAAGTTCGGTCCCGCCGGCGAGGCAGTCTTAGTAAGACGCCAGGTGAGGAGGGGATCGTGGATGAACTGCATGGTTTGTGGTTAGCAACCTCCATATTGTTGATGAAATATCGAAGTGACGGGGCAAAGACTTACAGCTTCCAGGACAGCCATGACACTCTCCTTGTTCTCGCGCAGAACACGCATGACATGCTCACAAGTGATGCGGAAGCTACCTTCAATGTTGCTCACTTCCATGGCATACGTGAGCATCCGCGTGAGACGGAATGGCACCTGCTCAGGGTACTTGTCACGCTTACAAGCAACCTCAAAACAGTCACCGAAATCGATGTGGATAATCTTTCCGGTGATGCGGTCAAGCATGAGATTGCTGGGATGCCGATCTCCCAGACCCAAGATGTAGCCGACTATGCTCATCACACCGAGTGAACGGGTGTAATTGGTGCGTCGCTCGAGCCATGCCTCAGACGACTTGCTCTTGAGCCATAGGACGCGGTAGAGATCCTGACCGGTCGTGTTGTCGAGCGCATAGCCGAATACCTCGACCTTCTGCATCAGCGTCAGATTGTCGTAATCCGGTGCCATCTGCAGCATGATACGATGCTCAATGTTGAGGAGGATCTTTCTGCTCTCACGATACTCTCTAATGAGCACGTGTAGTGTATCACTGTTGGGGACCCAGCCGAGCAGACCAGAATTTTGACTCAACGGGATGGCCGGGTAACGTTGTATGCCGAGGTGACGCTTGTAACATTCCGAATCGTTTGCCAATAGCGTATTGCACAGCCCGAAGAGCTGCATGCATCGTTCATCCTGTCGAATATCTTCATGGCCCTTGAGCAAGAAAGCGTACGACGTGCCGTCACTGCCGGTGACGTTCAACTTCCTCGGTCGTTGCTTGGAGTTGATGACACTAAACGTCTGATCAAACTTGATGATGCGGACGACAGGCGCACCGCTCTTGTATGTGCCGGGAACAGCCAGATCGAGGTTGTTGGAGTGTTGCAGTTTTGGAGAGCAGTACATGAGCTCGAGTGATGTCATTTGTGGGAGCTGGCGGCCGATCCTCCGGAAGACCTGGTAGTACAAGTCCCAGGCTTGGTTGAGGTCGTTCACGTCCTGACTCTGCTCGTACTGGCGGCACCAGTCACGGGCTTCTGCCAGGTCGCGTCCGAAAGTCTGCGCAAAGCTGACCTCGCGGAGGGTCTCGGGCCCTGCCTCGAGCTGGTCGTGGAGTGGCCCCAGGGTCGCGAACATGCCCTGGATGTTGTGATCACCAAAGTAGAGACGGGATGCCTCTTCCAGGCCTTCGTGCCACTGCTCGTGCCATAGTACGGCCACCCTGATCAACTCGTGACTAACAATGTCGGCCTGTTCGACCAGCTTCGGGCTGTGAGCACGCATACTATCCATGATCTGGGCAGCCGACTGTGATCTACGTGTGCTCTGGGACGACTTCATGGCAACCGTGAGCGGGTAGACCAAGGCTTGGGGATGATTACGCCCCACGTCGGCCAAGAGGTTGTGGATCGACTGTCGCACTCGAACATTGCGCTGATTGATTCTAGCAATCAGCTGTGGGATGACTTCAAGCCACGTGTCCACGCTCACAGTGGCAGACCCTTGGACCACGGCGCTGTTGACTTCATTGCTGCCTCCATGAGCAAACCACAGGGTAAGCAACCTAAGAGTGTCCTGGAGAGAACTGCCAGAGGATAGCGCAATAGATTTGAAGAAGCCTTGCACAGCAGGCACGACGTGGTTGACAATTACAGCCGCATCCGGCCGCGGTGTCGCCCTGTCATTCTGGGACGAGGTGAGGGCCTGGACGATCTCAAAGTTGGCAAGCGCCCACGCATGCCATGCCTTGTATGACTTGGGGCTGTACTTGGTCGCTTGAGAATAAGCCGCCAGGATCTCTTGGACATTGCTGTATTGCCATGCGTTCTTGTTCAAGGCCACTTGCCATTCTCCCTGTCTCAGATAGCACTTGGCGAGCAGCTCTGTCTGCTCCTGCAGTGCCTCGAGCGCGTGCTGTGGAGCTCTGCGGGAGTGCATGGCAAGGTGCATGTCCAAGTTTTGGCCATTCTGCATGTTAGGCAGCTCGGCGGCTATGCTTGTTCGATTCATCTCAAAGGCCAGAGCCGTGTCCTCGGTGAATTGTCGCAGGCACGTCAGAATCTTCTCATCGTAGCCTGTGTTTTTCAGCTTTGGCGTCTGGCCAAGCTCCCACTGGTACTTGAGAACCGCGTAGATGACCTGAGGCGGTATGCCGTGGCCAACTTGTGGCCGGCCGGGTTGCCTCGTTATGCCCAGTTCGGCATCAGCCCAGTACGGAATAACGCTCTCGAGCGGTTGTTCGATACCGATGAGCTGCATCAGCGACTTCTCTGCCAAGCCCATGCGGTTGGATTTCCTGCAGAGATTCGCAAACTTGATCCACATGTTCATGTTCTCCTGTGGTGTAATGACCAGGTTACGCAACCTAAGCATCCGGGACCATACCTCCACATTTCGTTGACATCCCTTCAGCCGCGCCTCCCAAGTCCTTCGAATGGTGTCCTTTTTCTCGTGGTCTGCTTGCTTGTAGACGATGAGCTCTTCGAGTTCAGCCAGCATTTGTACACGGACGACAACTTGGTATGCCCTGTTGTACGACTCGCTCACAAGCGCACTCAGCTCCGTGTCGAGACCTTCGCGGGTCTGTTGGATGCAATCCGCTGCCTTCTGGAACTGATTTCGGTGCAGCGCCAAAATGGCCCCGAAGAACGAGCGGTCGGGGGATTGATGCTTCATGGATTGCAGGTACTTATCCATGGAATCCCATTTGCCTTGTCCCCAAGCAGCAGCAGTCGCAAGGCCTGCGATGCGGCGCTGGATCTCTGGTGCCGAGTTGGACCAAGCGTTGCCAGCAATATTGGCCAGCGCGTCCCACTCTCCGAGAGCGTGCAAACACCGCATCTTTCCCATGACAATATCGATGGGGACAGCCTGGTCGGATGGCACCTCCTTTTCGCGTTTTGTATAAAAGGCGAGAGCCTCGTCCCACCTCTCTAGCTTCTCAAACCAGGTCTCTCTAAGCTGGATGCCGTCTTTGTACAACTGTGCCTTACGGAGAATGCCAATAGCAGCATCGTATTGCTGAAGTTGATTGTTGATCACGATCAGCGCCTCGACGGCTGGCCCACTCTGATCTTGCAAGAACTCCAATTCCTTGTAATGAAGTGCCTTTGCGTACGCATGGCAACGTGCAGCCTCACGTCCCAGCACCCGAATATCAATGGGCAAGGCCTTGTCGTCGTGCTCCATAAACTCGGCAAGGTTGAGAAGCAAGCCCAGTAGATCAGGGGGTACGTTCTCGGATCTAATTGCGTTCTCGATGTTCGCTATCAGCTCGTCTTGGAATTGTTCGTAAAGCTCACTCCAGCAGCTGACGAACGCAGAGTTGAATAACTCACGTGCCAGCGGCAGGTAGACACTCGCAAGCACGGCGCAGGCACGAAGTGCGTGGTTGGGCGATTCTGTCAGCAACGTCGTGCTGAACCGCCGCAGCCACTCTTGCCAATCCTCCTTGGTCGATTTACCCTTGGTATCCCACGCGCTTTTAAGATGAATAGCGTTCATTTCAAGTTTCTTTCCGCCAAGCTCGGCGAACGACGGTTCGTCCGGCTGATCGACAAATCCGGTCTGTGAGCTTAAATCTTGGGGCAGCACCTCTCCCTTTTGCAATTTGCTAATGAGAAGATCGTAGTTTTGATGCTGGATGGGGTACATCTGGAGCACCTTGTTCACAGTACCCATAAAGTGGAGGTAGTCCTTGCCGAGCTGCTGGATGAGAGCACACAATGTGTCGAGCGCTGCTAGACGAAGCGACGACTCGCCGCTGGTCGAGAGTACTCGGGCCAATGGATGAATGATCTTGGCGGCATAGTCGTTGAGGTTCACCTGACGTGATATTTTACCGATAGTCTCGATTGCCGACTTCCGAAGGAATGTCGGTTGGCCGGGCTTCTCAAATGTCTGGACAATAACCGGAACAATGAGATGCATATATTCTTCGGCGCTAGCACCGAAAACCAAGAAAGCATGCAACACTCTCTCAGATGGTATTCTCTTGGTCGACGCATCCTTGTCGAGGACACTCAGCATCATAGGAAGGAGTCCTGCCAAGTACACCTTGAACTCTCCTTCGAGTGAACGAGAAATGGCTTCGACTAAGGATAGAATAGTGGACTGAAGAGATCCGGACGCGCGTCCCCAGTATTCTCTTAATGTCTCCACGATCTCGGGAAGAAAGTTTCGAATGTGTTGGCGCACGATACTCACCAAGGTCGCAAGCTGGTTGAAGTATGACTCAAGCCTGTTTAGGGGCGATGTCTTGATGACCTGAAGGAAAGCAGGGATGATGCGATCTAGGAAGGAGACACATTCCAATCCCAAAGTCCGAAAAATAGCCATGATGGCCTCGATCACGCTGGCATGATGCTGCTGAAGTGACTGGTCTTTCAAGATATTCAGAAGCGCATTGATCGCGACGGTGGGGTAGTACTCCTTGCTCGAGGGGGTCAGGCCAGTCATCATGAGCGAAATATCGGTCATGCGCGTAGACTCGGCATTTTTGGCCGCGTCGGGAGTCCGCTCCTCGACTTGCTGATGCCGATAGGGGTCCAACGCGCCAAGAATACCCATGAGCTTAATAGTCTCCTGGCGCAGAGGTCCACGTTGGGGCTCGGCACGAATGATGTTTTGAAGCAACTCGAGCAATTGCGGATACTCGAGGTACGGATCAATCACATATCCACTGTTGCTTGCAAGCTGTCCGAGAGTGTGCAAAGCCGCGAGACGTTTCGGCGTTGAGCTTTGATCTTGCAGAGCATCAATGATAATCGGCATCAGCTCATCTTTGTGCTTGAGCATGTCTTCGCCCCCCACAGTACAAAGCTCTCCAATAGCCTTGAGGATAGTAGCCGCAACAGCTGAGCTCGGGTCTCTGGCCTTCGGCAGAAGAACAGCCATTATTGGTTCGACATATGGTTTGATCAAAGCCTGAGCATTCTGCACCAGAAGGCTGAGCAGTTTTGCGCTCTCTTCCTTGTTACGTGCTACGTCAGTGTACTCCAGCTCCGTGAGCATCTGAATCAGCGTCTTCCTGAGTGACGGGATGACGTAGGCAGGATTATACCGGGCGAGGCGGCCGATAATTGAGATTGCCACTTCACGTATCGAGAAATCCTCATCATTGAGAGCAAAGAAAAGAGTTCGGATGTTCTCGGCCTTGGAAAGATGGTGGTCAAACCTCTCATCGAGTGCTGCAAGCACGGTTCGTCGTATGTCGGCTTCCGGGTCAGCCACACCTACCGTCAGCAACTTTTCGATCACGTCTCCGACCACTTGCAAAGCATGATAGCTGGTCTGATTGACAATGGGGTCGCGGACGTATAGTTGACAACAGGTAAGAGCGGCCGCCTCTCGGATCTGAGGATCGTCGTCCTCGACGTATTTAATGGCTACATCGCGAACGAACTCGTTGAGCACATGGCCTGTATATTGGTTAGCATTGTACTCCGGAGTATTGATGCCCGCATTGTGCAACGTATCTCACGGGCGCAGCCTTCCTCGAACAGAAAGCGCGTCTTGTAGAGGACTTACCGGAAAAGTCAAAGCTGCCCAGCGTGTTGAGGGCAAGTTTGATCTCGGCCTTGCGATGTTCGTAGGCGTGTGGGTCTTTTGTATCTTTTGGAATGATAGGCACGGACGAGAGAGTATTCGGGGTCGGAGCTCCGAGGGGCTTGAAAGGCTCGCCACACAAGACTTTACTGAGCATATCAAGAAGTCTCTCTTGGATCGTTGCCTTGACTGGTGGGATGTAGAAGGCCATGTCCACCAATGCTTGCGTAAGCTTGGGCGTAAGTTCGCAGGCGAAAATAGGATCCAGCAAAGCCTCCATGTATTTGCTGAGTGTTTGCCCGACAGCCACGGCCAACCGGCTGATACAATCAAAGACTGGATCCACGGAACCTCTCCTCCTCGACTGAATACTCAGGCCCTCTCTGACATAGATGAGAACGCCATCGAGATAGGGTGCAATGGCACTCTTCACCGAGTTGGCAATGTTGCCTATGGCCAAGAAGGCGTCGTTCCGCTCCTTGTCCTTCTTCAACATGCCGGAGAGATAGAGCATGAACTTGTGAAGATATGAGTGGGCGAATTCGGCCGGGGCGTAGTTGGCAAGATTTGGTATCAACAGAACGACCGTTTTCCTGATGATAGGGTCCTTGTGATCCTTGTGGCGGAAAACAATTTCGCAGGCGTCTTGGTAGTGATCTTGCATGAACATGCCGCCCTGCTCCAACAGCTCTCGAAGCACTAGGAGCGAGCCGTGAATAGACTCGACAGTGTTGATGCGAAGCCCAACGATGAGCTCGTTGTACATTTTGGTCATCCATGCCTGTTTCATCTCTTGGTCTCTTTCCCGAATGATGCGGAAGCAGGCGCTAACTGTCTCACCGGATGTGGCTCGGATGAGTTGCCTAGAGTCTCGGAGGCCAACCCAGATGAGATCAAAGATGAGACTGACGTAGGAATACATAAGCGTAGGGGCATTTCTAGCCAGCTCGCGCAGGACAAGGACAGCGCTATATCTCTTCTCCTCGACTCGCTCTGACTGTAGCCATTCGAGTGACGTCTTGACTTCAGACTCCACCAGCTCCGAGATGAGTGAACCACCGGGCCTACAGAGCTTTCCGAGCGCAACCGCGGCCGGCTGCATGGGCACGATGTCCTGTCCTCGGAGGATGCCCTTGAGATTGTTAGTAAAACGTGTATACTTGAGCGTGACGTCTACACCATCAAAGTCAGCTAGCGCATCCATGGCATATACGCCACCAAGGCGATCTGCAGACATGTTGCTGTGCACAAGACTTGTGATCTTGCTATTGACTTGATTGTAGAAGGCGGTAAAGGTGTCGCCGGGTTGATCTATAGAAAACAAGTCAGCAATCGATGAAGAGCCCAAAAGGAATCCAGCATGAATAAGTATTCTAAACGAAGTTCCAAGAGGCACTCTTTGACGGGCTTCTGAGCCACGAAGCAAGGCCACGTCGGGAGAATGCTGAGTGATTTGCAGCATCCAATATCGAAACGTACCTCGACAGGTGCTCGCAACGAGCTCCCGTAATCGTTGGGCGGCATGTTTTCGAGTATCGTCCGTGACCCTAAGCCATAAGGCACAAGCGTTAGTTTCAGCAGTCCTGCGGAAGGGATTCGCCAAGTCCCAGAAGTGTTGCTGTAGATGTTTGTGGTGGTGGCATGAGAGGGCGGAATCTGCTAACTTGGCTCTTAGATCCTTGGTGATATTATCCAGTGCCTCGAGGGCCAGCTGGTTGCTGTATGGCTGGGCCATGGTGGGCGGGGGGGATTGGAGGGGTCGTCGTAGCCGGTGATGGGGTGGTTCGTGTTGAAAATCGATTGCGATTGACTGTTTCTGCCGCGACGGTGTGGCATGAATGGATCGGAAGTTCCGCGTCGTGTGTTTGCGGTCGTTGGTAGCTAAGGTCAAGTAATGTGACGATGTCGTGGGAATCCAGGAAGCGGATCAAATGCCGTTTGATCAAGGTCGACCGTTCGCGGTGCAGCACAAGTCTAGGACGAGGGCGATGTATGCTGAAGAGGTCTCTCGGCGGAGTTTCTGCCAACGACAACGTTCTCGCTCTTGCCTTTCCTGAACAGTGATGCGACGACCGCAATCGTGGTCTCGCCGAGATCTTCTGTGCCCTCGGCCGTGCTACAGTAGCTTCAGCAGAGGGCAGCAGAGACCAACGAGGGCGCGCGGCTTCATTCGACCAGCAGATGGCTGTACCTCTGTTCTAGGTGCGCATTCGAGGATGCGTCGAGGCCTGCGAAACCACACGGCGTAGCGGGGGGCGGCTTGGATAGGATCGCTGGTAGGAAAAGATGAGTAGAGACTTCAGTCGTCTCGTCTCGTTCAGGAGCTCACAAGACAGTGAGTGCGAGGGCTTGCTAGATGGCATGCATCAGAGGTCGGTCGTCGCGCCAAGCCTTCTCGGGGTACAATGCCCATGCGCACCCGCCGATGCTGCTCTGCGCTGGCTTGTGGTCCAGCTGATGGATGGGTGGATGGATGGAACTTTTGATGGGAGGTATCCAGTCTGGACAGCTGGTGCTCTTCTGACTGTGAGCCTGGTGCGTGGGTTGCTGATCTACACAGTGCGTGTGCTGCGGCTCGAGCAGAGTGTGTACTTTGTTCAGGAAGCACTGCAAGCAACCCCGGCTGCCTGAGCTCTTATCGCTATCAGCTGGAACTTTTGAAGCGTCGCTAACCGATTCGAGTCAGCTCTGGGGTTGTTTCGATGTTGCAGAACAGGGATGAATAAATACCTAGCAAGAAAGACGTGATATGGTCTTCCTGCTGGTTGTTGTTAGAATAGGTATTTTTGTACAAGACTGGTTTTGTGATACGAACTGCAATTGATGGAACTTTTGGTTTGTCTGGGTATCAATGGTGGGCGTCGGCGTTGGAATTGATGACCCCGAACCCAAACGGCCTGACGGGTCCCAATGTGGGTCACGGCAGCTCAAGCTATGTAGGTACCGTAGGCTCGCTAGTCAGGCAGCGGAAGTCAAAGTTTAGCGCATTATCAACCAAACTCGGGTGTCACATCAACAGAACTGCCACTTCATTCAGGTACCTTACTACATCACACAAGTTGCCTGCTGCCATCAATTTACGCTGGGAATCTCAGAAACATCCACTCTAGATCTTCTCTTCCCAACACCAGAGGTCTCCTTGTCGCCTTTGATCAAACAAAACTCTCCTTGCATCAGCTCAGAACGACTTGTTGCACTTGCGCCTGTGGTTGCGATTGCACAAAACTTCGCTGGCGAACGACAGTGTTTGCGCCAAACCCCGGTTCTCTGTTTTCGGCGCGACGCCGATAGCCTCTTCGACTGTCTAGATATCTACCGAAAGACTCGGTCGGCATATTTGTCAAGAAATCAGAAGCCTGCTTGTCCTCGATAGTACGTCATCATGGGAAACGACGGCGGTTCCATTCCCAAGCGTCGCGAGCTGGTCAAAGAGGCCGCGCGAGCCCCCACGGCCACCGAACTGAAAGAGACGCTGCTCGAGTCCCTCACCCACTTGTGGAACTTCTGCCCGCTATCTTCACTACCCCTCGACTACTCCAACACCGTGTCTGACGGCCGTGGGCGCCTCTACAACTACGAGTCGGTGTTACAATGCCTGCTGCCAAGCGAGGACGCAACTGTGCCAGAGGCCCAGGAAGAAGCATATCAAGAATCGGGGATCAAGAGCCTCAAGGACGTCGTACGGGTGAAATTCGTGGTGCGCAAGGACGAGAAGGGACGGGAGTTTAGGGCATGTCCCATCAGCCTCAAGGAGCTCGGTGCCTCCACGAAAGCGACATATGTTGTTCCTTGCGGCCATGCTTTTGCCGATGTCGCATTGAAGGAGATCTCTGAGTCGGAAGCCAAAGAGTCCAGCGAGCGCCATTGCCCCGAGTGCAGCGAGACTTTTCAAGATAGCAACTTGATACCAATTCTGCCCACGTCCGAAGATGAGATCACGAGGTTGAAGCAGAGATTGGAGAATTTGAAGGCCAAGGGTCTATCGCACAGCCTCAAAAAGGACAAGACGAAAGACAAGAAGAAGCGCAAGGCCGAGGATGCTGCCAATGGCGATGGTGAAAACACCTCCAGCGTCAAGAGCAAGAAGGAAAAGAAGGACAGGGGCGCCAACGGTATCGACAGCCGTATCAACAATGCAATGACAGCGTCCTTGACGGCACGGGTATTGGCGGAGCAAGAGGAAAATAATAAGCGGCGCAAGATCAATGAGGGACTCAAACGAGAAGTCGTGAGGTGATGGCAAGTTGGACGATTACGTCATCCTGGTATAAAGACTCATTCCTGTCATTCAGTTATTTAGAAATGATCTTCCATTCAACAGGATGGAGATAATTTCTTACAAAATCGACCTCTTAGTCCGGTATTGAGTAGATGTATCACTTCATCACACATTCTACCAATAATCACTGCGACATATGTAGTTGAGTAAACGTCTGGTGTCGTGAGTAGTCTATTCTCGCTGAATCGTTCGATCATATAAACCGAGACTTCCCGCCTCAACCGTCTAAGTTGCTTCTATGTTACACAAATGTGCGCTGAGCGGCTCTGTGCTGGGACCGTTCTTTTTTTTACAGTTCATCTCGTCCCCGTGTTCCAGGCTCGACCGCCTCCTCGCATGCGGCCGGGGTACCCACCTCCATCTTGTAGACACACTTCTCTTGCTCGGACACTCTCCAGAGCTCCTCGGTCTCGGCGCAGGCCAGCCAGACGTCGGTACGTCGGTTCGGGCCGTTCCAGCAGTGCTGCCCGTTCTCGTATCTCAGGACGACGCGCTTACCCCTGCCGAGACCCTTGCCGTCATGTCTTTCTTCTTCATCGCTCTCCTCGAGGTCAATGCGCTCAAAATTGCCCATGTTGGTCGAGCCACCTCCCTTCTTGGACTTTTGCGCGGTCTTGCCCATCCAGCAGAGCTCGTACGTGTACTCGCCGCTGTCGGTGCTGACACACTTGTCCTTGAGGTACCGGAATATGTCGTCCCGACCATAGTCCTTGTCCAGATCCTTCTTCTTGTCGTTGACCTCGCGCTGCTTGCCGTTCATGTCGGACTCGACAGATTGGTAAGCCTCGCGGGCAGCAGCGACCAGGCGCGATTCGCCTTTTCCGGCAGGGCTGTCGGCAAGCATTCCATTCTCGATGAGCCAGATGCGCAGGGCATTGATCTTGTCATGTACAAAGTCCCGGACAGGGCCAGGCAGATAGGCTTCCAGGTTATAGACTGGACCGTGTCAGTATTTCTTGTAGTCCTCAAGACGGGTGCGGAGGGTTGTCTCGATCCAACTTACGAATATCTGTATCTGTGACCTCGACATCATCATACTCAGCCCAGTTGATCCCATTGCTTTCGCTGTCCTCCTTGAGTACCTCGGTGACGTCATTCTCGGCGGCATTGTCTGCCTGGTCGACCACTTTGGCAGCATAGTCCTCAAAGGATCTGACGGCCTTCTTGACACCCTCGTCGTTGAAGTTTGGGTTGTACTCTTCCTTGAAGGCGGCGAGGATGCCCTCGAGCTCTGCAACCTTGACCTTCAACTCGTCTCGTTGGTTGATAACAAGGCCAAGAGCATCGCGGAGCTCATTGACTCTGCCTCTGGCCAGCACGACCAACTGTCCCAGCTTTCCTGTTCCGGCGTCCTTGACGACCTTGCCCCGCTCGCTGCGTTCGACATCATCGTACTTCTTCTTGAGATCGTCTCTCTTGTGCTCGAGCTCTTTGATCTCGGAGGTAAGCTTGTCAATCTTGGCCTCGACCTGCCGTCTGAGCTCCTTGGACTCCTTGGCCATTGTACGGCGCTTCTTGTTGGCCTTTTCAAGGTTATCCTTGCGCTCTTTCTCGACGCGACGCCACTCCTTGCCGATCTCTGCACATCGGTTCTGGCATTTGACACCGCCCACCTTGCTGTACTCCTCGCTCCCGTCGCAGCACAGATCGTGGTCGCAGACTCCATCGTTCACGAACATGAACGGAACATAGGCGCCAAAGTGGCCCTCGTTGGCACACCAGAACCCGGGCAGGGCATTGGTGGTGTTGGTGGAGCCCGAGAGAGAGGCGGGCAGTGGCTGGGACGGCGAGAGGTGGTCCAGGTATGCGCAAGCAGCAGTACCGGGCTCATCTGAGCCGTCCGGGCAGTCACAGGTGTTGTCGTTGACACGGGATTTTGGTATAGTTATCGAGGGGTGGCCAATGCAGGTAAACTTGTCCAGCTCGTAGAATCTAACAACTGTGTGGCCAAATGATCAGCACGTGAACTGGGGTGGAGGTATGCAACAAGAATTGCAAAATGCCTTTGGAACTTGACATTGAACTCGAATGAGAGACCATAAGGAGGTGATCGCTCCTGGTGAAGCTGCCGTGATGGAGCCAGACGTCATCTGGAATGTGAAGAGACGGTGACGGCAAGGCCTAATAGCTGAATGGGGGCCATCACTTACACTCGGGGCCAACACCCCTGGGGACTGAACCAGCAGCCACGAGCCCGCTGTTGACGGCGGTGCCCAGAAGCACCAAAGCTTGTGTTTGTTTCATTTCTAATGTGCTGGTGCAACCTCAATCGTGGTCGACGATGGCGAGAGGTTGTGATGTTGAAAACCCGAGGTCGGGAAGCAGTGAGCTGGCAATTGAACACGAAACGACAAGCCCAGACGGCCAACTAACGATGGAAGCTCCCCCAGACTCGGCGGGTCCGACCCCCAATCAACCCACTAGAGGCCAGCAGCAACCTCTGGGGGAGCTATGAGGTACAAAAGCTTCAGCCTCAATTCAGCCCAGGGGTCAATCCCAGCGCCACACCATGCGGGGCCGCGCCCAGCCCGCAACCAAGGATATGCCTTCAGTTATGAGTTTGCATACTCTATCCAACTCGTAGTATACTCTTGTCTTCAGGCCGCCAGGTGCGAGGTGCAATTTAATTTGCTTGGTCTCGGAGCCAGTAGTGTTTTGTAAATATTTTTGTAGCTCTTCCTTGATTTATAAAGCCATGGTCTCTGTACGTCGGGAACTGCATACCTACTGCACATCCGTGCCAGCTTGACATGCCCACACAGTTCGTCGGATTCGTCACCCTACTTATTGCTACGTAACAGCTGAAGGCTTTGGCGGCTTCACAACGAGTTGGATAAGAAATCCAATCGTATGGTCTCTCCGCTTCAGGTTGAAAGTATTCTGAGCCCTTATCTATGTCCTTCATTACGTGCAAATGATCATAACCGAGCTCTGTTAGTGTAGTGGTTATCACGCTTGTCTCACATCAGGTGTACACAAGAGGCCCCCGGTTCGAACCCGGGATGGAGCATTTTTGTTTCGAATATCTTTAGTGAATTTTTTTTTCTCTCTTCATCACATTAATTACTTCTAATGGCATACAAATTTCAATGCATGGGTATTTTGTTGCTTGGGGACAAGGTGCACGACTATGCCACGCCCGAGTCTGGTATTGCCTGTCTTGGGAGATCGTAGATACGCTATATAGGCAGATCAGCAAGCCATGGATGGATAGGACTTATTCTTATTTGTTGGCAAACGTCGATATTATGGATTATAAGTGTCATAAAATAATCGAGATGATGATTTAATCATCTAAACATGTTTTCGTGGCTGGCATGTATATAATGCCCGATGCTAGTTCACATTTGAATGCTTTCGATCGGGATGTTAAAGTAGGCGTAGCTGAAGTTCATGCTGTTTACTATTTAACATAAGATACATATCCTGCTATATCAACATATGTGGAATAACGTATTGGTTTACGTAGGATCAACATACAATATTGACATCTGACTTTTTTGGATACTGCTTCTCCAATGCTCGGGCTATGCGGCATATGCCAATGAGTCCCGATAATACGACAATATTACCTGAGAGGAGTGACGCGAGTAGGTAACGTATCACTGTATAAACTTGTAGGCCGTGCTATAAAATGATAGTTTCAACATAGTCATGCCTTATACCTCATAAATCGTGGCCAGAACGGAGTTCTGCGCGCGGTCCAGAGCCTATGGATCTTCATTTGAATGAGCGCGTGCAATGTATTATAATGCATCTTTCATCTCAGCCAGAAGTACATATTGGCATCCATCAGTCTCGTCAATTGTCCGCGGGCTATAGACTTGCTGTACAATGCCGAGCAAGACCACTCAACAATCTGCAGTGTGGCTCTGGTTGATTGTCCGTTACGGGGTCGCAATAAATAAACATGGGATGATGTGTTGGCGAATCAACTGCTGATTTGAGAAGCCCGCGGTATGCCCGGACTTTTGGTCGTACGCATGAGGACCTATAGAATTGTCCATAAGACCACGCATGAACGGGATCTCCGCCTGTCCCGCATGCATACGACACAGGTAGCAATATGCAGGGCTGGCGGAAACGCTAACAAGAAGTTTCTCGAAGCGCTGATCATCCAGGTCCAGAGAAGACTTGATCGCGTGACTGGACTCGGAGCTTTCGAGCAAATGGGTCATTTATTGGACCTGAATGAAGAGTCTACAGGAACGAGTGAGGTTATGATGGTGGATAAAAGCATTGCAGCCAGTGTGACAGCTACAACACGTGGGAAGAACAGGTGCCGTGGACTTGAAATACTCGGAAAACTGCTCTGTAGACCTCGCCAGGGGAACAGAGCCAACCATGTGTCCATCCAACAAACCTCGGGAGTATCTGAGTTGTTCAATGTTCGAGATTATAGACCGGTACACGATGATCAGGTGCTCCACAGATGTATCATAAGGTTCAAGGGTTCCATATATATAGTCCTACCAAGACCGCAGAGAGTCCGTGAAGAGACAACATAGGAGAAGCTCAAAAGCTAGAGGCGAGTTTGATCAGAGGGACGACTTTGCCACAATAGAGTGATTGTCATCTCGGCCACTCTCTCCATCGTCACGGATTCACTTTTGTCACGATCGATCTGGCCACCACTTGTCTCTCTGGAGCTGACACTCGCCCGAGAAATCAAGAAAGGCAGTATGTATTGGTTCTTAGGCCCTAGCATGAAGTTAAACCTCGCTCGAAGCGGATGAGATCCAGGCGACCGAAGAGGACCGGCGGGGCCTCTGCCCAGACCCGGTGGCTTGGTTCAGGCCGTTAGAGTTTGTTCGTCTTCGGACGTGTTCTCCAGTATCGATTGAATAGTGCATGTGTTGATGGCCGCCATGCTCGAGCAGGCCGTGCCAATAGGAAGTCACGGCTCAGATAGCAGCGTCGACACGTGCGGTAACGAAGACGTGCCATTGTGTGCCGTTCCGCTGGGTGAGCTTTTCGCAGTAGCGTGTTCCCTGGTTGTTCGGACTCGTTCCATGCATGATCAAATAGAGGGAAGAGGGCGAAGAATTTGGTCGCCAATGTCGCCATTCCGGGGGGGCTGGTGGGCGTCGGAAACGACGACTTATACGATTCTCAGGGTCTTGGCGGGAGATCGACCATATAGACCATGTCGACCACCCACGTGGGGTGTTGGCGTGCTCTCATTCGAGATGCCGGGGAAGACCTCGCGCTGCAGCCAAGGCCCGCTAAGAGCCTCATCCGCACCGCGATGGCTCAGCGATACTCCGGTCCGCACCCATCATCGCGGATATAAACTCCCTTTCGAGACCTGCCAAGATAGATATCTCGGTAGCGGCTTCAGCTTTGCAAACTCTGGGAAGTTCGAGGCCGCGCAGACGACTGTACAGATGGTAGAACGGGCGCCGACGGGCGACGACTGGGCTGCCCGTCGCCATCATCTTGGCGGCCCCCCGGCGAATCACGTTCCACGATGCCGCAACGCGCAGGCATAGGATAGAGTAGCACGACCGTATTGCTGCTTGTTTGGCTGGATCGATCTAGTCAATGACTCCCAATTCTATGCGCCATCCTCGGACGTCGGTGTCCCAAGCCGGTAAGTGTGGGATGTTGCGAGAAGGCCAAGACTCAAGAGACAGACGGCCAAGACTCGAGAGACAGACGGCCAAGGCATAATGGATAGATACCTTGCGTTGCACTGCAGCAGCGCGGGAGCGACAGAGGGCGAGAAAGTCAGATAAAAGCTCTCGATCCCGCTCCTCTCGTCCCTGGCTCTAGGTTGTCAGCAATCCAAACCACCAGGACACCACGTTACTGCGGATCACCAGCTCGCCAGCAGCAGCATTCAAGATGGCGCTCGATCAGTACACTTATGTCTTCGTTATCGGCACATTGTTTGCCATGCTTGATGCATACAACAATGGTGCAAGTGAGTGGCAGCCGTTTTCTTCATGTTTTGCCTCGTCTCGTTGGGCCTTGCGAATGTCGTCCTTTTTAAGGCGGATCTGGCATGGCAAATACCAGTCATTTCGACTGGACCGATAGAGACTAACAAGAATGTATAGACGACGTCGCCAACGCCTGGGCTACCAGTGTCTCGTCGAGATCCATCTCGTACCGACAAGCCATGGTCTTGGGTACCATCTTCGAGCTCCTCGGTGCTATTCTCGTCGGCGCTCGCACCGCCGACACGATCAAGAACAACATCATTCCCAACTCGGCTTTCCGCGGCGACGCTGGTGTTCAGATGCTTGCATTCACTTGCGCTCTGGCCGCTGCCTCGACCTGGGTCATGTGGTGTACGCGCCATTCCGCCCACGTCTCTTCGACCTACTCGCTGATCTCGGCCGTCGCCGGTGTCGGTGTCGCAACCGTCGGTGCCAGCCAGGTCCAATGGGGATGGTATGATGGCAAGGGTCTTGGTGCCATCTTTGCAGGTCTCTTCATGGCCCCTGCCATTTCGGCCGGCTTCGCTGCCACCATTTTCATGCTCATCAAGGTCGTCGTTCACATGCGCAAGAACCCCGTCCCCTGGTCAGTGTGGGCGTCGCCCTTCTTCTTTCTGATTGCTGGTACCATTTGCACGCTGTCCATTGTCTACAAGGGATCCCCGAACCTGGGTCTCAACAAGAAGCCGTCCTGGTATATTGCGGCCGTTGTCATGGGTGTCGGTGGTGGTCTCTTCATCCTCTCGGGCCTGTTCTTCGTCCCATACGTCTACGCCAAGGTCATCAACAAGGACCACAGCGTCAAGTGGTGGATGTTCGTCTACGGCCCTGCTCTCCTCAAGCGCCCCGTCGTCGAGGGTGCTGAGCAGGCCAAGGTCCCCAACTACGCCGTCGTGCAAGACGATGAGGAGCACAGCTCTGCTCACTCTGACCGGTCCATTTCCGAGTCGGCCGAGGGTGTCGTGGCCAACAGCGAGACCCACGACGACAACGAGAAGAAGCTTGTGCAGAGTGAGGCCAAGCAGCTTACATACAAGGAGCTCGCCGAGGCCGGAGAGCGCAGGCTCAAGGACAGGCTCTTGAAGAAGCGCGGCCCCATGGGCTGGGCCATGCGCGCTCTGCGCGACAACCCCATGGGGCCAGGCGAGATCTATGAGTTCAGCAACATCAAGATCCTCCTCAAGCGTATCCCTGCCTACATCACTTGCGGCGCGCTCTATGGTTTCCACTACGACATTCACGCTGCCCAGACAGGTGTCGAGGGAACTCCCGAGGGTGCTCGCATGCAGCGCGTCTACTCGTACGCCGAAAAGTACCCCAACGAGGTCGAGCACTCCTTTTCGTTCATCCAGATCATCACTGCCTGCACTGCCTCTTTTGCTCACGGTGCCAACGATATTGGTAACTCGGTCGGTCCCTGGGCCGTTATCTACTCGGCCTGGTCGACTGGCAGCGCAGCTGCCTCCAAGGCCCCTGTTCCCGTCTGGCAATTGGCCGTGCTGGCCATCATGATCTCGCTGGGTCTGATCACCTACGGCTACAACATTATGAAGGGTACGTGAATGTGCATGCAATTCAAAAGATTCGACTTTTGCTAACCAGGATATCTAGTCATGGGTAACAAGCTCACCTACCACTCCCCGTCGCGTGGCTCCTCCATGGAGATGGGCGCCGCCATAACCGTCCTCATCTTCTCGCAGTTCTCGCTCCCCGTTTCCACCTCCATGTGCATCACGGGTGCCACGGTTGGTGTCGGTCTGTGCAACGGCTCATTGAAGGCTGTCAACTGGCAGCGTGTTGGTCTTTTGGTGCTGTCCTGGATCATGACCATCCCTATCGCGGGTACCCTGGGAGGTGTGCTGATGGGTCTCTTCCTCAACGCGCCTCACTTTTCCTCTTAGAGGGCTTGAGAAGGGGGGATATGTTTTGTAGTGGGCGTGTCGTACCCGAACAATATTTGATATTTTATAGACTACCTGCATACTCTGATTATCATATCACAAAAGTTATCATCTACTCTTAAACCCCCTTTGCATTTCGCCCAGGAGATGGCTCACGTAAGAGGCTGATCATGACTTGCACGCGGTGAATTTCTTCGGTCTGCATACCGTGCGACCTTAGCGACCGCCTGCTCCTCCTCCTTCTTCTCTTTCAAAGTAGGCGAGCCATCATTGGCTGTGCAGTTTTGCGCGTCGATTGAGATACCCGCCAGGTTCTTCAGCCCTGCATGTCTTGGAACTGACAGCGGCAACCTCGCGGCGAGGAAACCCGCGCATCACATGTGCATATCCCCGGTAGCAGCGGAGGGGTGAGCAGGACACTTCACAGATGGAGTGTCGCCTGAGCGGATACTCGGTGGATGGCGGAAAGAAGAACATGTTGATTCCAAAACGAGTTTCTATGATTCATGAATGTCCGTTGCTTGGATTGAATCCATCTTTAAATGCAATAATTAACTTCCTGGCCGTTGTTTCGGCAGAACTCCTTGCAACTCCAATGTTCGTTCACCCGCATTGCCTGGCAGCGACGGCGACAAGACAAGCGGTGTACATGATTTGTCCCTCTGGCTGAGAGGGAATTGACACACCCGGGCACTTCCCACGGACTACCAACAAGTGCGCCTCCATGGGGCTCGGATGCTAGCTACTTGCCCATGGCAAATTAGAAGTCATTGGGCCAGCACTTCTCCTTGGGCCAGAGCTTGGCGTCGTGAGTGCCAGCGTGGACCTCCAACTGGATCTTGTTGGTGTTGATGATCTCCTTGCGGCAGTTTTGGCACTGCATCAGCCTTTGTCAGTCATGAACAGAGCTACATCGAGGTCACCCGTCTTTCTGCGTTGAGGCCTTACGATGGATGTGGGCTTGGGGGCCTTGACCGGCAGACCGTTGGCCTTGACGGGAGCGCGAGTGCCGGCCTTCTCACCGGCCTTCTGCTCGCGGGCTCTCTGCAGAGGAGTCGAGGGTCAGTAAATCTGCGCAAGCAATCCTGTCACACGAGTGCGCTGTCAACATACTCTGTCCTTCTTGCTGATCGGCATGATGACTGTGTGAATCGTTCTTGTACTTTGGGATACTGGAGAGAAATCGAAAGCGCGGTCGGAAGGGACAGGAGAGAGGGATAAGGAAAAACGGGCAGTCAGGAAAAAAAATCCGGCAGAGCTCTCGGCGCTCAAATTAGAAAACTTCCCAATTGGGCTAGGTTAGTTTGTTCCTTTAGAGAATTGATTGGCTGCTGATTGTCACTATTATTTGTGCTGCTGCTTACGATCAAGTGTTTGACAGAACAGACGTGCTAGATATTATTATCATTCAAAAGACCGTTCTGCTTAATTGTTTAATGGTTTCTCTTATCATATAGGCACTTACTTGAGCTTCTTAACCGTGCAAAGAGTGATTGATACCTAACACCGCTCCGAACTTGGTTTGCAAGTATACCGTACTAAATACAAATAGACAGCACCATCAACATTGAAGCGCTTCATTCAAACTACAGCAAGTTCTCCTCTTCTTGTACTTGCATTTCCCTCGCTCTATCAAACAATATCTAAGCCATCGCAGGTCAACACACTTCCAACTCTGTAACCCAGATCCAAGATAGCCATGGAGATTTTTGTTGCTGCCACCGAAGAGAAACTGCAGGTACCTACTTACGGGCCCCTACTTACAGTGACTTTAGGTAGGTATCTAGGTCTTTAGTGTTCTCATAGAGCGGGGCACGCAGAGAACGAACCCCGCGCTTACTCTGTACAAGTCCAAGCACTCCTCCCTCAACTGTGGGATACAAGAGAGAGGCGAGCCACCAATTATATTTGTGGAAAAAATCAACTAAATAAAAGCATCGCGTTTTAGAGAGTGTTTCTTATTGGTAGCGGATAGATTAGCATGTAGCTAATATTATTTATCAGCCCTCTGTATATAATAATATTGGGGGAAAAAACTGTTTCCAGGTCGGTCAAATATCATCCATCAGCCAGGAAGGAAAAAAAAAATAAAACAAAATAAACGGCAAAAGAATGACGTTGCCCGGAATCGAACCGGGGTCTTCACGGAAGTGTCCGTGGTTGGAGAATGATTGCTCACTCCACAACGTGATGTACTGACCACTATACTACAACATCCTTGGTTGTTGAGAGTTGCCGCTTTATCTAAAACTATTGCACTAATATCGTTATGCCCCACATGCTTGCTGTCCGTAGCCGGCGTTCCCACGCCCCGATGTGAACCATACTTTCAGGTCATAATTATTATCGCCGTTCAATAGTTATTAACTGACATTGAAGTATCAATCATTTCTCGGTCAAGATCAAGGTCAGTGACGCCTGCTATGCTATGAGTGGTTCCCAACCTTTTCTCCTTTTCTTTTCCTCGGTTGATCTCCGCTCCACCGAGGCGCAGTCCGGACCGGCCTTGAATAACATGCGATAGTACGATTTTCGCAGTGGCGATGCCAGATTCGAAGGACTTGATACATTTCACGTCGGCCTAGTATACTGGCCGTTCCCACCAAGACCCATGCGCCGGAAGCGGTCAAGTTCTCGGTTCTGACTTCATTTTGTAATAGAGCTTACTGGACCGTGGCCATGACAGCCCTAGCGACAACTAGGACGGGCTGTGTACCACCGAGTTGACTACTCAAGGTTCTGTAGGCGCAGAGAGAAGACTCCAGGCGGGGAGCACTGTGATAGTCACGAACAAGTTCCTTTCTGGTGTTTCTTCTGCAATCCAGAACATATCACCGCGAGTAGAACTGGGGCAACTAGAATTTGAATAAACGACTAGCACCACCCACGCGCCTTGGATGATGACTCTTTCTCGGGGCACTCTGAATATGTTTATATTTGATAGCACGCAAAGTGCCTTGGCGATATTGTTGCAAGCATGGTCTCTCCTTGTGCAGTCCGCAATACCGTAAGGCATATTCTCGGTATCCTCATAAAGCGTATGGCCTACTCCATCGTCTGAACTACCTTGAATCCATATATCCTTGCGTCTTTCTGGAAACCTTTGCATATTGACTTACATGTGGAACTGCTGCCTGAATCTAGGGCCGAAGCATATTTCTTGGGAAGCATGAATAACCCTCCATCGCGCTTATCTATGATACAGACTTGCTGACCTCGTCACAACTGGGTGTTCATGAGTCACACCGAGCCAATCTCTGAACATATTTATTTCAATTTCTTTCTCATACCCGCACGTCAATAGTCACCCTGTCTGTTTCGAAGGCTGTTTATAATCATCGTGTAGACGAACCTTTACTCGCGATAAGCAACAAGCCGGTTACGTCTTCAACCATGGTATAGAAATCTCTCACAGTCCCAGAATTCTCTCTGACATCGATTTCCAGGTTTTGCGATCCGTTGTGGCCCCCGAGGGCGGCGCCGAGGGCTCCAAGGGAAGCAGGGCACAGTCACAAAATAGCAATTTATCTATACATCCTTTGGCGTCGCGAAGTGGGATCCTTGTCAAGGTTGATCCCCCACGGTGCCCGAACAACAAACCCCTGGCGCAGGTCCCCTGCGATATCGTCCTAGTCATCGATGTGAGCTACAGCATGTCCGAGGCAGCTCCTGTAGTTGGCTTCGACGAGCAGGGAGAAGTGACTCGTGAGCACCCCGGCTTCTCTGTCTTGGACATAGCGAAACACGCTGCGCTCACGGTATTGGAAGCACTGGATGGCAGCGATCGCCTCGGAATAGTCAAGTTTAGTGACAGGGCAGAGGTATGTTTCGACTTCTCACATATTCTACCCCGAACGAATGCAGCTGAAGTCGCATGATAGGTCGTTCAAGACCTGCGGTCCATGAGCCCTGATAACAAGAAATCTGCGGATGGGCATATTAGAGACTTGCATCCTGAGAACTCGACAAACCTTTGGCAGGGCATCGTGGAAGGTGTAAGACTCTTTGAAAGTCACCGAGGATCCCGTCGCAACTCAGCGATACTACTTCTTACAGACGGACAGCCCAATGGCCAGTACGGATGATCACAAACGTCTCAGTTCTAGGTTGTGTCATGCCAAAGCTAATGAACCACAGGGTCCCCCTTCAAGGCTATGTTGGCGGCCTCCGAAGTATGGGGCCATTGCCAGCAGCCATTCACACCTTTGGGTTCGGCAACGACATCATATCAGGTCTTCTCAAGTCGATAGCAGAAGCCGGTGACGGCAACTACTCATTCATCCCGGACGCTGGAATGGTGGTATGTCATGTGAATGGTGCATTTCGGCCCCTGGTAGCAGCTAACGAGATGCAGGGCACCGTCTTCGTCAATGCCGTGGCGCATCTACAATCTACATTCGCTAACCAGTGTACACTCGACCTGACATGCGGTGCGAGTTTGGGCTTGCGAAATGATTCCGAGGACGTAGTCGGAGATGAGGAAGCGGGCAACCTCATCTCATTGACTTCTGATCTAGATCTTGACCCAAGTGGTGAAAAGAGGAAGATAATCACAATCCCGATCGGCAGCATCCACTACGGCCAATCCAGGACGATCTATCTGAGCAGCAGTGCACCAGACTGGTCCAAATTATCCAGCGAAGAGCTGGAGATCACTGCGAGGGTGCAATATTCGCGCTCGGAAGACAAACGATTCATCCTGCAAGCCCAACGCAACGCACTTGAACCGACCTCGCTGCCAGACTGGGAAGTTGCATACCACCAAAGCCGTGCCATGATCTGTCAATATCTGTCGTCATATTTCATCCTCGAAGGAAACGGTGAGCGCAAAGCAGTTGATTTGAAGCCGAAAGGCAGATTGGCGGCTCAGAAGAGGTTCAACAGCTTGAACAATGAGCTCCCAGCCAAGAGCTTTGGCGATGACTACAACAAGTCACTGGTGCAGGACCTGGAAGGTCAGATCAAGCTGGCCGTGTTCAACGAGGATTATCTCCGGACTTGGGGGCTGCACTACTTTCTCAGTCTGTGGGATGCGCATGCCCACCAGATGCGCAACAGCTTCAAGGACCCGGGCGTACAGATGTACGATGGCGACAGTCCGCTCTTCCTAAAGTGCCAGAAGGCATTGGCCTTTGCCTTTGACACGGCGGTGCGGCCCCCCGAACCAAGTCTGAAGCTCCAGGCCGACGCGGAATACAGCGACGGAAGAGCCGCGGTGTCCATGTCGTCGTACAACAGGAGCGACAACCCCTGCTTCTCGGCCTCGAGTTTGGTCACCTTGGCCGGAGGCCAGAACGTCCCGGCGAGCGTCTTGCGGAGAGGGCATCTGGTTCAGACTGCAGCGGGGAGCCGCAAGGTGGTGACAGTTCTAAAGACCCGAGTGCGCAACACCATGATGTGCAGAGTCGAGAGCCTCCTGGTCACGCCGTGGCATCCCATCATGCGCGATGGTTCGTGGACCTTTCCAGCCGTAGTGGCGACCGAGGCGCTAAGATACTCGGGCACGATCTGCTCGATCTTGCTCGAACCTGACGCGGATCCACAGGCGCACGCGATCCAGGTTGGCCGGGTCTGGGCCGTCACGATGGGGCACGGCATCACCAATGGAAAAGATGCCAGAGCCCATCGGTTCCTGGGAGATTATGCCCGAGTCTCGAAAGCGTTGGCAATGTTGGAAGCTGGACCAGACGGCGTTGCGATTAGCTGCGGAGTCAGCCGCGACAGACGCAGCAAGAGGTTGAAGGGGTTTAGGAAGATTTCTTTGAGCTCAGCCCAGGCGGGGACGAAGCAGTAAAACCCAAGAATAAATAGCGCCAGTATGGACCGTCTTGCACTTTGTCCAAGGTGAACAAATCATGGCCTCGTTGCGTCCATCCATATGATCAAATCAATAGACGGATACAATGCTTGGGGCTCAAGAACAACAGATTTCCAGGTCATGCTTGAAGTGTATCTGAGGCACAGGAACTATTACTGCCTAGGGTCAATAATCGGGCTGTTCGGGCTCGTCGCGATGCTTGGATGCTCGTCCAGTCTTGGCATCAAGCGGCTCGCGATCGATCCTTGCTAGAGCAGGTATAGGCGAGTCGCGGGAGATCGACAGTCTGCTGCATGGCTACCAGGGACCAACTGGTTTGTCCAACTATGCACTTCACCTTTTATTACCTGTCTAACCTATCGGTGTCGATGGTGACTGATCAGAGTGGTCAGTATTCTGCCCGTGTGTTTGTATTCCTCATGTTGATGGATTTCCAACAGCATGGCATGCTTGCCCGCATCGCAGCTCAAGAACAAATCCGGCACAACTCTACTACCAAAGGCAAACCCATCAATCAATGCTCTACAACTTGCAATTCTCATAGTCTCATCATGACGTATGCTACCACATCTACCTACACTGAGTGAGAGCCGTCCGAAAATGACTCGCGGGGTTGGACGTCCAATGAAGCGAGCGTCTTTCTTTTCCTTTTCAGCTCAGCTGGCTGCAATTGAACCCCCTCCTCGGCCCTGGTGTGCACTGGTCGTATGTAATGCAATGTAGCCTGCGCAGCGCATCCTACGCCCGTCCCGCCAGAGGGGGAGGGGAGGAATGAATCCATGGCGGGGGTCGCTTCGGGGGTCAAAGATCTGTCTGTAATGTCGTGCGGCGTTTCGACATGTCTGGCACGGCACGCCACGTGTCCGGAAATGTGCAGGTATCGTCCAACTAGATGCCCAGTGAGGAAATACCTTTTTGCATCAGAAAAGCTTCCCGTTTCAAGCCCTTACAACCCAAGAGGACTACTACATGTGCGAATGCCCCTAATGCCGCGTGCTTGGGCGTGATCTAGGTTGGTTCTAGGCCCTTCAGCCCTGGCGCTTGACGGCCGAGAGTGGGCGACATCTCAGGCAGTCTTTCGGATGCTGGAAATTTCTATTCCTCTGCCTTTCTGGATATTCACCTACTACTCACCGCGGGACAGTGTTCCATCGTCGTTGTATCGAGCGATTCGACCTTGTTATCACAGCCTCCTCGTTGGCCCCGTTCTGCTTCGGAAATCTGATACTGGGCGCTGGAATGCTTGTGGATCCTCCGATTTGCTTCAGTTATTCTCTCGGTCCGGGAACGTGACAATATCGCCGGGGCCAGCCAACGTATTGGCGATGCAATAATATTGATCTCTCTCCCTCTTATTTCTCACCCCCAATCAAGGATTCCAAGGCCAGGCTAGGTACCTTGAAGGGGTGCGGCGCGTCCCGCTCCTGGTTGTCATCTTGCATTGTCGAGCTGTTGGGACCTAGAGCGCTGCTGCATCTCCATGTCCGAGCATGACCATACTGCAGGCAGGGCCAAGGACAGGGAATGCCATAATGCCGCCATGGCACCGGCAACCGGCGTCAACCTCGACTGGACTCGAGATCCCAGCCCGGCCAATCTCACGCCATTCCAGCATTTCGTCCGCCAGGTCGATTGGGAAGCCTCGTCCATTGGGCCAATGGCTGGGTGGCCGTCTGAGCTCAAGCAACTTGTCCGCTTGATGATGGCAGACACGAGTCCACGTATACTGTACTGGGGTCCCAATTACACCATCATCTACAACGAGGCCTACTTACCACTTGTTGGGGCCAAGCACCCAGCCATGCAAGGCAGGGACGCTCCCAACGTCTTTCCCGAGTTCTGGCCTCGGTTCGACGAGCTGATCGCACGCCAGCGCTTGACTGGAGAAACCCTGAGTGGTGAGGCCGACATGTTTCTCATGGACCGACATGGGTTTCTGGAGGAGACTTGGTTTGATTGGAAACTAATCCCCGTCATCGGTGACGACGGCGAGGTCAAGGGCTCATACGGTTGTCCTTCGGATCTCACCCTCGACATCATCACGGCGCGTCGAGTAGACTGCAGAAAGAACATTGCGAAACACGTCACTAAGACCAAGGATCTCAACTCGCTCTGGGATGTCACCTTGTCGGGGTTGCGCATGAACGAAAAGGACACCCCGTTCGTCTTGCTATACTCGGTGACAGAGCAGACCGGTTTGGCCGTGCCTCCGTCGCGTCCACATTACACATGCCGCTTAGAGGGCTCTATTGGCGTCTCGTCCGACCATGTTGCTGCCAAGCAGTATATGGACGCTCAATATGATATCGACGGCTTTGCTCCCAAGGTCCTGAGTGCCTTCACGGCCGATGAGCCACTTGTTCTGAAGACTACTGATCCTAGCCTCGAGCCGCTCCTGAATGGAATTGGTGTAAGCAGCTTCCAATTCATTTCTTGTCTGTTTTGCTTTGTCGTCAAGGTTGGAACGCGTTCTCGGTGGCGGATGCTCTGGACATGCCCGTCGGCGCTCCATGCTCGAAGACCCCATTGTTTGCGCATCCACATATCCAAGTTCTCTTTTTTCATTAGAGGCAACTACTGACTGTATATCATGTAGTGGAAAGGCCACGGTTCGCCGAGTCATGAGCTCGTTATATTACCGCTCAAGTCGGAAGACGAGTTTGTGGCCTTTTTCATATTTGGATTGAACCCGTACAGAAGGTACAACCAATTATACGAGGACTTCTTGCGGTCCGTCGCCGACGTGATGAGACCGCACATCGCCAGAATCAAACTGTCCGAGGAGGTCCGACGCCGCGCAGAGATCGCCCGAAAAGCGACCTCCGATTTTGAGAAAAGCCAGCAAAGATTCGAAAGCTTTGCAGCGCGCTCTACTGTTGGTCTTGCCGTTACCGATGTACATCGCAACATCATATATGCCAACGAAGCCTGGCACAAGTTTGCCGGGCTCGAGCCCGACCGAAATGGTTACGATGACTGGCTAGCAAGTGTCTACGATGCAGATCGTCCACTGGTCCAAGAGTGGTGGAGGAAGGTTCTGGTCGAAAAGAAAGGCGGCCAGTTCCAGTATCGATGCAAGATCCCGTTCCGACAAGGGCATATGTACTCAGACTATAGGACAGCTATCTGCGCCGGTAAGTCATCCAGATACCACTGCCCATCGACATTGTGAACCGACCGCCTCTCCAGAATGGTCCCATGGCGATGAAACTTGGCAATTTATCAGCATCGACGTAGGAGGGACTAACAACTCGATGCAGTGTACCCAGATTTGAACGAAGCACAGGAGATTGAGACTGTCATGGGGCTGGTGATTGACATATCTGAGCTCAAGTGGAATGAGCAACAGCTCAGCATCCGGTCCAAAGCTGTCGAGGAATCCGAACGGAAATGGAGAAACTACGCGGAAAATTGCCCCCTGGGAATCGTACGAACCGACGGGGAGGGTCATGTCCAATATGGTCAGTCACGAAAAACTTCACATCAAACCCTTCTCCTCCAAGAGTGGATCTGAGCCAGACAGACGGGCTTGAGGGCTCGCCGCCCCAGACCATCACAAGCTCACACATTCAATAGGCAACGATGCCTGGCATGCTTACTACGGCTTTACCCGGGGCCAAGTTTTCGCTGCACAGCCATGGCTGCCATACGTCGCTGATAGTTGTCTCGAGCGCTGGGACGAGTGCTTCAAGAGCTTCAGCAGAGAACCCGGTCCAAGGACTATGGAGCTGAAACTGAAGGACAGGGTTTACACCGTTCAAGAAGGTGATCATATTATCGAGAATGGCATGTACATATTGGTCACTGGCTTCTCCGAGTTCAAGGAAGATGGTACAGTCGATCATATCGAGTTCTGGGTCACTGGTGGTCAGTAAACGATGCTCAACAGACCCAACCTATCCGCGCGGCAAAAGCTAACAATTGCAGAGTATCTGTTCATTTTTATCCCCAAGCTGCTTGCGGTGTTTCCAGCTGTTGCCTTGATCAGGGAAGCAAACACAGTTCAACTAACGATCTGCTGCAGATATTAGTGCTCAGAAGATGGCAGCAAAAATTCTGGCGGACAAGATGGACGAGGCCATCCGCTTGAAGACACACCAAGAACGATTCATTGACATGATCAGCCACGAAATACGCAACCCTCTATCGGCTGTCCTGCACTGCGGAGAGGAGGTAGTTGGCGCCATGAAGACGTGCTCCAAGGCAATGAAGGGGATACCGGCCGTGCAGCAACGCCACGAGGATGCCGTGATCAGCCAGCACGTCGAGAATGCGTTAGATGCGGCAAACACGATCATGTATTGTGTGCAGCATCAAAAGCAAATCGTCGACGATGTTTTGACCCTCTCGAAACTTGATGCAGATCTCTTGGTGGTATCACCAGTTCCTGTTCAACCCATGGTATGTGAACCTTGGAGATATACAATTGGTCATGTTGTGACTCGTCCGCAATACAACAATATTAGTGTTGGCTGACGTTGGTCACAGGATCTCGTGAGGACTGCACTCAAGGTGTTTCAGCCCGAACGTAAGCAACCCTCACTATCTATATCCATTTTCCCCTTCATCTCCTTGCCTCCGCGTAGTAAAACGTAAACTGGCTGAGTTGCTAGTCTCGATCTGGCCAGCCTATCAACATGGCCGTGTAAGCATAGCAAGCGAATGGCTAACTTGGAGATCCTGTAGTGAAGATGACTGGCATTGCGCTTTCCATTGTCGAAGACAAGTCTCTCAGGGAGTTGAAGGTCAACTGGGTTCTCCTCGACCCGAATCGCTTTCTTCAGATCGTCATCAATCTTGTCACAAACGCAATCAAGTTCACCCGCACGTCGTCGGCCAAGGAAATAATCATCACCGTGGGCGCGTCGCCAAGTCAACTCAGCAGTGAGAGCCTGGGGGTGAGCTATGTGCCCCAGCGGTACGAACCGGCCAAAGCAAGCAGTCCGACCGACGATATCTCCCGGGACATGATTTTCCAGGAAGAGATGTACCTGTACTTCAAGGTTACAGACACTGGAAAGGGTCTGACCGCTGACGAAATGGCCCTGCTCTTCAATCGCTTCGCCCAGGCCTCTCCGAGGACTCACATAGAGTATGGTGGTTCTGGACTCGGTCTGTTCATTTCTCGCCAGATTACGGAAATGTTAGGTGGCAAGATTGGAATGAGCAGCTCCGGCACACCGGGCAGCACTTTTGCCTTTTACGTCAAGACACCAAAGACGGGGCCACCTCGTCGTCCTTCGGTGAGCAACGAGCCGATCATTGAACTTACAAGAACGTTGAGCCTGACGAGCATGGCATCGCCGCTCGTCGTTCCTCCGGCCCCGCGCCAGGAAAAGCAGGGTGCCGCCGCCATAGATGTGGCCCTTGTCGCACCCTTGACCAAAGGCGAGGCTGCTGCTGTTTGCCGACATGTTCTTGTCGTTGAGGACAATCTTGTCAACCAAAAGGTCCTCTGCAAGTTGCTCCGCAACCGGGGTTTCGTAGTCAAAGCTGCAAATCATGGTCAGGAGGCACTGGCGGCCATCCGCAAGCTTCCCGTGGAAGAAAAGGAGGAGGTATTTGACGTGATTCTGTGCGACATAGAGATGCCTGTCATGGGAGGCATAGAATTCGCACAAGAGGTTCGATTCCAGGAACGATCGGGCAAGATGCCAGGCCACGTGCCCATCATTGGTGTCACTGCCAACGTGCGTAGCGAGCAGGTCAGCGCAGCCATCGAAGCTGGTATGGTACGTGAAACCCTACGAGACAACCTTACCCACTCTCTACAGCACAATCTTGCTCACTCAATATAGGACGGCGTTACGACGAAGCCCTACCGCATCGATGATTTGATAGCACATATCAATCGTGTCTGCAGCGCAGGGCTAAGCAACTCGGCTGAGTCGGTAAACTTGCGATTATAAGAGTACATAAACAAGAATAATGGTAAAATGTAGACGACGGTAGATTGCTCAGTCAAAGACAGCCTCGTCACAGGCGGCCCCAGGCACGAAATAGTTGAAAGGTCTTACAACAGTATGAATGTATACCCGACACACGCACATATCCTGGAGTCCATGTCACATACTTTGCTACTGGGACAGCTCGTCTTCCTTGTTCCTAGAATGTCGCTTGGCAGCGCTGACGTGAATGTGTCGAAAACCCCCAAGTCAATGGCGATCCAGTGCACTAAGCGGCGAAGCTATTAGGTCCTCGAGCGGCCATCGGTCTGGTCATTTCGAGGAAATCGCGGCGGGCAGCCAGGTGCCGCTTGGAGCACGAATACAACAATTATGCAACTCCATCTTGTTCGAGGCTATGAGCACCAATGACGCTGGTGCCGCAAGAGCGACCCCCTGCTCTTCCATCTCGTCTCCCGCTTCATCGCGACATGTTTCCAGATCAGACAAATCACTCTTCCTCTTACACACCCCGAGCTGGCCAACCAATGTACAAAAGGGGGGTCTGACTCTATGGTAGGGTTCGGTATGCTCTGGCGATGCCGCCGCGAGCCGGGCTTATCTTTCCATTGACAAGCGGGCTCCTTGGGCAACGGGTGGTGCCCGAGCCGTAATATATAGTTGTTGATTGGTACCGAGGCAATGTCTCGGTCCGTTTGAAAGAATCTATTTGCCGATCCGTCCCGTGCCCAAATAGACGGGCACGCGTGCGTTTTTGTACGCTCCTTGCCATGGCAGCCTGTATCGCAAAAGACACAAAAAACAAGACAGAGTAAAGGTTCGGGGGCATTTGACCTACCGTGCTGTTGAAACCGGAACAGACCGAGGTCTGGATGCAACATGTTGGGCAGGAGTCTGATGACAGGTCCGGCCGGCCATGATGCCAGTGTCTCCCCTGTCTCAGTCAAGCCGATTGCGCCGTTGGTTCTTTGTCGTCGACTCGTCGGCAGCCTACGGTGATTTACCAGCAAACGGGAGCGGCAACTATCACTCAAGTAGCAAATCGGCCGACGCAGTGGCAGCCTGCATACCCCTGGCGCATGAACTGTGGCGGCCGGGCACCTGCTTCTGGTCACGGGCAGTTCATCTATATAGACGTACAGTGCCCCGGAGAAAAGAGGGACGATGATCACAAACGTGGGCAATTCCTATATTGCTGTTCCGTTCTGGAGCATCTTAGTGTAAGTTTGAATTTCTCCGATGCGATTTTCTCCCGGCGAGCCCCCGGCGCGACACACGATGCTTTCCTGGGAGTCTCGGCTTCTAGGTACCGTTTCTGGGCAGCGTTGCCGGTGGAGCCGCCTTCGATCAAGATCCGACGGCCAGGTAGGTCGGCATTATTCTTATGTCGATATTGATTCCCGTGTGAGGTCGGTTCGAGGAGATTAGCGATGAGCGGAGTCATTACTCAAGGCCGGCATTTCAAATGATGGCAAGCATGCATACTCCCTACAGACCAGACCACCTCGAGGCATGGAATACGGGGAGTGGAGGAAATTTAAACAAATGGGAAGAACTACATAGGAACTACCGTTGACTGATCACTGCTCCCCAGGAGCCAGGACCAGGCAGCGATCGACGGGCCATGATCGATGAGAATGGAGCCGATTGAAGTGAAACGAATCGACTAGGCGATGTATCCCTAGTCAGGGCCCAGCAACCGTGGCAGTAGTACTGAAGTCTGGCAGGAGCAGGAAGGAGCACAGGCAGTCTAGTGGCCGTGGTCTTACGGAATAGAATAATAGCAATAATATCTGTGCCTCGTTGGCATGAATATCCACATGAGCTTGCGATGCCGGATGGATCCAAGAAAATGGGCAGTTCATGCCACGCGTTCCCGATAACTCTAATATAGAGCTTATTAACTCGGTGAAATAATTTCCTGATTGCCCAGCTCAAGCTGCTACCTGGGAAGTTGTTTCTTCGTTGGCCGTGGGCTTCCGTCATGGCGTATTGGACCGAGACTGTTCCCAAACCGGCAGTCGATCGATTGCTTGCAAATGAGAGACTAGGGATTGATTTGAACGTCGACCAAATGAAACCAAGTCAATCAAGCAAGAAATAAAGAGTCAACGATGAAGCTTCTTCTTGGTGGACGGCTACGGAATGAATACATACCTAGCTCCCGCTGGTATTCTGTGGTGTCGGAGCGTAAGAGTAGCGAGATGAACGAGCCCTACCATGGCCCCTCCTTGAACCCATCTCCGCAGAATGACCGGGGAGGGGAGGGGAGGGGCGTGTATCCAAGGGAACGCGTTCCCAACCGTCCGGTGTCCTGGGTTTTCGCTGGCACTTCCATCCTGGCGAGCTGGGCTGGGGAGAGTGAGAGCTAAAAGAGGGCAGAGAAGGTCCCCCTGCCTGGCAGGCCTAGGTATGCCTTTGAGGGCTCCGGTGCTCCGGTCACCTCTTCAACATGCAAACACTTTCCGCCAACAGGAGAACCCTGGAAACGGACGCGCTGAAGATATGCAGACGGTTGGTTTGGTGGGTGGATGGATGGGTGAGTGGGTGGTATTTTCGTTGTCGACATCTCGTGTATCGCACCGTGCCACGCAAGAGGGGCTTTTATTACCGCTGGCGCCCAACCGGTCCAGAGTTCAAACGCGAGAGTCAAATGGTTAGGTTAGTATTCGCTATCCAATCCAACCCCCATGACTGTAATTCTGCTGCCCCTTTCCGCGTGCGCGACGCGACTACCCATGGTTCGCATCATCACCAGATCGCAGTGATAATTCTCTGGGAAGGATCTGTCCGTATATGTATTGATGTACCAGCGTCGGATGCAGACGATGGATCTAAGTCATGTCGAAGACGATTTTCGGTTGAACTAAAAGCAGGGGTTTCTCGATGGATTCGTCGTCTTCAATACACTTTACAGGTATGTATATACCTACCTTCCTACAATACAAGACACTTCTCCGTAAGGATACACACACAAATATAATATAGAGCGGTGGGCAGGTGTGCGCGGGAGATGGTGGACCACGACGACGATGATACAGCTTGGCTGCGCTCCTTGCCGTGATTGATGCGCCCATGCATCTTGCTAAGGTTTCCATGGTGAGACTTGCGCGAAGCAAGAACAGAGTCCTTGGTCGCGTCGCGCAGCGGTAGGATGATGGTGAGAGTCTACTACATCGTCGTCGACCACGAACTGTAAAGTCCACGACCTGTAAAGTCAGCTCATACCTTTCGGAGGCTCCTGGCCCATACGACTATCAGCTGGGCTAATTGATTTGATCAAGACAAGAAGGCCTGATTCCAAGATCGAGAGATAACTGACGAGGCTTGGCTGTTCGGAGAATGGAAAGAGGGACACGCTTGTATGTATCTGTCGGCCTGCCCATCTGCCACAAATCCAGCGGTCCGGCAGCAAATGAAGCTGTTTCTTCTACACAGTATGCTGGGGAACATAGTCTGTACACTACCTACTAGGTTAGTAGAAATAATATATGGCGGGTCGACCCCATACACCATCGGAGGACAAAATGCGCTAGAAAAGGTCTTTACCACTTGGCAATGCCTTTCTTTTGCTTCTTCTTCGGACGAAGAGGGAACCGGTCCGGTTGGATTTGACCGACGGCGCGTTTGGATTAAAGGCAGGATTAGGATTGTTGATGATATTCGAACAAGATTGATTGCTCCAGGCTTGTATGCAGCCTCAAATCCGTCGGCGCACGCCTTGTGGAATGAATAGGCGAATGGCGATTGGATGACTGGCCACCATCGCAGCTCTTGTCGTTTAACAGCCTGACTGGGAGAGGAGAATTGTTTCAGAGCGAATTGCTTTCTCGCAGCAGCTTATGAGACAACTCAATCTGAGACCTGTCGGGGGGACAACATCATCGCATTCGCTCCGTTCAGAGGCGGAAAGGCAAGAAGAACTGCAGGCGACTAAGTTGTCGGACCTCGTTAGTTGCGAATACCACAACTAGAAAGTTTAGATGCTACAATATAAAGCGAAGCCAGAAGAAGGGCCCTTCATCCCCTCACCCCTCGGTTGTTGCCCACCTGATGGAAAGTCTACTTGTCATGGTGTCAGTGACAGACGAGGGCAAACTGGAAGAAGAAGAAGAAGAAGAAGAAGAAGAAGAAGAAGGGGAAGAGAAAAATCACATCACACCCCATATTCCTTCCCCTCCCATCCTCTCAAGAGGCACCCGGTGGAACGAATCACTGAGCGAGTTAGGTCAAGCGTCAGGAACAGCGATCTGACTGGCTCGGGGGATCAGACGAGCGAAAGAGACCCCTGCATAAGAGACGCGATGAGGGAAGGAAAGAAAAAAAAAGTTGGAACACTGCATGGGAAACCCTGCACGCGCCTCGTGGATGACGGGAACGCATGGCCGAGGTCATGTTGGAGGGGCAAATCCATGCTGGGGGCAAAGACTGGGGTTCTTGGCTTTCTGGTACCTGCTCTGTCGTCTGGAACATCAGCGGCACTGTGTGTGTGTCTTTCTCTTGATGTGCGCGTGTGCTTTGCTTTGCGCCCGTGCTGTGCTGTCTATGGGTCGACCTGGATAGGTATATATTCCGTTAGCTGTCATGTGCCGAGCGCAGAGGAGAGAAGCGGTGACGAATATCGAAAATCTCTTGACACTGGTCAACGCAAAACACATGATGCATCTCATTATATAGCGTTTTGACGGACGCATCAAGTGCAGTTGGGGATTTCATCATCTGTGCATATTGGTTGCCAGCATCAAGTGAAATTTTATGTTTTGTCGGACTGTTTAAGATCTAATTTGTGTCTCAGAAAAACGGGTGAGACAACATTCATAGCTCAGGGAGAGAAATCAAATGGTGGATTTCTGTAAACGGCTTGTATGCTGCACATCGGGAAAGAAGAAAACCATCTGTCACTATCGTAGTTGGCCAATTCTCGTGATCCTCCTGCCCATGTCCCGTCGGGTCACCAAGCACCAAACTAGAATGTGGTTCTGATCCGGTGCTTATCATATCAAGACAGCAGGAGGCATGTAAATCAAGAGCAGCTCGTTCGTACTTACCTATCAGTAGTAGAGACCTGGTTACAGTTTGTATCTTCTCTTCAAGGAGTAGTGGCTCCGGCATTTTGATAAGCCAACAGACCCTTGTGACGTTGACCTTGTACTATGCGGTGGACATACATTGTATACACGAAGTAACTCGTAGAGAGCGCTCGGAGACAGGCTGTGAGTAATGTAGGTCTTCAATGACTTTCTACAAACCTGGGCACGTTATACCACGCCGATGAGACCTATTGCCAGCCATCCATCTACGAATACCTACCGTATGCGGGACACGACATTAGTCTCACGACCTCAGCGAGCCTGAGTCAGCGGGCGCGACCGTCATGGCTACTTTGTTAGACTATGTCGAGCGCTGTTCGAGAAGGAATCGTGGAATGATATTTGTCAATGTAGTGTACTTACAGTAGGGTAATGATAATCATTGTACGTGTCAGTAATCTCAGCAGAGGCAATAGCTTCATCGTGGGCACGTCTACCATACTGGGTAGTCTGTACCGGTTAATGACTTGACTACAGTACAGGCACTGCTGTTGGGCGGCTGTTGGATCCACGCTGCGCAGATCCCTCATAGTAATTTACGTACCTCCTTCTCAGCTTCAATTTTACCAATTCCATACAAACGGTACGATGATGATGGAAGCGGACTTTTTCTTCATTCAAGCACTAGTGGACGTACCTTTCCTCGCGGCAGCCGGATGCTAATCGCTGCCGTTCTGGTAGTCGACGGCACGCAGGTAATAGTCAGGGACTTACATTAGTTGCACGGCCAAGACGGCGGGTAAGGGTACAGAAGTCCCCCGAGTCGACGGCGTCATGTAGTCGAGTGAGCGAGTGTGTGGGAGTTCTGGTTCCCTCTGCTCATCGCCCGCCGCCGACGGATTACTTAAGACGACTTTATATATCATCATGGCGTGCAGTACGGAGACAATAGGGGTCAGAGCCACCATTGCTGGCGGCAAGCCCAGCGACAGGCGAACAGGGACCATACAACATCCACGGACAAGCTACAGCTGACCAGAGTGATCAGAGTTGAGAAGGCGCGCGAAACAAGCGAACAAGAGCCAGGTTGCGGCCGATCCTACCAGGACTCGTCCAATATTGATGAAAATCAACGATGATGCTGTACCCACTCTACCACTCTCAGCCCAACCCATCCACGTGCTGTCTCTGACTCTCTCCGGTGCCTACAAACTGGGCCCGGGTACGAAGTCGATAGTGTAGTAGTGCTGAACGGTACTTGTATGGACGCATCTCGTGCGTACGCGGTCTCGGTGCTCTGCTGCTGGGTCTGCGGATCGAAGTTATTGTGGGTTGTCAGTCACCGTGCCTGTTGCGCATCTCTCGAAATGCGCTTGTCCATGCTTGAAATGTGGACTTCTCGTTCCTCCCCCACGGCGATTCGATGATTCACTCGGTTGGGACAACTGTACGAAGTACTACTCCATTGAAAGCTTGTGCTATTTGTTGGCATGTCATGTGTGCGCGTACTGCACCCACGTATATTGTAGGAGTTTCTATAACGCGCAGACCAACTCGTACCTAGGTAGGTCACCTGCTGTAGTTGCTGAAGCAGATCCATCATCGCCTGTATCGCCGTCAACCGTACTCGGTGAATGCGGAATGAATCAATCGCGTCGTGCCCCTTCTCTGACCATGCGACGGGACGGAATGGTATGGCTGCAATTGCAAACTTGAAGAGGAGCAGCTGTTTGCGTACCTATCGAGCCTATTTACAATGACCCATTCCCTACCTGCACTACTGCGCAGCGGCACATCGGATCGACATGAGAGAAAACGGTGTTCAGGCACACTATTCTTAATGGCTGCATGTAGCTAGCTACAGTACCCTGTTGATGCCTCTCGCACCAATGATCGGCCAAGATGCCATTACATGACTTGGAAACCCACCACCGGGCTTGCGGCCACAGGTGTGGGCAACGCGGAAGCAGTGCTGCAGCATCAATGTCAATCAAGCACACGGTCCGCAGACGGTGGGGGGAAAGGCGAGAAGACCCTGACCTAGGAATAGGATAGGTATGTATGTACGGTAGGTACATGGCGAGAATAGAAGAAAAGAGAATGGCAGCAGTTTTAGCGGCTGAGCGAGAGACACGGGCATAAACGAGTCCGTGTCAAACGTGCACATCCGAAAGTGTTCAGCCATGATTTTCGTGGCTTGCATCTGATGCTATCAGAATAGCAGCAGCAGGAGATGCAGCAGCATGGTACCTACCTCCTAGCATGGAAGCCGGTACTCGCTTGGGCGACGGTAGAGCTGCTATAGCATGCTGCTGCAGCTGCCTTTAGCTACCTCACCCGGCCTGGTCAAATACTGTGTGGGCAGATGCCCCCCCGGAGACGAGACCGACAGGCAGAGCCCTACCTCGCGAGAGAGGGAGAGAAATAGAAAATACAGTCTCGGGGATAGACGCTGGGCACTGGCTACATCGGACCTGAAGAACAACGGCAAATGCAAGGCCCCTGGGCACATTCTGTTGGACCCAGCATCTGCTGCGATGGGACCCCCCTGAGATGGAATCCGAGCTTCCTACTGGCTTTGCTGCGGCCACGCCTCCGGCCAGCCCGCCTTGCCCCCACTACCAGGGGTCTCATTTCCACCGCACGGTTTGCCCATTTCTTCGTGGAACCAGTCAAGTCATTGATGAGTGCTGCTGCAGCGGCATGTACGTAGTATTGTAGGCATCGTTCGTCCACAGTGCCGTCGCCGCTCTTTTTGGGTCAAGTAGGAGTCTACTGTCTGTCTGGCTTCCTAACACTCAGATAATTGACGGTACTACCTAGCGGTACGGGTCCTTTCCCCAGTCCAGCCCAACCAATCGCGGATCCAGTCTCCCTCCTGATTAGTGTAGAGTAGAGCGAGCCTGCCTGCCTACCTTACCTAGTCACGAGCGAAACTTCTCTCCTTCCCTCCGTCCTTTCCAGTCCTCTTCCCTATCCCGTTGCGATCGAAGAAAGAAAAGAAGAAGAACCTCTCACCCACAGTCACTCCTTACTTGCAATCACAAACCAGAGGGAACCGGTGACCAAGGCAAAAAGCTTTGACAACGTATACGTCCTCCCTTCAGTGCATTCCCCCCATCGCCTGACACGTGCACCAATCCCAACAACACCCAACGACGACGATTCCGAAAGGCGGCGACTCGACGGAGAGACAAACAAATCACCAGAGAGACATTGGACGGATTTCGACTTCACAGCAAGTACCGCACCTGCAAGTCGCTGGCCTCAAGACCAAACGGTCAGCCCATTCGGCTTCCAAACGAGAGAGAAACCCATACGACGCTGCTGCCGCTGCTGCTGCTTCCCGCCGCCTATCCTGCACGGGTCCCATCCAATTCGATGTTTGCGCGACAGTACGAGTAGTACCTCACCTACCTGGTCCATATTCGTCTGCAACATCTGCCGAACGACGACATCTTTACACCCGGCATACTGTTCGCGCTCAACGTCCCGTCGCGCCCTCTCGTTTTTTTCCTTCCACATTCGTTTTTCCCCTCCCCTCTGAATTGTTGTTTCCCGTTTATACTTTTTTTTCCTCAACTCACTTTCCCCGGAAGGTGTGTGATCGTCGCCCGGCCCTCGCTCCAAGTAGGTTGCTTTTCTTCTTCTTGACAAACCTGGTATTCTGTTTTGGTGAAACGCACTCGACACAAGCTGCCCGGGTTGAGCTATCGCAGGCTTGATTTGTTCTCCAAGAAACCACCCCCAGGCCCCTGTTCTCTTATTTTCTCCGCCATATACTCAGCCTCTGAACAGTCTGCCCAGACTAGACCTGCGGCTGGGTTGGACTGGCTGGCTCCATACCAAGCAGGGGGCGCTGCCAATCTAATCCGTGTTGCCTGTCTACTCACCCTCCCATCGCCGACTTATATCCCGCCGCTCTCTCAAAGCACAGTTCAGCTCACTAATACGTCGCCTGTCTCTGTAGTTGTTATTTTGGGTCAGCTCCTACTGCAACTCCCTTACGTTCACTTATTGCTGTTGTTTGTCGTTCATTACAACTTGTTGGCCTTTGGAGCAATCGGCCACATTCAGAGACTTGTTCTCCTGCTTACACGCGCGGTTTTTACTGCTACGGCTCGTTTGGTCGCAGTCTCATATGGATGGCATCCGGCACTGATCCATTCTCGGAACGCAGCCTACTCGAGACTTACTAATTGATATCTTTGTGCCCCCGTGCCATACGCTCTCTTACTTGATCGGCCCTTAGTTCCGGAGCGAACACAGCTACGCAAGATGAACCGCTTCAAGACCAAGAAGAAGGCCAAGGACGAAGTGCCTAGTCGTCCCTCGCAAGACTCTGACTCATTTGGCTTCAGGTTCAGAAAAGGAAAGAAGAATCAGGAGGAACAGAAACCCGACATCGACCTGGCCACGGCCCTTCCGCCTACAGATGATTTCCGAACTAGTCTTCTCATGTCCGGCCTCTCGGCGCGGTTTTCCATGCTGCGGGAACAGGACGACCCAAGTACCAAGATCGGCAAGGCCAGCGATGACAGCGTGCTGTTTCCTAAAAGACAATCCCGCATGGCGGACCTGGGCGCTTACAACGGCCTCTCGGATATAGCCGAGGTGGAATCCATCAAGAGTCCCTTCGCCCGGATCGACTCCTATGCCGCTTCAGACGCCGACTCGATCAATGGCAGCATCATGAACAGGTCAAAGCCAATTGAGGGTAATGTCCTGTTTGGTGGGAGACAGAAGATCTACAAAATTGCCGCCGGGTCAACGTCGACGAGAACCATGGAAGCAGGCATGAGCAACAGAGCCTTGTACGACGACGATGTCGCTCTTTCGGCCTTCCAGAAGTGGCGGAAAGAAGAGAAGGAGCTCAAAACCCTGGACCCAGGCGAGGAGAATGGATCGCGACGGCCTTCTACCGATGACCAAGATGCCCGCCCCGAGTCGCCCTTTTCTAATGACTACAACCGGAAGCGGGAGACAACATCCACGACATCTTCGATCCCTTCCTTGGCGCGCAACTCGACGGCAGCGACATCTGTGGCATCTCAGCAGCCTTCGTCGTCCGCCAAGGACTGGCCAGTGGCTCCCGGCTCCTCGGCGAGTGCCACCTCAACGCCCCCGATGGAGCGGAGCGCCGCCCGAACTCGTCGCTTGTATGAGACTGGGCTCAACAATGACTTGCAAGAGCAACAGTCTTCGGCTCTGTCTCGTATCGATACGCTGGCCAGACGTCGGGATCTGGGCTCTCGAACTCCAGACCCGTCGCAAACGCCGTCGCCGACTGCTGTTGGCTTCATGGAGCGTTTCGGAGATAGACGGATCCTCGCCAAGGCCAGTGCTCCGAACCTGCGATCCATGAGTCCTGCCTCCCGCTCGTCGGCGGGAACCCCTGATTTGGGCATTCGTGTTCCAAGTGTCGCCGAGGCAAAGCCTAGCTACGTCGGCACCCCACCATTGAGCCCTCCCATTAGCGAAGCCGATGAACTTTCTGCTTTGCCTATCCAGCCCAATGATCGTGGTAAGGCTACTGCCCTTGGTGTTTTCGCCAAACCAGCGCAGCCCTATGATGAGTCCAGATTCGCCGAGCGACAGCTGCAGCTGCAACAGGGGCGGGAAACACCGACACAGAGATTCCGTGCTGAGTCGAGTGCTTCTTTCACTGGCCGATCTAGATCGTCATCTTCAGTGAATCGCTTGCCCTTCGAGCCGAAGCCCGAGGTTTTCCGAACGCAGTCTCCATTGCAAGAAGAAGCCAGGCCGCAAACGTTCTTCAGCGACCAAGACGGGGATGCGGATGAATCACCCGTGATCCCGTCTCAGCCCACTCTTGCTCCACTCCCGGCTAGGAATCAACGTCCGGCAGACGGAGAACACCCAGCGTTGCGGAGCGCCACCCTCCCTACTCCGCTGTCCATAGCCTCCAAGTCTATTGACGAGCCATCGCCATCCGTGGAACTGGATTATGCGTCGCCTTCACAAGAGAAATCGTCTCCCCCAGACTCGCCAACACTTGGGCCTGTATCAGCGGCGGCTGGGCTCAGCGGTATGGTTCGACAGCATCTGAGAGCCGACAGCGGCGCTTCTTCGATATATGGCGGTACTGTATATGCGGACTCGAGTCTCAACACCAGCTTTCCCACACACGATGATACATACTCATCACCATCGAACCAATGGAAACCACAAGAATCCAGTCATGAATGGTCAACTTCGCACCATGTGGCGGAGTCCTCCCGTACCTCAGAAGAGCAATCTAGCAATTCCATCAACAATGGCACCTCATCTGAAGATCAGTCCGACCCCCATCATTGGCAAAATACTCGGGAGAACGACGAGTTCGCCAGTCAGCTAGCTGATGGTGCGCGCAGAATCAGGGAAAGGCTCACTACCTATGTCGAGTTCGACAGCAGGCCAGGTTCGCCACAGACCGCCTCGGAGAGCAGAGAAGCTCCAACTTCATGGTCAAATACTGCTCGATCAAATCCGCTAGGAGTATTGCATCCGAAATCCAGCCGAGGCTCTCTCGCTGACAGGGGCCGCGACTCTGCTGCGCCTTCGAAGACAATGAAGATGCTTGGCATTTCGGATGCCGGCCCGTCTGTGCTTCAGAGAAAAGCATCATTTGAACGTCCAGAGACCTTGGGCTCTTCTACACATGTGATGGACAGCCAATCGCAGCCTGCTTCGGACACATCAGGAGCTGTTGACAGTGCCCCAGAAGAATCAAACAACGGCATTCGGGCCTTCCGGCAAGCCAGGCGTGAGCTGCAGAAGCTCAGAGAGTTGGAGACCCAGCAGAGGCATCATAACCAACCTCAGTCGTCACTACCGGAGCCACCTGCGCCTCGAGCTCCGCCCCCGCGGAACGTGGATCAGCGCCAACGCTCCCAGAGCAGGGATCGAAGACCGCCTCCCGTAGCATATCGCACACGTGCTCCCAGTGAGGAGTCGCACACGCCCAACTCACGATCTGGGTCGCAGGAGCCGACGCGTGGCGACCGTGATCGGAGCGGCTCGAGTTCGAGTGGTGGCGAAAGACCCCAAAGCCGGTCCCAGGTTCGGCCTCCCCCTAACCGTCTGAGGAGCGGCTCTTCCGCTCCACACGATCGAGGTCTGGCCCCTCAGGGCATGAACGGCCCCATGGCACGCTCGCCTGGTCTGCCAGGGACCAATATCCGCCGCTCACCGATCATGCCACCTCAAGGTTATCCCGGTGGCCAACCAGCCAGAGCAAACCAGGGCTACTTCGCCGCCAACGGAAGCCTGAACGTTCAACCCTCTCATGGATATGACTCGAACCAGCCGTCCCCCATCTCACCAATCCCTTCGCCTTTTGTGCACTCGGCTCCAGCGACACCTGGTGGCCTTCCCTCGCCCCAGCGTCCACCACTGGCACCGACTCCTCATGTCAACTCCGATGGCTCGGAGGTTCCGGGCCTGAACGAGGCGATGAAGCGACCAGTGAAGAAGCGGGATATATCTGAACCGACCTTCGTCATGTCCACCTCTCGGGTCCCAACCGTCGAGCTGCCGCCCGAGGCTGCCACCAACCGGTCACGCAGCAACAGCAGGTCTCGTTCAAACAGCAAGGCCGAATCTTACGCTGCGCCACCTCTACCACCAATCAACCCCAGGCGCCGCCAAGACACTTTGAAATCACGCACAGTCTTTGGAAACATGGTTGGGCGCGGCGGTGAGACGAGTGAGATGGGAAACGCAGGCAACTTGGGCCGCAGCAGTACGATGCCCATGCCCACGATGGGTATCGAGGACAGGCGCGGCCCATACGATGCAAACAACAACGAAGAATACAGGCCAGAGCGCCGGCCTCTCCGGAAGATGCCGGATGATGCCCAGCCTGTCGGGCCGATGATGCGGCCGCCGCACAACAACAACAATGCCACGGCTTATGGGCCTCCGGCGTCGAGGATGGTCGTTACTCAGAACGGCGGCAATCGTGGCATGGGGGTGCCAGGCGGCATGATCTAGAGCTCTTCACGGGCGCCGCTCAGCTACTATGCCGACGCCCTTTTTTTTCCTTTTTTTTTTTTTTCTAATTCCTTTTCTTAACGGCCCTGACGAATTCTGATGAAACATTGGCGCCTTGTGGTTACAGATATTGTATAACTTGTTCCCTCCGTCACCTACGTTTACTGCTCTCTACATCTATAAGTTGGTCTCTTCATAGGTATATCAAGCAGGGAGGTTTACGATTAATGGGCTCCGGCGTTTGAAAGGCACTGCACTAATATGGTTGAGGTGTTGGTCAGCAGACAAAGAGGCTGGGGGCGGAGGACGGGTCACGTCAGGTCGGCTGTGGGATTTGAGAGTTCATAATGTGGTCTTTGCCAAGGGTCATGGAATATCCAGCGTCATTTATTCGCCAGCAGAAGATACCTAGAGTGCAGGTTGCCCTTGAGAGCAATATTTCCAATAGCAGCCGGAGAAAACGGAGACAGAAACAAGAAAATCTGGTCAATATATTTGTAGTATAATACCCACGATGGGATGCGTTCACATTTTACGTTCCACGTCGAGCATTTGCAGACTAGGAGCAGCATGACATGGATGGCCCCCCGCGCGGCATGGCCGGCCTGTAGATCGACTGACTCATGAGGCAACAGAGATAGGGTCAGCTGGCATTGGGGAGATCTTTCACCATGTTGATTCCATGGTCCTCCCCCTGGCCAGCACCACTGTCGGGTTCCTCGACCCTTCGAAACCCGACTCTCTCGTAGAACTTGACGACCTTCTCGTTCTCGGAACCGATCCCGATCCAAATGCCCTGGCCGTAGTCCTGAGAGCTGTCCCTGACGCTGTCGACAAAGGAGGCAATGAGGCGGCGACCCCAGCCCTTGGACTGCCAGGGCTCGAGCAGGTCGATGTGCATGGTGGCGCGCCAGTTGTCGGTCAGGTGCTCGTTGCCTTCGAACAGCAGCCAGCGGACGTTGTAGGCGGTCTGGGCCATGGAGACGACGTTGACCTTGTGGCCGAGGCCGGGGGCGGAGCCGGGGGCGGTCAGGCCCAGGAGCGAGTCGTCCATGATGGACCAGGGCTCGCGGGTGTCGAGGTCCGGGGGGGCGGCGACGGTGGGGCTCAGGACCTCGGCGACGTAGGAGGGATAGGCCGAGGCGAAGGCGTACACGTCGGGACAGCCGATGCAGTAGCCGACGGCGTGTCCCGAGCCATCGTCCAGCACCCAGCAGGTGGAGGGCGAGAGAAATGTGTATTGGTGCGTCCAGAGGTATGGCGCCAATTTGGTGGCGACGGGCGAGGAGGAGAGGGAAGGGGGTAGGGTGGCCTGGCACTGTGTCGGCGGATTGTATCGTCGGTCAGTTACAGCCACGTCCGGGTCATGAGATAGATGTATGGACGGACAAACGTACAATGTGAGCACAGGCATCGAAATCCGACTCCTGATAGCGGCGTATGAAGGCATCCATGGTGGGACTGAGTGTTCTTATACGGGCATTGGGGTAAATTCCTCGACACAGGTCTCACACAGGTTATCTACTATTTGAATCTCAGTCCAAGGTCGCCACATGTCGATAATAATAATAAAGTACCTTGTGCACGATGTGTGAGCAAGGTAAGGCGAGCAATTAGCGGGCGCGGAGCCGCGTGGGAGGAGGAGGAGGAGGAGGGGGAGATAATCAATCTCGACCCCACTTTCCTAGAGTACATGTACGACGGGCTTATCGGGGGCTGTGTACGGAACAATGTACCTCTGACCAATACCTAACCATAGTCGACCCGCTACGAAAGATGATGCTCAAAAAAAAAAAAAGTCAAGATGATATGCTGGGGCATATGTTACTTGCGCGAGGGAGTATTGCGACTATGCGGAACCATACTCGTCGGGCGGGGGCAAGATATACAGAGTAGTTGTGAGTACGGCATCTGGCTTTGGCCATACTCACAGACACGATCACGAGAAGAATCATCTGTACGAGGGATCCGGTCCACCGCCTTCGTTCCTGGGCGGGCAAACAAATCAATTTGTAAGACACATCAGTGCGGGTCACTTACCAGTTATAGAATCTCAACAGGGAAGACTCTGTGCGAACCAAGATGAGAACAGCGAGATGAATATCTTTGTCGATCCTGCTCAAATAGGTCTCATGCCTTTGGCCTATTGGCAAACAACCCCCTCGCATTTTCTCATACGAGAAACACGCGGCAGTGTGTCGACATTTATCACGTGACATATGTTGTCGGAATTGATCTTGTATACACCGTAAAAGGGCTGCCCTCTTCATCCTGGAGCTGCGTGCTTAACTGGTCTCAGACTTCTTCTTGGATTCGCTCTTGGCCTCGGGCTCACCCTTCTTAGGCTCGTTCTTGGATCCCGCCTCGTTCTCATAGTCACCTCCCTGTTTTTCGTATTCCTTTGCTAGTTTGGACGCCTGATAGATCGTGTCAGCGGTGGTCGTACGAGACATTACAGCCCGCCGGGAAGCTCTCGCACCTTCCACGCAGCCCATTGGCCTTCGCCGCCACCAGACTTGTTGGGCTCTTGCTTGATCTCTGCGGCGTTCTGGTTAGATGAGCTCTTGTGGCGGGAGTAATGTCGAGCACAGCTTACCTTCCTTGAGATTCTCCCGCAACTCGGGGTCGGTCGGCTTTCCTGTGCGGCAGAGGGTAGTCAGTCACGCAAGTCCCATTGAAGACCTCTTGTCATCCTCTCTTTACCTTTGCTCGAAACCATGTTGCGCTGTCGAGCTTTTGACAAGTTTACGGCGTGACAAAACCGGGCGGTATGGCACGGTCTAACAGGCGAAATAGATGCAAGATGAGAAGTCACGCCCATGACTCTTACGGGGGCCCCTCCTGAACATATATAGATATCGCAGACGAGAGGACCAGCGATGAAAGAATCTATGACGACTGCGAAATCCTCCCTTAGACAAGCCCCAAGGACCTAATAAGGTGGCTGTCGAACTGTACCGAACCGAATACACACAAGGCACGCCAGGAACAAGGGCGATGAGCTGCCTTAGCGCCGGGAGTGGCCGCGCAGGTTACATCATGGACATTTTCATGGTTTGTTCTGCCTCGGCCCACTCATGAATTCGGGTATGGAGACTATACACCCGGGTTAGATGACATGTCATCAAGTGAGTGATAGATGGAGGTACTTTATATGCCCATTCAAGGAAGGGCTGAGCCTTGGATACAGATAGTGCGACCCTACATTGCTGTGGACATTAAAGGCTGGTCGATTGTCCATGACCATCCCACGGCTTTGTTCTGAAATCAGATATCCCGACGACTTTGCAGGCTGGCCATTGGAAAACCAGGTGGCCTACTTGCCTATTTTGCCAGCAAATGCAAATTCGAGAAACCTACGCGGCAATGCTTGGAAGCACTACGCATAGTTGCGACATCTTGGGACAACACGTGCTCCTTTGTCAACAAATCAGCACTAGCCTTGGATTTTTCATTGTTTTTTGTGTCTCCCGGTGCACCTGCTGTTTCCTTTCTCGTCTGCTTTGTATTAACATTTTCTCTTTGTCTTGAATATTCAGTCTTGTATTTTCCAATGGAGGATTCGTTAGTGTGTAGTTTACGCCAAAGTGACAGTTTGAGGCGTGTATCAGGAAGTCCATCGTGCCGCCTCTGCGGCAGCACTTTATGTTTTCCATCTGGCCTTGGGCTCGACGAGTCCTGGACCTGAACGCGTGACGCGCAGAATCCGGCAAGCCGTCGGGGGATTTCCGCTCTGACCAGGGCAGATTGGAACTTGACTCGGTGCCTGGTCCTTACCACATGGTATGCAATGATGGAAATTGTCTCGACGGTTCCCTGTTTCTTGCCTTGTTTCTTCCTGCTCTTTTTTCTTTCCTTTTCGCGTCCCCGCCTCCTTGCCTCCATGGGCAAATGTGAACAGCAGGACCATGGTCAAGCCCAAAGCACTGAAATATAAATCAACCCGAAAGACACCGGGGGGCGTTGGCTTCTTGTCTTTGACTGGAAACCCGATGGATACGTGCGACCAGACTATCCGAGAAGATGAGACGAGGCATTCGCCCTCCCAGGATGGAAGTCTGAAAGTCCCTAGGTTAGATCATAGTATTTGATACGGGGGTGATCTCGCATGTGACTGATCTTGGCTGTTGATCTGCCCAGTCATGTATCCACATATTAGCTTGTCTTGTTCTTCTGCTCTTTTCAGCCGTGCTCGCGGCAGTACTCGGGTTCATCCCCAAGATGAGAGATGTGCCTTGCCAGGTCGCAAGCACCAGGCACACAAAAAGGAATAGGCAGACAGAGACAGAAGCGTCCGTGCCGGGTGAGACAAAGAGCCTTGGCTGACGATTGCCCTCGAGCCTCTGCCCAATCAGACAATTGGGAGACAGAAGAGCCGGTCTCGCTAGGCTGAGGGGGAGAGGAGCGAATCAGGCCAGGCCATTAGAAGTTGACATGCTCTAATCGAATGACGGCGGCCAGTGAGAGACGATGGGACGGGGCAATGCTGGCGCTAAGCCCCACGATCATGTTCGTCGACAGCCGAGTCTGGGGAAATGGCTGGGGGGGGGTGACCCCGTGTTTCCGAGTCTTGGGAAAAGTCTTAATCGTCGTCCAAGTCTTGACCCGGATGAGGTCTCTGTCAGCTCTGATTCGACGGGGGGCAGAAGTCGATGCGGGGTAACCATCTAGCGACTTTTGACTCGGCCCTAGACAAATGTCATGAAACCTTGCTCGTATGCACAAAGGGACCTATATTGGGCGGTGGTGGTGGCTCCATGGTAGTACGATCCTGTGTCCGGGTAGGTAGGCAGTCCGGGTAGAACAGAGCAGAGAACGAGGACCGGAGGGATGGAGCCACATCAGTCATTCTGCTTACTAGTAGCTATGTGTATGTGCTTCGGGGAACTGCACCGATCTGAGCCCAAGGACTAACAAGTGTTACAAGCGTGTGGGAGTGGATGGGTTGGGGGAATTCGAACCGCCACATCAAGCAGAGACAAAGAAACGCTCCCGTCCTCGGTGTATATAAACAACGGAGTGCCCTTGGTCTCCCCTGGCCCTGTCCTGTCTCTGAGCCTTTGATCTTCCCGACTTACTATTGCCACGATCAAAAACAATTATATTGCAAGATATAAGAGAAGCCACGTACTTGCCAAGCCACTCTGACCTGAACACTTTTACACACACATACTCACCCACACGCCAACTACGAGACCAGCCACGCCGTCGCCATGTCTCCCTACTCCAAGTATTGCTGTCAGTGCGGTGGCATGCTCGTCATAAGCAACAAATGCACGTCCTGTCAGCACCAGGAGTGCGGCAGCTGCCTGTAAAGGTCATATTCTTGTCTAAAAGCCACCGAACAATGTGGTTCGTACAAGCAGGTAAGACCCGGAGGGGGAGAGCTTACGGGCAAATATTCGGAATGTACGTTGCTGACACGCGCCTAGTCTCATGGGTTCGAAATGTCAATCAATGTGATTGATTTCACCTGTCCTCGTTGTTGACTGCTTTCGGTTGTATGGGATTGGCGTTCCGGAAGATTTTCGATGAAGGGATACCCAATGGAGCGCACTTTGGAAATAGCAATCGATACCTGTAATTATTAAGCTGGATTTGACAGTCCCGACCGCGTGTCTCTTGGTTGCTTTGCTGCGACGTGTTGTTGGTGCAAGAGAAAGGTAAAAATAAATATCACGGCCTGGACTGAACAAGAATTTTTTGGCGAATATCCGTACACTTTGGCTATACACGGAGAAACATTTAATGGGCAAAGTAGTAATCGAGCTCGGTTCCCCGATAGCATTCTAAAATCGGATGAGTCCAAAAGATCCAAGTGTGTTGATCCATGGAGAATCTGTCTACAAGACATCCCAGACCTTGACACGGCAACGCACACATCCTTTGCCGTGTCCGCGCCGAGTCCGTGTAAGCACTTCTATTATCTGCCAATCGAGGCACTGGAAACGCCAGATCTGCGAAAACCCATCGCCCATCTACGGTACAAAGACGACCCGGCCCTTGATGGACTTGTCGTCCCATGCCTTTTCGATATCCCGCAGAGGTATCTGCGTTGCGGCTGGCGCAGGCCACTTTGCCGTAAGAGGCACCAGCTTCTCCATCTCACTGCTCAGTGCCGACATGCTCCAGCTTCCGGGTCCGGCGCCCCTCATGGTGAGATTGGTGGACCTCAAGAGGGGACCGGGGAGCGACATCTCCGACTGGCCCGAGAGCATGCCGATCTGGACGTACTGCACCGCCTTCTTGGTGCGCAGGCTCGTGAGCAGGTGGCGTGCAACGTCGCCGTAGACATAATCAAGAATGACATCTGGCTGAACCGCCGAGAAGTCCGTGTCGGCCAAGTTGTCCTTGAGCGCAATGTGGTCGTCCAGCGCCTCGACAGCCGCCAGCGCTACCTCGTCCCTGGCGACGCCCACGATCTTGGCAGCGCCCAGGGCCTTGGCCGCGTGCGCAGCCAGGCGACCGCTGGCACTGGTGGCGCCGACGACGAGGGCCGTCCAGCGGGCGGGGAGGTCGCTGGTGCGCTGGGTGATGGCCATCCAGCTGGACATGGCAGGGTTGATGCTGGCCGCAAAGGCTATGGGGTCCGTCTCGGCAGGCAGTGCGATCAGGCTGCTGCGCGGCACGTTGACATAGTCGGCGAAGCTGCCAAAGCGGTCGCCAAACTGCATGAAATAGTACATGGAGCCGCTCGACTCGTCCCGGCCGACGCCGTCGACGCCAGGGCAGTGAGGGAGGGTCTTGGCCGAGTAATGTCTGCCGGCGGCGCGAGAGCGCACGACCTGGTGCGCGCCGGCGGCCAGGACACGGAGCTGGATATCCGAGTCTTGGGGAGCCGGCGGCTTCGGGGCCGTCACGTAGCGGGGCTTCTCGGACCAGGACGCGACCTGGGCGATCTGCATGACATCTTCCTGGGTATTGCTCGACATGGTTCCGGTGTCCAGCTTATGAGGCTATTCGAATTGTCTTGTCTCTCTGGCGGCTTGTTTGGGTCACTCTGCCGTCTGTAAAGGTCGGCCCAACTGGTGCAAATGAAGAGTGAGTGAGTAAAAGTGGTGTGTCGTGCCAAAAGCAAAAAAACACCTGTATTCCACGACTTTGCTTTTTTTAATGAGCAACCGGGCGGACTTTACATTTTGGGCGGGGACCTTCTTTCTCCCCTTCCTTCCTTACGGATACTTACCTCTAGACTATATATTGGCCGCCTAGTTCAGGAAGGACCCGGACAGGGTACATACGGGAGCTGCCCAGCAGACGGATGACCACTGCGAGCAACGACGGATGGCAATGCCTTTCTGTGATGGCCAGGCAGTCACGAGTCAGCAAGAGGTTCTCCCGGAGGCCACAGCTGTGGGTGAGCTCTTTTCTTGCAGGCGCGCCATCTGTGGCGGTTTGCTAGCAGCGAGGCACCGTCTCCGGGGCCGGACTTTGCTCGAGATCTCCGGCCCCATCATTGCCCTGCTTGTGAATACGCCACGGCCGGCCAAGGAGCCACATCGCTCATATAATCATCAGTCTTCCGGTTCTACCCTTGAGAGTGATGTTCAACCTGACGCATGAATCGTCCTCGTGAGCCTGACCAGAAAGATCATCACAGGCAAGTGGTTGGCTATTTGCGAGCAAGTTCAATTGATCAGCACATGTGCTCATTACCCAGGCACGTAACTCACAATTGATCGCGACTTCACGAAGCGCGCCGACCAAGGCTGTAGTGATGGAACCAGCAATGGTCCAGCTGGCGGCATAAGACAAGGGCGGCAGGAGGGAAACCACTTAATATTTTACCTCTGCAGCTCCCGGAAATCTCACAGGCCTCGAGACTAAACTACACCGATAGACATCGAGAAACCAGACGAAACAGAGATTATATGCCCACAAGAGAAAGAACAGAGCTAGACATGTGCTACAGGAGGGGAACGCAGGACTGGTGTATACATGGCTCCCACTTCTTTGACGACATCTTACCATTGCGATACAATGCCCTGCCCAATAGTCGACCACATGCAGGGCGCGCTCGGAATTGGTCAATGCCCACTGGGCACCAGAACGCTTGAGTCGACCCAGAACCCTTTGAGGATCTGTGTTGACTGTCACAAGAAGATCCGAAAACAACAAAGGGCCGGCTCCCCGGGGACCAGAGGCAGGAAGAGGAAGAAGAAGGCCAACCACTGAAAAGCCGGCAGCTACAACTTTTCAGGCTCTGAATCCCAAAAGCCGCGGGAGGAAGAAGGAACATGGTACTGGGCTACCGTGCACTCCCATTAGATGATGGATATATTGCCAATCCGGCTTCAAGCCTCGTATCTGATACCAGTCTGCTATTTTGTGCCTGCCCATGCTCGAAGCCTTGTCATTACACCCGGCGTGATCCTCCATCTCCGCTGTTGCCCAGTAGACTACTCTCCTCGTCCACGGATGACTCCTTGGCTTCGGCGGCGGTCTTGCTCTTCTGTAGACTGACCCATATCGCAGCCCCTATGATGAGCAGGGCACCGATCAAGCTCCAACCCGACGGCGTGGTTCCCCAGACGATCTTCTCCAGCACCAGGGCGAAAACGAGTTGGGTGTACTGTTTACGTGTCAGCGAATCCGAGTCGGCAGAAGCCGCTTTGAAGAGGTAGGTGGACAGGCAGACTGACGATCAGATTGGTGGCCCTTCCAGCCTTCTCGCGCTGCAGGCCTTCGGTCAGGAGGAACTGAAGTAGGAACCCCGCAACTCCAATTGCCACCAAGAGTACCCTGCCGGAGACTCCATCGTCAGCCATGGTTGTCGCCACTCGATAGCGGGAGAGGGGAAAGGAACATACCACTGCGTGGGGTTCTGCGGCACCTTGAACTCCAGGTCTGGGTGTAGGAGGATGAGGAGACACGAGCCCACGGTGGCCACGACGGCAAAGTAGTTGACGCTGACGAGCGAGTGCGCCCGCTTACCGATGACCCGAATCGTAGAGTAGGCCGTGGCAGCACCGAACGAGCCGAGGACGCCAAGAAGCACGGCGAGCGAGCGCTCGGCCGGTGTCGCCGGCACAGCAGGCACTATCCCACTTGGCACATCCGCGTCGGCCACGATTCCGAGCCCGTCGGCTGTATCCTGGTCCTCGGATACGGGGAACAGAAATGGGGGGCGCGCGATGAAGAGGACTCCGATGAAAGCAAGGATTCCTGCAAGCGCTTCTTGCACGGTAAAGGGCTCCTAGAGGCCGTCACGGCGGTAGGTCAATACGTGGCGGTAGTTCAGCGGCGACGATAGCGAATAGGCAAGCAACTAACCTTGAGCACCACAAAGCACATGAACGCCGTCAACGTGGGCACGATGAAGCTGATGACGGTGGCATCTGATATGTTCAGATAGGAGAGGGAGTCTGAGGAAGCCCTCCATCAGCGCCGAGGCCAAAGCCAGGTTAGCAGCACACTTACAGTAGGAACAAAACAGCCCAATGAATCCGGCAAAGCCACGAAGGACCAGAAGTCCCCTGATCTGAGGATTGCCGAGCGGGAAGTCGGGGACCTTCTTGATCCACATGTAGAGCGACCCGAGAATGGCGGTAGCCAGCATGCGGACGAAGATGATCTGTAGCGCATGGAACTTGGTATCGAACCCCGTCTCCAACAGGCGCGTCGTCATGGTCATCTGAGAATCGGCCTATCAGTCATACCGGGCACGAGAAGAAGGAAAGGTTTGAGTGGCGGCAGTTCGGTACGTACCAGGGACGCGAAGACCTCGGCCAGAAACACGAGAAAGAGGCCAAAGTTCCTCTCATAGAACTGACTGAGTCTCTGCCATGCACTCGATGGCCGGTCGAGACTGTCCCGCGCTTCATCACCCGAGACAGAATTCCTCGATGGCTCGGCCACATGGCGGCTGCTGCTGCTACTGCTGTTGTTGCCAGGGGCGACGTTCGAGTCCAACCCCGGGGCGCGCATCTCACTCGGATTCACTGCCTCACCGCTGGTACTATATGACATGGCGACGTCGAGGAGGAGGACCGACACAACAGGCGTGTGTCGGAACTTGGGACCCGCCTGTGAGGGATCTGATTTGCGTAAGATCCAATCTTCAAGCAACGGATCTGTATTTGATGCAGTCCTTTCCGGTAGACTTTGCCTTGTCTCGTTTTCGTTCTTACCCTCTCACTCGTTTTGCGCCTTATTCCCTTCTCGTCCGTCTTTTTTTTTTTTCTTACCATATTCCTTTTGTGCTAAGCGGGGCCGGCGTCGGCGGCGTCGGCTATTAGTGTTCCGAACCAGAAGGGGCGGGGAGCTCAAATGTACATCACGAGCCGAGAAGAGAATAGAAAATGTAACACAGGAGCATCTTTGATCGCCATGACGAGCAGAGTCGAATAGCGACTGATGGAACACGAAGTACAAAACATGAAACGTTCGGCTAATCACACTTGGGCCACAAAAATATGATATAAACAAAAATATTCTATGTTACTTGTAGCCTTCACCTAATCTAGATTATCGCTGGTGAAATGAGCCTTGTACTATATACAGCATTCAAAGAAAATGCATAGAGTCGTGCAAAAGAAGCTTCAGCTGAGGGAATATACTCCCGGGTATTATATAAACAAAGACGCGGTGAGGTATCTTCAGGGGGGGAAATGATGGGTAGGAGCAGGGCAGTTTTGCTCCCCTACGACTGAGCCTTGGTCGAGACACCCGAGGACTCTGCAGTCTTCTCTGATGTTCCAACGGCCTGGCCATTCTTGGCCGATTTCTTGGGGTCGTCTGCCTTCTTGGCCTTCTTGGGGACACGCGTGAGCCAGTAGAGGAAGAGGGCACCGCCAATGTTGAAGATGACAAAGGCCCATAGGATGCCAAAGTTGCGCCAGCGGTCCGCGTAGTACGACTCTACGCTGGCCAGGAACACGTTGGTGTCGGCAATGGTACAGTAGTTGCAGGTATCGGTCGCGTTGTCATTCTCTAGGTATCCTCCCGCGGCTTGCATGTAGGTGCTCATGTACTCTATACAGGTGCTGCCCGACGGCGGCTCAAAGCTGACGTACTCGTTGGACGCGCACACCACTTCCGTGTTGGCCACCGCCGTGGACAACATGGCCGAGATCAGGTACGAAAACGGACTGACGCGGTACATGAAGATCCAGAAGCGGGGGAAGGTGCTCGGGTTGGCGAGAACACCGCAGAAGATCAAGCAGAGCATGAAGAGCAGGTTGGCAATGTTTCCTCCAGCCTCGGCCGTCTCGAAAGCGGCGATGATCATGTCGGTAAAGGTCGACGTGAAGAGCAAAAACATCCAGAGGAGCAGGAACATGAGGACACCGCGCTCGTGCTCTTGGCCAGCCGCGATGGCATTGTTGTTCAGACCGACAGGGTAGTACCAGCACACAAACATGAAGACTGCCATCAGGGTGTTCCAGGGAAGCTCGACGATGATCTGGGAGAGCATGAAGACCTTCCATCCGTACACCTTGGACGGCCGCTCGCGGACCTCGTATAGGGAGCGCTGGACGACAAAGTGAGGCATGGTCTGCTGGACAAGCTGGCCGAAGACGGTGAGCAGGTTGAAGATGGCAAACATTTGGTTCTGGAGACCCTGGATGGTGTTGGGCGCCTTCCAGAACACAAAGCCGATGAAGAGGGCGACGAGAATACACAGTGCAGCCTTGGAGTAGATGTACGAGGGGGTGCGCCAGTACTGCTGGAAGACGCGGTATGACACCTCGGAGAGCTGCGTCAAGAAGCTGGCGGCAAACTCGCGGTACGATCCCTTGTCCTCGGTGGGAGGGGGCCCGGCGGGAGCGTCGTCCTTGAGCCTCTGCAGCTCAGCCTGAACGTCGTGGTAGTTGGTGCTGTCACGCCAAGTCTGGAACCAGTCCACGTCCGTGTGGCTACCCGGGGCGGCACCGATGGCGTCCAACATCCACTCGGCGGGGTTGGCGTCGGAAGGACACGCCGGGGCGCCATGAGACTCAAAGTACGAGATCATCTCCTTGGAGTTTTCACCGATATCGCCAAAGTAGACAGTCCGGCCGCCCTTGGCAAGGAACAAGAGACGGTCGAAGCGTTGGAACAGCATGGCAGAAGGCTGATGGATGGTGCACAGGATGGCCTGGCCTGCCTTGGTGAGCTTCTCGAGCAGGTCCAGAATGGCCCAGGAGGTTTGAGAATCAAGACCGGACGTGGGCTCATCCACAAAGAGCAGCAGAGGAGGCTTGGCCGCGAGTTCCACTCCAATCGTGAGACGTTTGCGCTGCTCGACGTTAAGACCTTCTCCGAGCACACCGACGACGGCGTCGGCATACTCTTCCATATCCAAGAGCTTGATCACCTCATCGACGTAGGCAAGTTTCTCAGCCTTGGGAACGTCGGCAGGCTGGCGCAGCAGAGCCGAAAAGTTGAGAGCCTCGCGGACTGTGGTGGTGGCCAGGTGAAGATCCTGTTGCTGGACGTAGCCCGTCTTGCGCTGGAACGAGTTGTCGCGCAGGCGGCCATCGACGAGCATCTCGCCCGTGATGACACCCATGGTGATACGACTGGCCAGCGCGTCGAGCAACGTGGTTTTTCCAGCGCCGGACACACCCATCAGAGCCGTCAGCGTTCCAGGCTTGACCCACCCGTCGACATTGTCCAGGATGCGACGCGGCTCTCCCTTGATCTTGATATCGTAGCAGACATTATTCCAGTGGAATACACTGGTCGAACCCTGCAGAGCGCCACCGGTGCCCTTCTCACCAGCGGCAGCCGTGGCCCTCTCGTTGGTGGCAATAGGGCCGACGCGAACCATGCCTTCTTCGGCATCATCCTTGCCCTCCTTGAACTGGGCCGGCTTGTAACCACGGCGGAAGACCAGGACCTCGCCCTTGGACTTCTTCTCCGACACAAGCTCGGCCGAAACCATGTAGGTGCCCAAGAAGAAGAGGATAAAGGCAATAGTGATGCCCCAGTTGCGCCAGCGGTTCTCGTTGTAATACTGGAAAGCGCTGTTGATGTAGGCGTCGCCGTCGACAAAGCTGCTGCCGGCGACGGAGGCCACGGCGCTGCAGACATGGTTCAAGGAGCCGACGTTCTCGTACCCAGGCACAGCGGCACTCGGGACGTATTCGGTGCATTCAAACTGGCGCCCGTGAAATTCATTGGCCATGAGCGACTCGAAGGCATACGCCAGGGGGTCGAGATAGTTAATCCAGCGACACCAGTCGAGCATATAGCTGATGGGTATGACGAAACCGGTAAAGATGACCAGGGCAAGGATGAGGATGGCGGCCGGCACCATTGCCTGCGACAGTGTTCGTGAGGCGGAAGCGATGGTCCGGAAGATCATACTCATGGCCAGGACGACGGTGAAGGAGATGAGCAGGAAGAAGAAGAAGGCGCCCGGCTCACGCCTCAAGTTGGTCAGGAAGTAGAGGGTGAGATTGTACACGATCGTGTTCATGACCTTGTATGGCATGTCGGTAAGCATGGAGGCCACGGCTTCGGCCGAGGGGTGGTACATGGCATATCGACTCTGCTTTTCGACAATCGGGCGCTGCGCGTACAGGGTCAAGATTTCCAGGGCAGAGGCGAAGGCATTCGTGAGACAGGCGAAGAACAGCAGAGCTCCTCGCTGGAAGAAACTGCTCGTGGTGGGCTGGAGATTGTAAAAGACGCTACCGATAATGAGAGCCATGATGAAGTTGCCGATGAGGGAGCCGAGGGTCAGGCTAGGGTCGCCAATGAGCCTGCGGAAGCCGCGCCACAGGCAGAGCTTGACCTGCTGCACGTAGGAGAGCGTGTAGGGGGACTTGAGACGCTGCGCCTTGGCCTGCGCTTGTCTCTTGTTGGCACGGAAGGCCTCTGCGTCGGGGCCGTTGAGGGGATGTTCCTGCTTGTAAGTCTCAATTTCCTCCTGCAGCTTGCGATACTCGGAGCTGTTCTTCCAGGCTGTGGCAAACTCGTCCGGTGTCCTGGGCGCCTTGCCTTCGAATCCAGCACGGACAATGCGTTCCTGAGGGCTGGTCATGGACGTCAAGAAATCGGGTGCGGTTTGGCGAGCCGGACACTCGAAGCCCAAGTTGATGAAATACTGCCGGGCCTCCTCGGCGCGACCAAAGAAGATTTGGCGTCCCTCGTACAGCACCAGGGCCTTGTCGAAGAGATCATAGGCGCTCTGCGGTGCTTGGTAGATGGAAACGCAGGCGGTCGCGCCAAAGAGCTCAGTTTGGAGGCGCAAGGTCTTGCAGAACTCGACGGCATTGGCGCTGTCGAGACCTCTGGTACTGTTGTCCCAGCATTGCAGCGGCGCGCGACTCAGCGCTGCTTCGGAAATGGTCACACGTTTGCGTTCACCGCCGGACACACCGCGTACATATTCGTTGCCGACGCGGGTGTTGATGGTGTGGGAGATGCCAAACATGGCCATGGTCACGTCCCTCAGGTGGTTCGAATAGGTCATCTTGTCGACGCCCTCGGGCAGTTCTCTTGGTGCGCGTGCCTGCGCGGCAAAGGTCAGGGTATCACCAACCGACAGCATGGGAAAGTGGACATCGACCTCGGCAGTGTAGATGGCCTCACCCTTGTGGTGACTGTGCATCTCCTGGGCAGTGACGCCTGTATTGTGGTGGAAAGATTAGCACACGCCTCGGGAAAGCATAGGAAACAAAAGACGGCGGTGTCCTAATGAGATTCAGTGCGACTCACCCTGGTAGTTGAAGTACGAGTTTTCATCCACGTAGATGCCGTTGGTCTCACCAGCAATGGTCTTCAGGAATGTAGAACAGCCAGAGCCCGGAGGCCCGAGGACCACGAGCATCTCGCCCTTGCGGACCAGGCCATCAAAGCTGCGCAGAATGTCGATCTTGCGCGGCTTGCTGAGACCAAAGGCCTTGCGCACCAAGCCGGCCGCATCCAACCAGACGTTGGCGACGTCCTTCTGGTAGTCAGTGGCCTGGCCGAAACCATGGACATTGACGTTCTGGAAACAGATACCGGCGGACCGGAAGCCGGCAGTGTCCATGTCCACGATGGCCTTTGCCCAAGCGCGCGCGCTGAAGTTCTTGGAGGCCGGATTCAGCGGCGAGCTCTCATCGGCGTGAAAGGGGTTGCCGCCTTGGGCACCTGCGTTGGACTGCGTCGTATACCGGCGCGCGAGCGAATGCACGATGGAGTGGCGCCTCTCGAGCTCCGAGTCGTCCCCCCGCCGCGTGGCGTCAGAGTCGGGGGTACTGTCCCCGTCCACCTCGGCGCCAGGCTCGGTATGAGGCCTTGCCGATCCGCGCGATACCGTCTTGTCCAGTGGGTTGGTGGCATCATCGCCATCGTAAGCGGGCGGCGAGGCCACGGACGGGGCGCCCGTGGCCTTGGCTGTCCGGTCGTAGTTCATGAAGCCGGTCCCGGTCACGATGGACATCGTGCGGGCGACTGGGGTCTGGCGTAGTCCCTGGAGATGTTTTAAATTGCGAACGGGTGGCGCTAGAAGATGGGCTTTTTGCGAGCGATGGAAAATATATCGCAACAAACAGGCGCAACCGGCGTCTGTAGGCTCAAGGTATTAAAAAAGGAGCCGCAAGATGTAAGGCGGGTAAACTGTCTGCCGTCGTCTTTCCTTGATGACGGGGTCTGCAAATTAGATTGAATTGATCAAAAGGTCGTAGGGAAGAGGATCCAGCAAAGGGCTCTCTCGCGGTCTCTGTCCGTCTGTTGTGGACTTGGTCGTCGTCTTCGTCTATCGTCTGTCTAACCGTACCACGAACGATCAGAGGTAAGGAAACAGCTACCACCGAAGAAGAAGGAAAAACCCGAAACGGCTGATCCGAACCGAAGGAGTTTGCGATCTGGAGTGCACAAACTTTTGGGAGGGGCTGTGGTCGGTCCAGGTCCAAGTCCAGGTCTGGACGCGGGAAGGGGGGGGGGAAGAGGGACGGACGACCATTTTTATTTGAAGATGCTCAACGCGTTTCGTTTTCGTATTTTCTTCGATCAAATGTCTGGCGGGCCCCGACTGGGAGCTCGGGTTGCTCCAAGACCCCTAGGGCCGTCCGAAAAAGTATCAAGAGTCCGGGGAATTGGCACGCTACCTACCGGGACACTGCCTGCAAGGTCTGTAGTGCCCCTTGACCTTTTTTCCTTTTTTACGGGGCCTGGACATAGCTGGGCAAGCTGGGCTGCTGCCTCAAGGTGGGTTGCAGAACCGTCCACACCCCCTGGCAGGCTTCTAGAACATGGCACAACTTTGCTGCCTGCATACCGAGATGGTACATGCCATCCAAGATCACAATACATCAGGAGTCCCCCATTCTCTGTCCTCTCCAGGTGGCTATAGCCTCAAAGTTTAGGTAAGGTATATACTCTTCCTGTGGCCTATCGCATCATGGTATTATATAAGGATAAGCACTACCAGCGGAAGGATCAATTGACTTGAGTTGAAGTCTTGAGTCTTCTTCTCTTGTGTTACGACTGTACCTGTAGGATTCAATATGCGTGCCGTGCTATTCCAGAAAGGTTGTGTGGGTTAGGTACGATGCAGAAGTGGTGGAATGAATGTGTGTAAGCTTTGCAGCGGACCCGCGGCCACCGGGTTGTTGTTAGTCCCCGTCGCCCGTATGTAGTCGCAGGTGGCTGCCGAAACAGACTGTAACTCTTGTCTGCTCTGGTTGCTTCCCTGGCATGCTGCCACATGGCTACATACAACCTATTAATAATTGCATCACGGGCTGCTTGCTGCACATTGGCTGATGTACCATGTCCTCTTTATAGTGCTTGGTTTTCCAGTCAACCTGGTTAGGTATATGCTAGGCGACCTTGAGGGAGTAATGATGATTATTCCTTTCCGGGCATTACATACTCTGTGCTGAATCTGCGTAGGCTAGGGGGGTCCGTACTCGGGTTCGGCTGGATCCAGCACCAGTCCCGTCATCTTACTTGATCATTGTCATAATGCCCCCAGCTGGATCCCGGACACGTACAACCACCAGGGGGGCAGAATCTCGACGAAATTGTGACATATGGAACGCCCTACGCTATCGAGGTTAGGTAAGATACGCCGCTACAGACTACAGGTGCGCTTGGGGCCGATCGGAGTCTTACAACACCCCGAAGGCCCGCCAAACTCTTTAATCGCGCGCCAGAAACGTACCAAGGAAACCTATCCCACATGCAGCGTCGAGGCAACACCATAACACAGCACACAGCCTTGTGAACAAGTATGGATGAGTGGACGTTTTTGAATCCTGATATATCGAAGGAGGTGGGGGATAAACATGTTGATCGGAATCATCATGATGGACCTCCTTCCTACGGTTATTATATCCGCCGCGTTATTCTTTTCTCTCCTGCTCGGTTGTCTGCTCCAATTTTTTTTTTTATAGCTTGGCACTTCGGCTCGAGTCCAATCCAGGCCTCCTCATGTCGTATTCGTTCCCATGCCCGTCCACTCGTCATAACCTAATCTACGGTAGGTACGTTGTCTTGGAACAGCCTCGTCGCATGCCAGAGTCAAAAACCGGTGGCAGTGTTTGTGTTCATCTGAAACTCTTTCCCCCTCCAAGAAACAGTGTCTCATGCTTTCTTTCTTGCATTTCAGCCTCGATAAAGTCGGCATGCCGGATCAGTTGCCCGCAATCCCTGAGCCTGGCCAGTCGTCGATCCTCCCGGCTCAGGTAAGCAGGGAGGAATTAATAAGCAAGCTGGGTGACCCGGGGTAGATTGTTTAGTTGTTGGTGCGAGTGCTTGCGTCGATCTCCCGGCCTGCCTGTCTGTCACCACTTGTTTGGCCGGGGACAACCAAAGCCCACCGGCTCCGGCCGTCAAGCTCCGGGGAAGCAATGCCCGCGCCGCTCCGTATGTCATGTCGCAGGTGTCCTCGAGTCCATCTCTACTACCAGTGTTGTTTCACTGGAATCTTTGACCCTTGCCATCTGTCTTGCATCTTGACTTGATGTACGTGGTGTCTATTTACTACTTCTTTCGCGACAAGTCGTCCTCTCCATCACTTGTCACAGGATTGCGCACGTCTTGTACCTGTCAGCACACACCGTGCCCCGCCTCTTCTTGCTTGGGCTGGCACGCGGGCTGGTCTGCGGTGGTCGACAAGGCCATGTCTGCCACCAACCGCGGTCGTCGTCCGCATGCGTACGATGAGGCCTGTTGCGTTTCTGTCGGGTTGATGGATGCGCGGAGCCCTACGTTGAGCTGCATATACTTCCTGGAGTGTTAAAAGTGCATGTTCGGGCAGCACCGATATAGATCGATGGAATGAATCTTATATCTGTCAATTGGACGCATACCGAGGCATTATATTACACGAGTGTGCATTGCCTTCACGAGCCCACCGATTCTTGTGTTGATCCGGTATGCGCAACGGCGCCGCAAGACTGGAACTTATAGCTGACGCAGCATAATTGCTCTGCCTGTGCCTGGACTACCCTGCGCGATCGTTCTTTCTAAGAACTCTTGTAGCTCTCACAAAAATCAGTCCATGGTGCGGATCTGCCAGAGTCACTGGGGACTCCGCGCCCGAAGGCCCATGTTCCTCGTTATATCGAGAAAGATGATTACAAGACACGTTCTCTGGGGCTGAGGGCACCCTATTCTTCGCTTGTATGTCTCCCCGGCGGTGATAGAGGATACAGCTATACAACATCATGTCGAAGCTGGCCATTCTCGTCATCAAAGCGTCGGGACTAGTTGAGCCATAGAGGTTCCTTCGAGGGGAGCTGGAAATGAGGACGGCTTGATCCTCAGCTGAGATGGGGCTGTCCAGATATCGGCCTTGTCCACCAGATTGTCACCTATGTATCAAATAGAGGGACAGAACGAAACCAGGCCTTCCTCAGTTCGAGCGCAGCCAAAAGGCCCTCATTGATACTACTGTGTCCCCTAATTGTGAGCCCACACCATTTGATATGCCCATGTTCTGGTTGATAAGTCATGGGCTGGCTTCGATGCATATTCTTCGCGTTCTCCACGAGATGGATACATGCTGACAATGGGCCGCTTATGCATCGACCGCACGAATACGTATATTTTCAGTTGGCTTCTCGTTTGCGTCGCTGCAAAACTGTTCAAGTGTGATGGAGATGTACATGTCCGGGCAGCCTTGTTTATATTTCAATGACAGAAAAGTCACCTCTCCATGCGTGTCAGTAAGTCCAGGCAGGGTACTATTGAATATGATTATCAACGAATGTCAATCAGAACAGAGATCCCGAATTGTCGTGGTCGACGTCACATTGATGCTGGGCGAAATTGCGACGGTAACACCAGACGTTTATACATGGAATATCGTATTGAATCAGGGAATATTGTATTGAATCAGCTCAGACTTGACGACTGGCTCCCTATCCTTGCACTTGCACGACCATTAATCTACATCACGTTTTCAGGGAACGGCCACCCGGACTCCACAGATTTACTTGCATTGAGTCTTGGCATAAGCCAGTGTTACGATATATTTACCCTACCCACCGGTGGCGGGTGTAATACATAATCGCGGGTATGTTTTGTTTAGTGGTCTCTTAAAACAATACAGATTCTCTGGACAAATTTGGGACTCCTGTGTTGTTGCGACCTGTATTCCGACGTAGAATGGTAAGTTCTGTTATTTACTGTTCTCCACGGCCTGTGTTTTTGTCAGTGTTTGTTAGGCTGTGTTAACCCCTTGGCGGGCACACCTACATAGCTTTGCTACTTTAGCACTGTTAGGCTGTGCCAACACTTTGGCAGGCACACCTACCAATAGGCTGGCAGCCTGCCAGCCGGCAGTCGATGCCAGCTGGCCGGTGTGCCTGCGGCACACCTACATAGCTGTGCCACTCTGGCACTAGACTAGTAAATGGTTATGCTTCTACCACACACTTCTGATGACCTATACGGTGATAGTCCTCACAAGCACTAGTGAATCTTCATGCTTCTTCCACACTGTGAGGACTATCACCGTATAGGTCATCAGAAGTGTGTTTAGTGCCAGAGTGGCACAGCTATGTAGGTGCGCCTACCAAAGGATTGGCACAGCCTAACACACACTCTTCTGATAACTTATACGGGTTAATAAGTCCAACAGTATTACAAGCTTGAGTTTAAGTTAAAGTTAGCATTTTTGCTAACTTAGCTTAATTAAGTTAATTAACTTACAAATTTAATTAAATTAAATGAAGTTTTAAGGGTTTTTGTTAGGCTGTGCTATAATAATTATATTAAGAATAAACCGAAATATAAAAAAGTGCTAGGGTTTATACTAACAAATAAGCTAATTAAATATATACTAAATAATAAGTAATTAATAAGACTAATTTATAAATATAATCGTTAAAGCGTATTAAATATTTTATTTATAAGTAAAATAAATATTTAAATTAATTGTTAAAATAATAATTATTTATATAATATAAGAAATCCGTTTTAATATATTTTCTTATTTTCTTATTAATATTTGCTTAGATTATCGTATTAGTGATAATTTTTTTATTTGTTTTATATTGCTAACTTTTGTCTAATTGATTTTAATTAAATATACTTTAATATACCTAAGTATATATTCCTGATTTACGTAATTTCCGTTACGTAACTTTTAATGGGTTAGTTTATTTATTATTTTAACTTGGCCGTGTTCCTGGCCCGTATTTTTTTGGTTATTCGGTTTATAAAAGTGTATATTCGTAATATTAGCTCCTTTTTTATGTTTTTTGTCTTTGAAAGACTTTAAGTTGCATATTACAAATATGCACCTTTATAGCCTAAAACGCAAAAAAACAAACTAAAGGCAAGACAGCTAAATATATAATAATTAATTAGCAAAACAAGGATTACGTAACTAAGCCAGGATCGGACGCGCTAGATTAAATCCGGGAATTTGTTTTTAAATCGCAAATTTAGGAATTTGTTTTAGATTTATAAATTTAAGAGTTTTGGCCAAATTTACGATATAATATTTTACGATATAAAATTATTAATTAACGTAAATAATACAAATAAATATTAATAAAAAGATAAATAATTATATAAGGGATTAAATTTTTTATGTTATATAAATAATTATTATCTTAGTAATTAATTTAAATATTTATTTTATTTATAATTAAAGTATTTAATACGCTTTAACGATTATATTTATAAATTAATCTTATAATTATTTTTTGCTTTATATATTTTTTTAAGTTTTACGTATTTAATAATATAAACCTTCGTATTTTTTTTATATTTCGGTTTATTTTTAATATAGTCGTTATATTATATAAGTAGGTTTTTATCTTATTTCCTAGGTTTCCGTTTATTTTCTCCTTTTCTTTTATACTTTTGTGATATATAGTTATTATGTTTAACCGTGTTTAAAAACAGTTAATAACTAAAAAAGTTCGTTTTGTCCCCGTTTTTTCGATTGCTCGTCGTTACGATTTATTAGAATCTTTTTTCGATTTTAGTTTTAAAATTATGCTTTATACGGCTTGTTTTAAAGCGAATAAAAAATGCGTAACAATAAAAGGGGTAGCAAAATATAAAAAATGTTTTCGTTAAGGCTACCGCTGCGACGGGCAAGGGGTTTTATTTTCGTTTTTTTAGCGTTTACGGGCGGAGTATTAACGGCTGTCCCGTAAAAAAATATCGCAAAAAAACGTTTCCTAAAATTATAACGTCGCTATTAAAAAAAATAAACGAGGCTGTTAATCGGTTAATTCGTTTCCGGAAACTAAAAAAAAATGGCGCGTATAAATAATATAAGATTAGTATAACGCGAGTTTAAGTTATTAAAAAAAGCTAAAAAATAAAAACGCTTAAAGGCGGAGGCTTTTATTTTGGCTCCGTCCGTGCCTGGTTTTATTATTATTAATTAGTTTATTATTAATTAGTTTATTATTAATTAGTTTATTATTAATTAGTTTATTATTAATTAGTTTATTATCGGCCTCGAAAAAGGTTTTATAAACCCTAGTTTGTTTATAAGTTTAGAAATATTATTTTAAAACGGCATAATTTTTAATATAATTTTTAGATTTTTATATATTGTTTTCGGGTAAATAACCTTTTTATTTTACGAAAAATAAATATTTTTATCCGACTTTTTTATAGCCGATAATTTTTTAACGTTGTATTTTGGCTGATTTTTTTTCGATTTTAGCGTTTAATTAATAATTACGTTTTTAAATACGGGCTCGAATATGAATATAAAACGTGAAATGTTTTTTTTATAATTTTAGGTAATTATAAGCGGTAATTAATTTTTAAAATTTATTTATTAATTTTAAATAATCCGAATTTTAGAAAATCTAATTTATCGCTTATCTATTTTATTTTAATATTTTTACGTTATCACGGCGCTGGACCCTGCCTATAAGCAGGAAATAAATAAACCCCGGGCACCAGCTATAGGCGGCCCGGGTAGACCGATATAAACCCGTAAACTAGTAATATTTTTATTATTTCCGCCCGAACTAAAAATATAGCTTTTCGAATTACGTTTTATTAATAAAATTATTTATAACTTTGCCAAAACCGTAAAAAATAAATTATTATACAACCGTTTATATTATTTATATTTACCGACCGTGATATTACGTAGTTTTTATTTATAAACGCCGTATTAAATCGTTATATAATAAGCGACCGGCCGTTTTACCGTTTTTACTAAAAAACGGCGGAGCGTTCGTTTTTTATATATTAAAAAATACCGATTAATAATATAAACATTTTTATTAAGCGTATAATTACATAAGCTAAAAGGTATCCGAAAACGTAAAAATATACGCGAAAATCGATTAATAAAATACCGAAATTTTCCGTTTTTTTAAAAAAAATATTAAATTACGAAAACGTTTCGTAACGGCCTAGGCGATTTAAGGTTATTAAAAAATTAAACGAAATTAAAAATTAATTTATTTCGATAAAAATAAAAATTTAATTCCGCGAACGTATCCCCGATATTAAAACCACCGTTTATAAACCCGATATAACCGCGCCCGAGACTAATATACCCCCCGACTCCCGATTTATTATTTTTAATTAATTATCCGAAAAACTCCCCGACCCGGATAAATTTAACGGAGACCGTAAAAACCTCCGCCGTTTTATATTATAAATTTATAATAAATTTAAAATAAACCGCGACCGATTCCCGATTATTTAAAACCGTATTATTTACGTTACGAACCGCCTTAATAGCTTTATTTACGCCTAAATCCTGCCGTACGTTAAAAAAAAATATACCAGCTAAAAAACTACGAATAAATTTTAAAAGAATTAAACCGTGTTTTTAAAGACCCTAATTTGGTTAATAATATCTATAATAGTTTTTTCCGCCTCCGGCAAGCTAATAAAAATTTTAGTATTTTTTTTTCGCAAAGTTTTAACAACTCGCCTTAAAAAAATATTTAAAAATAACTTATTTACGCTCCTAAAATAAGCTATATCGCGAAAATTACGCGTAATACTTTTATATTACGACCCGTTTAGCCGAAAATATTATTAATCTACCGTTTTTTATAAAACTTAGAAAATCGACGTTTCCGATTTTACCAAACTCCCGTTTTAACTCCGAAATAGCCTTTTAGTTATATTATTATTAATATCCCCTGCTAATTTATTACCGCTAGTTCCGATTAATCGAGAAAAAATTAAAAAGCCCCGAGACCCGCTTTATTTATCGTTATTAAAAAAGATTTTATAAATTTAAGTTCCTAAAAAAAATTCGCCTTAAGAGGAAAAAAAAAACAAAGAAAATATTTCCGGTACGGCTTTAAAGACCACCGCGTTACCGTTTACCCCGAGCCCGATACTCGCTTTTCGTCCTAACTCCGCTAATTCCGTGTTAATTATATTTATAGCCCCGATTCCGCCCGGTTCGTTAGCCCGTTATTTAGTCCGCTTGGCTTAATAAATAATATAAATTTAAATTAAATCGTACTTAAGCTTTTAAAAAAAGCGCTGTTTAAAATCCGCCGTTATTATCCGATTATTTGCCGCCGCCGCTAAAAAGTTTTTATTTACGAAAAAACTAATTAAAGGTTTTATTGAATAATTTTATTTATTATTTTAGAATTAAAAAACAAAACGCTTTTAATTTATGTTATAATTAATATTAAAGCCGAAAAAAAAGTTTCGTAAACTAAAGCTAGGCCGCGAGCTACGAGCTACCCCTAAAAAATAAAAAAAGCTGTTCGGATTAAAGATATTCGATAAACGAAACGCTAAAAATAAAATAATTACCTATTACGTTAAAACCCGATTAAAAACTAAAAACCATTACAAAAAAATTTAGTTTTTTATAACGTAATTAGCTTATTATTTTATTATTTTAAAAATACCTTAGCTAAAAAAATACGACCTAAAAATTAGATTTATTAATTATATATTTATATTCGATAGCGAATATTACCGAAAATATTGTAATATTCCCGCCTGCCCGATAAAAATTAAAGCTTTATATAACGTCCCCGCTAAAATAAAACCGTATAACTTGCCTCCCCGATTATTTAAATTATAATATTTAAATATCGCCCGAATATCGTTAAAAACTTATATAATATATAACCGGAAAAATTATTAGCTATTTATTATTATTATTAAGGATATCGGCCGTTATTTATAAAATATAACTCCGCCGGAAACCCGAGATTTATTACCTAAAAAACTAAAAAATTACGCCGACGTTTTTTCGCTTAAAAAGCCGAAAAACTACCGCCGTATCAAAATTATAATTATAATATCCGTTTATAAAACGGTAAAACGCTACCGTTTAGGCCGTTATACCCGATATCCCGTAATAAGCTAATCGTATTTTAAAAATGATTAAAAAAAACCTACGCAAAAAATTTATCCGCCCGAGCTTGTTACCCGCTGCCTCTTTTATTTTATTTATAAAAAAAGCCGACGGAAGTTTTCGTTTTTATATCGATTACCAAAAATTAAATAATATTTTTATAAAAAACCGTTACCCGCTATTTTTAATTTAAAAATCCCTAAATAATTTAAAAAAATAAAATATTTTACGAAAATTAATATCGTATTTGCCTTTAATAATATCCGTATAAAAAATAAAAATATTTAACCGTATTCCGCACCCGTTTTGGCTTATACGAATCTTTAGTAATATTTTTCGGATTAATTAAAGTTTTTATAATTTTTTTAGAAATTTATAAACGATATTTTGCGAAAATATTTAAATATAGTTTATATTGCTTACCTAAACAATATTTTAATTTATAACCGTACCCGAAAAAAGCACCTAAATTACGTCCGCAAAATATTAGAATCCCTAAAATAAACCGGCTTATACGCTAAAATCCAAAAATGCGCATTTTTTAAGGACGAAATTATTTTTGAAATATAATTATTAACAAAAATAAAACTCGTATAAACCCGAAAAAAATCGAAATAATTTAAAATTAGCAAACCCCGTTTTATTTAGTAAACGTTTAAATACTTATTAGATTTAGTAATTTTTACCGACGTTTTATAAAAAAATTTCGAAAATTATTACGCCGATAATAGCCTTAATTAAAAAAATACGTTTCGATTAAAATTTAGCTTATTAAATTATTTTTAACCGTTTAAAATACGTTTTTACCATTATATTTATTTTTCGAATATTTGGTTAGCTTGTTTTATTTATCCGTTTGTTTATAAATAATAAATTATCGAAAATTTATAATTTATTCCTAATTACGCTATAAGTAATTTTCAAAATTTTAATATAAATAGCTTATTTTTGTTTAAAATAATTTCATTTAGGATTTTATATTAGCTAGTTATAATTCGTAAAAACGTATAAACAAGTTTTTTTTTGCGTTATTTGCTTTTTTATAAAATAAAAAATAAACGTATTTTATAAGTCGTTTTATAAATATTAAAATATTGTCGTAAAAGGTTTGAATTAAGGGGTTTTTAAATAATAATAATTTTACGATAAAATTTCAAACAATAAACTTTTATATTTTATTTAAAAACGGTATTAATTATAGTTTTCCGTAAAGTTTATATCGTGCTAATTTTGCTTTATCAAATAAATCGCAATTTTTATTATATGCGTTAACGTATTTGCGTAATTACAAGTAATCGAAATATTATTATATCCGTTTAGTTATTTTAAATACTTTTTAATAGCTATTAATAAATAATTCGTAGTAATTTTGAATAAGGTCGTAAAATAACGGATTTTTAATTCGTATTTTGCCGTTATAATATTATTAATAAAGTCTAAATTTTCCTGGTAAGTTATCGTTAAAGTTTAGGTATTATGCTATTCGTTTTATTTATAAATCCGTAATTACTTTATAAACTATATATAAGTTTATTGTCGGCATTAGGTGTTTTTTAAAGTCATTAACAAGGACGGTATATATTTCTTTAAGTGCTTTTTAATAATAATCCGGTTTTCGGCTAAAAGCGTTTATTTTGCCGTTTTTTTAAATTTTTATAGTAAATAATTTTAAAATCAAAATTTGCTAAAAATTTTGCTTATCGTATTTGTCGTTTACTGAGTTTTTTATTGGTTGTAAATAATACGAAATTTTTATAATCGGTATAAATTTTAATTTAATAATTAATTCCGTTTAGGTAATATTTTTATTTTCGGAATATTTCGATAATTGCGAAAAAACTTTTATTGTAAATTTGGTAATTAAATTATTTTTAATAAATTTTTTTAAAATAATACGTTAAAAAGGAAATTTTTTTATTATTGTTTTGTTAGCTAAATTATCCGTTTATAACGTAGTTTAAAGCGTCGGTTTTAATTTTGAATTTTTTTTCGGGGTTAGCTATCTTTATAATTAGGTAATTTATAATTCGTTTTTTAAATACGTCGAAAACTTTTTATTTTTTATTAATTTATTTAAATAAGATTTTTTTGTTAGGTACGTTAAAAATATAACGAGGCGCCCGCATTTTTTAATAAATATTCGGTAAAAGTTTGCGAGTATTAAAAAAGATTTGATTTTCATAACCGATTTCGGTATTTATTATTTTTTAATTACTAAAATTTTAGAGTTTTTTATTTTAATTCTTCCGGGGGATATTACGTATTTAACGAAAATGGTTTGTTTTTAGTAAAATTCGCTTTTTTAGGGTTTATAAAAAGGTTCGTTTTTTATAGTTTTCGTAATATAACGGTAACGTATTATTTATATTTTTCGAAGTTTTTGGACTAAATAAATAAATTATCGAGGTATATTATTACGAATTTATCGAGGAATCTTCGTAAAACGGTATTAATTATATTTTAAAAACTTATTAATACGTTAATTAATTTAAAAATATATAACTAAATATTCGAAATATCCGTATTTCGTCTTAAAAGCTATTTTTTATTTTTTCCCTTTAATTTTAATTAGGCCGTACGTATTAAACAAATTTAGGAAATTAAATTATTAAATTTTATATAATTTATTTCGTAATTTTTTAATGAAAAAAAAAGGTATTTGTTTTAAAATGTAATATCGTTAAGTTTACGGTAATCGATATAAAGTCTTGATTTTGGTATTTCGTTTTTATTTTTTTGGTACGAGAAATATAAGGTAGCTTGTTAGCGATATAGATTTTTTAATTTTTTTATTATCTCCGTAATATAGGTTTTTATTATTTTTTCGTGCTGAGGTTTTATCAAATATATCGGCATAAAATATGGTTTTTTTCCTTCCTAAAAAGGTATTTTATAATTAAATCGTATATATTTTAGTAATTTTGTTTTTAGTATTTTATTAAATAAATCGCTAAATTCCGTAAATTTTTCGGGGATTTTTTTAGTGGTATTTGGCTTAATATATTTAGCTATAACGTATAATTTAAATATTTCGTAATTACGTAAAAGCTGGTTTTTTTAATATTCGTTAAAGATTCATTCGCTTTTTAGTATATTTTATTAAAAATGGCTTATATTTTAGCTTATTTTGGGATTATTTACCCGTAATTAAAGTATTTTTAAAATCAAATTATAATCCGTAATATCCGTAATATCGTATATAAAATATTTAAAATAATTTTAAATATAAATTTAAACATACGTAATCTTTATATTTGTTATTTTATTCTCGTTTAAAATAAGTTTTTTATCGACGGTATTAGATATGTGAAACGTTTTTTTGCTTTTATATTATTTAAAGCTTATTAACGATTTTTAGTAAAATAAAATTTCTTTAAGCTGTTATATTTATTAAAGCTCGTATATCGTATCCGTTAATTCGTATTCATATTATAAAATAATCAATTATCGTATATCGCTCTTGTGAGGACTATCACCGTATAAGTCATCAGATATGTGTGGTAGAAGCATAAAGATTCACTAGTCTAGTGCCAAAATGGCACAGCTATATAAGTGTGCCGAAGGCACGCCAGCCTATTAATAAGTGCGCCCACCAAAGGGTTGGCACAGCTTAACAGCTCCCGGTAACGTAAATGAATTTCGTTTAAAATCGCTTTTTTTCAAAAAAAATAATTTAATTCGTTTCTCGAATTTTTATTAACTTTTTATTAGCGCGTTTTTTATCGGCGTTCGTAAATATTTGCTAATTTCGTTAATTCTAAGTTTCGTTTTTAACGGTAATATATTTCGCCTTCGCTCCCCCCCCCTTGTATTTTAAGGTCTTATTCCTAGGTATTATTGTATATTAAAGTTAAGCTAAATTTTCCTATATTAATTTTTATCAGGGTTGGCAGTTTGAGTTTGAGTTAATTCATTGAGTTTAAGTTAAAATTAACGTTTTAGGCAACTTAACTTAATTCAGTTAATTAACTCACTAACTTAATTGAGTTAACTTAATAACTCAAAATTTAAATAATTAAACAACAAAATAATGAAAATAAATTAAAATTCTAACGTTAACGGATACCTTTAATATTTTAAAACCTTTGTCCATTATTAGCTTTTTAAAAAAGATGTTATTTATAGAAATAAAATCATTTTTATTTTATTAATTTTAAATTAAATAATAATGTTTTTTTAGTCGAAAATAAAAATAATTATAAAAGCTTGAAATAAAATGATGAAATAAAATGAGCCACATACGTTAGCTTTAAATGTTGAAATGACTTGACCGGGAGGTTAAACATATTTAACAAATTCGTTTTTAATAGGTTTTGGTTAGAATTTGAGTTTGAGTTTTAGGGGTAACTCAACTTAATTGAGTTAACTTAACTGAGTTAACTGCCAGTTAACTCATTTGCAACCCTAATCTTCTTATTCCTTTATTTATTTATAATAATTTTATCGTTAGTTTTCGTACGGCGTCGTATTTGTATTTTGGCGCCGCGGTATAATCTTAGGTATTTTTAACCAAATTGCCAATATTTTATATAAACCTACCGGTTTTTTTTTAACAAAAATTCGTCCCGCGGCTTGGTATTTTTTAAAATATCGCTATAATTTAGCTTTTTTATTATATATTATAAATATTTGTCGTATTTATATTTTAATTAGAATTAATCCCTTTTTATCGAATATCGGGATAAATCGTTAAGGTACGTAACAATTATTACGAACCCTTTTACGTTATAACGATTAACTTTTATTTAGCTTATCTTTTATATTTGATAAAAGTTTTTAACAGCTAAATATCTTATACGTAATAGAAAAAGTCTATATTTAACCTTTGCTTCGAAATATTCGTCGTATCGTAAATCGATATATCCGTATTACTCGATTTTATAATATTTAAATTTTTAATATTAAATTGTAAATTATTTCCAAAAAATAGCTTTTAAAGCCCGTCGTTCTTATACCGTATTAGTAGTTTTTTAAAAAATTTCTACTAATTATTATCTTATACCTTATAATTCGGCGGCGAAAAAATTTAATTTTATTATAAACCCGTAATTATCTGTTTTAAAAAATCTCGAATATTTTTCCGTTATAAAAGTCTTAAATATCTTACAAATTGCTTTTTTTCGTTTCGCAAATAAATTCCTTTTTTTTCTCGATTTTGCAGATTCGCTACTAATATTGTAAATTAACTTAGCTCTTTGAATCTGATATTTAGCTTATTTAATTTAATAATATATTTCGTTTTTTAAGCCGTCGGATAAAATATTATTGTCGCTATTTATAAATTATCCTTTTATTCCGAAATATATTATTTGTTTTAATTTAATAACGGCTAAAGTTCGTAATCATTTAGGAAACCAAATATTATTAACTTTATAAAACTGATACGTTGTTACGAATATATACCCCTGCCTAAAAACGAATGCAGGAAGATGGAGACACGGCCACAAAGTTGGTCTTAGGAACAAACGACAGCTGGGAACAAAACCAATAGCTAAAAGTCACGTGACAGGTCGCTGGGCCCTAACACCAAATTAAGGGACCTGGATATGTGGGATATGACATATCCGGAGCAATCCAGATATATTAAATATAAACCGATTGAATATATTTAAAAAAGGGGGATTACAACCAATATAACAATTTAGGCACATATTAATAAAGGAATAAATAGATATATAACGGATAGCTTTCTTATATTACGTAGATAATTATTACCTTAGTGATTAATTTAATTATTTATCTTATTTATAAATAAAGCATTTAATACGCTTTACTAATTATATTTATAAATTAATCCTATAATTACTTTTTGTTTAATATATTTTTTACGTTTTACGTATCTAATAACATAAACCCTAATATCTTTTTATGTTTCGGTTTATTTTTAGTATTATTTTTATATTTTGATTATTTTTATTTAGGTACGTTTACCATTAAAAATACTAAGTAATATTCGGCAGGATATTTACCGTTAGCAAAAATAATAGTGGCAATAAAAGGAAAACTCCTTAAACTACACTGTTTAAAAAAACAATAAGCATCGATTCGGATAACGATAACTTCGAAGTTACAAAGCATTAATACGATTTTATTATAAAGGAAACCCGACGATTTAAAAAAGAAAAAAACACCAAGTCCAAGCTTATTTAAAAGTTTTAGGAAGCTAATATTCTTATTATTCCGGTCGTTAAGCACGACGGTTTAAAATTTAATACCCCCGCTGCCTATAATAATACCCCAAAAAGATTTAACGGATATTTCGCGCAGGTCCGCGTATATTATTTGTTTTATATATCTAGCTTTTGAAATAACTTTTAGCGAATCGTACACGCCGCCTCTTTTTTAAAAAGACGTGCTTTTGTATAGTTTAAATCTTATTTTTAAGGCCAATAAAAAAAGATAATTTTTAAGCTAATATAAGGAAAAAATACGGAAAATCTTCGAATCTTATAACGGATACGAATCCGTATTTAAGTTACTTTTCTAAAACCCAAACGAAAAAAGACAAACCGAACGGGAACTTAAGAACCTTAAGCAAGAAGGATCTATTTTAGCATATATTACCGAATTTAAAAGGATCGTCGCTCGACTCGATTATACCGACAATACCCGTATTAAACTATTTTACTAAAAATTTAAGGAAAAATTAAGGACGAAATTAGCAGGATTTTCGATTTATTTACCGATTTTAGCAGGTATACTAAATTAGTTATACGTATTAATAACTAATTATACGTACAACAAGCGGGAAAAAATACCCTAAGATACTTACCTCGAATTTTAGCAAACTCCGGAAACCCCCGGTAATACCAAAATAACGGACGAAATAAGAACTAGAAAAACCAGACCTTTACGGATATCATAATAATTTAATAGATTTAAATATTATGTAATAACGATTTTTTTTAAAAAAAAAAGCCACTATTAAACGTTATTTGTAATATAAGTAAATGTTACGCTAACGAATACCGCTAATTTAGGAAAGCGTTTACGTTTATATTAAAAGGCAAAAAATAGTTTAACGCTTTATAACGGGAGGAAATATTATATACGTTATTTTTTTGGACCATATATTTAGATAATAATTGTCGGACGTATAAGTTTTATAAAATTAATAATATTTAGTTTCCTAAAAAACTACGAACCTTAGCCGCTACCATATTAAAACGAATAATACGCTTCGGAACAAAAAAATAATTTGTAAATAGCGACGATAATACCTTGTTTAACGGTTTAAAAACGAAATATATTATTAAATTAAGTAGGCTAAATATTAGACTTAAAAATTAAATTAATCGATAGTATTAATAGCGAATTTATAAAATCGAAAAAAGGAAGTTACCTGCGGAACGAAAAAAAGAAAATAATTTATAAAATATTTAAAACCCTTATAACGAAAAAAATATTCGAAACTTTCTAAAATAAATAATTACGTGTTTATAATAAAATTATACTTTTTGCCGCCAAGTCATAAAGTATAAAATAGCAACTAGCAAAAATCCTTTAAAGAACCGCCAATACAGTATAAAAGTAACGGACCTTAAAAGCTAATTTTGGAAATAACCCTCGATTTGATATTAAAAACCTTAAATTATATAAAATCGAATAATGCGGATATATCGATTTAAGATTCGATAAGTATCTCGAAATAAAGCTTAAATACGAAATTTTTCCGCTACGTATAAGATATTTAGCTATTAAAAACCTTTATAAAATAAAAAATTAAGCCAAGTAAAAATTAACCGTTGCGACGCAAAAAGTTTCGTAATAATTACTACGCACCTTAACGATTTATCCCGATATTCGATAAAAAGGGATTAATTTTAATTAAAATATATATACGACGAATATTTGTAATACGTAATAAAGAAAAGCCAAAATATAGCGACTTATTTAAAATACTAAACCGGGGGACGAATTATTATTAAAAAAATCGATAAACTTATATATAACACTAGCGATTTAGTTAAAAACACCCAAAATTATACCGTACCGCCAAAATATAAACACGACGCCGTACGACAACTAACGATAAAAATTACTATTAAAAATAAAGAAATATAGGAATTAATAAAAAAATCTAGCTTAACCCTAATATATTATAATGCCTAGGAATTAAACCCTAAAATATAAAAACAAAAAAGCGAAAGCAAAGTATATTACCGCCAAAAAACGAAACTAGCGAATATTTACGAGCGCTAACAAAAAAAGGCTAATAAAGAAATTAACAGAAATTCGGGAAACGAATTAAACTATTTTTAAAAAGATAAAAAGGGTTTTAAACAAAGTTCATTTACGCTACCGGGAGCGATAATACGATAATTAACTATTTTACGATATAAGTGCGAATTAACGGATACAATATTCGAGCGCTAATAAATATAAAAGCTTAAAAGTTTTTTATTTTACCAAAAAATCTTTAATAAACTTTAAATATTATAAAAATAAAAATAAACGTTTTACGTATTTACCACCGTTAATAAAAAGCTTATTTTATACGAAAGTATAATAATAAATATAAAAACTACGTATATTGAGATTTATATCTAAAACTACCTTGAATACCTTATATACGATATCACGGATCTTACGGATTACGATTTAGTTTAAGGGATACCTTAATTACGGGTGAATAATCCTAAAATAAGCTAAAATATAGGCTAATTTTAGTAAAATATATTAGGAAGCGAGTTAATTTTTAACCGGTATTAAAAAACTAACTTTTACGTAATTACGAAATATTTAAATTATACGTTATAACTAAATATATTAAGCCGAATACTATAAAAAAATTCCCGAAAAATATAAAACATTTAGCGATTTATTTAATAAAAAACAAAAAACAAAATTGTTAAAATATATACAATTTAATTATAAAATATTTTTTTTTAAAAAAAAGAATTATATTTTATACCGATATATTTAATAAAACCTTAGCACGAAAAAATACTAAAAACCTATATTATAAAAATAATAATAAAAGGATAAATTAAAAAATTTATATCGCTAGCAGGCTACCTTATATTTTTTATACCGAAAATAAAATAAAAACGGAACGCTAAAATAAAGATTTTATATCGATTACCGTAAGCTTAACGATATTACGATTAAAAATAAATACCTTTTGCTTTTAATCAAAGATTTACGAGATAAGTTATACGGAGTTTAGTGGTTTATTACCTTAAATTTGCCTAATACGTACGGTTTAATTAAAATTAAGGAAAAAAAATAAAAGATGGCTTTTAGGACGAAATACGGATATTTCGAATATTTAGTTATGTTTTTCGGATTAATTAACGTATTAGTAAGCTTTTAAAATATAATTAATACCGTTTTACCAAAGTTCCTCGATAAATTCGTAATAATATACCTCGACGATATATTTATTTATTTAAAAAAATTTAGTAATTATAAATAGTACGTTATTATTATATTACGAAAATTATAAAAAACAAACTTTTTATAAACCCTAAAAAAACGAATTTTACCGGAAATAAATTATTTTTATAAAATACGTAATATCCCCCGAAAAGATTAAAATAAAAATTCCAAAATTTTAGTAATTAACAGGGTTGCAAATGAGTTAACTGGCAGTTAACTCAACTTGAGTTGACTCAATTGAGTTTAACTCAAAACTCAATGGCTTAATAACTCAATTGAGTTAACTCAAAGAACTTGTGATTCAAACTCAACTCAACTCATGAGTTTTGAGTTTGAGTTTGAGTTAACTCAAAACTCAAATAATTAACTTAACGAATAAGAAAAATAAAACAGAACTAACATTTAATAACGTTATTTAACGTTAAAATAAAACGAATAATTTATGTATTTTTATTATAACGTTCATATTCGATTTTTAATAATTATTTTAAAATCTTTGAGTTAGTACAAGTGCTAACTCAAACTCATTGAGTTGAGTTACCCCTAAAACTCAAACTCAAGTGAGTTAACTCAAACTCAAGGATATTAAAACTCAAACTCAAACTCAAAACTCAAACTCAAGCTTGCAACCCTGATCGCTTTAGATTTTGTCGTAAAGCTATTATTATCGAAAAAACGCTTAATTGGGACTTTTTTACGATAATTAAGGTTTGGAGTAATATAACTCCGAGATAACTTAATTAAGTTAACTCAAAACTCAAAAAAAAGCTATTTATTTTTATATATTTAACCTAAGAATAATTAATTAAAGAGGTTAATAATAACGTAATAACGTTATTTTAATTTTAAATCTTGATTTAGAATTATTATTATTATTATTTTAATTTTCCGATTAATTATTTTTTATTTTTTATTTTTAACATAAAAATAATTATAAAAAATCGAAAACTAACGATTAAAATAATCGAAAAACGGGGTAGTTTTTTTTAGCTTCGATTAAAATAACAAAACAATTTATTTAAAGTTAATTTAAACTTAAGGCCTAAACAATTTAATTAAGTTTAATTTCATAATATTAAAAATCAAACTTAATTTATATTTATATTTTAATTAATTTTGCTAATTTTAACTTAAATTTATAAATTTAAGTTTTGAGTTAATTTAAAACTGAAACTTAAATTGCCAACCCTAACGATAATATATTAGTATAAATAAAACGATTTACTAAATACGCCTATTTTTTATATAAAAAATAGTTTATACGTTTTTATAAATTATAGCATATTAGCACGGTTTATTAAATTAGATTATTTTTGATAAAAATAAGCTATTTATATTAAGATTCTAAAAATTATTTATAGCGTAGCTAAAAATAAATTATAAGTTTTGGATGGTTTATTATCTATAAATAAACGGATAAATAAAATAAGCTAATTAAATATTCGAAAAATATCTACGCTATTATATTAATTATAAATAAAATAAATAGGTAATATTATTATTTATAACGCAGTTTGTTTATAATAATATTATATAATAATTTATTAAAAAAATTATTTTATACTAATTAAGGTTACGAACTAAATATAACCAAAAGATTTATTATAAAAAAAGTTAGCAAAATACGTTATTTAATATATCGATAATATAAAAAGCCTTTAAAAACCTTTTAAAAAAAACCTTATTACCTTTTAAAAACAAACGAAAAGATACACTGACAAAATTTTTTAAAAAACTAATTTTTGCGAAAAAAAACGAAATTAATTTAATACGCAAAAATATTAAAATAAAACGATTAAACGATAAATTAGATTTTAAAAAGCTCGGGTTATTTATAATTTATAATCAAATTTCAAAAATTAATAACCGTTTATAATTTATAAATAAATTTCAAAAATTAATAACCGTTTATAATTATTTAAAATAATAAAAAAAACTATTTAACGTTTTATTTTATTTTATTTTAGCTAGCGACCGAAAACGCGATAATCGACTAAACGCTAAAACTTAAGGAAGATTAGCCAAAATATCACGTTAAAAATTATCGATTATAAAAAGATCGGACGAAAATACTAATTTTTCGTAAAAAGGATATTTACCTAAAAATAATATATAAAAACCTAAGAAATATATTAAAAATTATGCCGTTTTTTACTAATATTTTTGATTTTTATCGACGAATTAACGGAACTAAATCCGTTTAATAAGGCAAATTTGTTTAAAAGAAAATAACAGAATATTCGGGTAAAGCTTATTTTAATTAAAATCAAAATTATTAAACAAAATAAAAATAATAAAAAACGACGGTTCGGTAGCAGCTTCCTGATAAGCTTTTTTTTCGCGTTCGATTTTTTTTAATTTTCCACGGAGTTAATATTACGACGAACGGCCCGTATTATTTTTTTAAACTATAATTTATTTTATTTCCGGAGTCGAAGAACTTTTTTTCCGCCGATTAAAGCTCGTTTTTTAATTTTGATTATTATGCGGCGATTCGCCGAAGTTTATCGGGAGCAATACCTTAAACGTCGTAATACGAGCGATTTGAACGAACGTATTTAGTATAACGAAAAAAATTTAAATTTTTTTTTATAAAATTTAAAACCGCGATTTTCGTAATACGAGCAAAAAGGTATAATAATAAAATATTAAAAATTAGCAAATAATAAAACGTTTCGTTATTTAGTTTTTTTAGTGCGTAAATTTTGTTTTTAAATTCGACCTAATATAATAAATATATATTATAAAAAAGATAAAAAAAGGAAAAAAAAACTATTAAATTTACCGGGACGACTTAATTTTTTAAAGATAAAAAATAAAAAAGGGACTTTATATTACGAATATATATTTTTTCTACCTAAAAACGAATATAAAAAATAAAAACACGGCTATAAAATCGGTTTTAGGCATAAATAATAATTAAAAATAAAACTAATAGCTAAACATTACGTAGTAAATCGTTAGGTTTTAATATTATATTAAAAAACCTAGATATATAAGATATAATATATCCGGAACGATTAAAATATATTAAATATAAACCGATTTAATATATTTAGAAAATAAAAAAATTTATTACTAATATAATAATTTAGGTAAATATTAATAAATAAATAAATAAATATATAATAACTAATTTTTTTATATTATATAAATAATTAGTATTTTAATAATTAATTTAAATATTTATTTTATTTATAAATAAAATATTTAATACGCTTTCGCGACTATATTTATAAATTAATTTTATAATTATCTTTTGCTCAATATATTTTTTATATTTAACGTATTTAATAATATAAACCCTAATATTTTTTTTAAATTTCGGTTTATTCTTAGTAAAGTTATTATATACGTCCGATAATCGTTAACGAAATATACGGTTTAAAAAATAACGTATATATTATTTTTCTCGTTGTATAATATTAAATTATTTTCTGCCTTTTAATATAAGCGCAAACGCTTTCTTAAATTAGCGGTATTTGTTAGCGTAATATTTTATTTTATTATAATTATAATATTCAACAAAGTTATAAATAAACTAACTAGTAATTAACTTGATTTAAATTAATTTAGTTAAATTTAACTTAAAACTTGATAGTTTAATAACTTAATTAAATTAATTAAAAAGTTTAATTTAAACTTGATTTAATTTATAAGTTTTAAATTTAAATTTAAATTAACTTAAAACTTGAATAATTAATTTAACGAATAATAAAAATAAAATAAAATTAGATTTAAAAAAACGTTATTTAACGTTATAATAAAGCCTTTAGGTTATTCGCTTTTATTTTAAAGTTATTATTCGATTTTTAATATTTATTTCAAAATCTTTAAATTAGTAAAAGTGCTAACTTAAACTTATCAAGTTAAGTTACCCCTAAAATTTAAACTTATCAAATTTAACTTAAATTTAAACTTAAAACTTAAACTGAAGGTTATGACCCTAATATTTAATAATAATTTTATCTTTTTAAAATCGTCGTTAAAAATATCTAAATTTATTAGTTTAATATAATATCCGTAAAAAGTCTAATTTTTCTGATTTTTATTTCATCCGTTATTTTGGTATTACCGGGGTTTTCCGTAGTTTATCAAAACTCGAGGTAAATATCTTCACGTATATTTTTTCTCGGCTTATCGTATATATAATTAGTTATTTATACGTATAATTAATTTAATATACCTGCTAAAATCGGTAGGTAAATCAAAAGTTTTGCTAATTTTATTTTTAACCTTTTCCTTAAATTTTTAATAAAATAATATAATACGGGTATCGTCGGTATACAGGGTTGCAAATGAGTTAACTGGCAGTTAACTCAATTGACTTAACTCAAAACTAATTAAGTTTGAGTTTTGAGTTAACTCAATTGAGTTTTTAAAAATGATAACTCAAACTCATTGAGTTAAGTTACCCCCAAAACTCAAACTCATTGAGTTGAGTTACCCCTAAAACTCAAACTCAACTCATAAGTTTTGAGTTAACTCTAAGTTAACTCAAAACTCACACGTAAAAAAATAAAAATAAAAATAATAATAAGGTAAATTCTATTTTAATAAATTAAAAATTAAATAAAATCGTTACGTTAACAATAAAATATTATTATCATTAACGTAAGGTTAATTTTAAAAAATATATTAAATTGGATATAAATCAAGCAAACTAAACTAAAATTAAACAAAAAAACAAAAAAACAAAAAAAATTAAAAAAACCTTAAACCGTAAGTTAAAAAAAACCCGAATAACCTCACTCTTCTTCTTCACCTTCTTCTCCATCTTCTTCCTCACCTTCTTCTTCAATACCGACCTGCATAAAGTCCTTTATTTCTTTTGCAGATTTTAATCCCCAACTCTTTAACAAAGTTAACTGTTTAACAATTTCGGGATTTAATCTATTTCTAGATTTAGAAATAATATAGCTCGATATTAAGAATACCCGTTCTATAGCCGCAGAAGTAGCCGGAATACCTAAATATCGCCGGGCTAAAATTGCCAAAACGGGATATTTATACTGGTTATTTTTCCAGTATACTAAGGGATCTTCCTATTAAATTAATAGTTAATATTTTATTTAAATAAAATAAAAAATAAAAAAATAACTCACTTCCGATAATTCTAATAGTTCGCCAAGATAAAATTCAACTTCGTTATTAATTTGAATGGATTTTCGATTAATAAAAAAGTCATCCTCATCAGAATTATCGATAAATTCTTCTCCATCGTCTTAGGTCTCGATTCCACCTTCTCGCTCATCTCTTAACCTATTTATATTTATTAGTTATTTAATTTTAAATAAAACGTTTATTTAATAACTTACATTTGATATTTTTCTTCGAAAATCAAAATAACATCATCGTATACATCCTTGTAAAAATAAAAAAGCTTATTTGGTCGAAAATGTGATGTTTTTATCCGTGGATCCAAAATAACAGCTATTAACATAGCCGTATACTTGCGAATATTATCGTCGGTAATTTTTCGTAAAAAATAAGAATTTAATTTGGCAGCTCCAACTTGAATTGCTTTATTAAGACTTTATAATATCGGTTTCTATTAATATTTTAAATATTAGTAACAAGTTTAACCGTAAAAATAAAATAATAAACTTACCAAATATGGGATCTCCCGTATCTTGGTTTTATACTTGTCAAAAATAGCCCGTAGCTTTTTATAAAAAATATAAATATATGACAAAGCCGTTAATATCGTAGTATAACATTCACCTTATAATTTAATACTAGGTTTCACAAAAATACCAAAAATCCGGTGTAGCTGGCTAAATAAATACCAGTCAGCATCAGAAAAATAAATTTCCTAAAATTCGGCATGTTCGGTATTTTTATAAACATAATTTAACGGGTTTTGCAACTAAATAACCGTAATAATCATGTTGTAAGTCGAATTCTAACGGATATAAAAATCTAATTTTTAAATTAGTAAACAATTTCTTTTATTAAACAAAAAAAGACAACAAACCGTTAGGTATTTTTGTTTTACCGAAATCTCTTGGTAAAATATCATCTTCTTTAGCTTTGGCGATACCGTCTAACAATAACTTATATATTTCGTCGGTATATTTGGTTAAAACTGCAATCCGGCGAACACGATTTATTAAGTCTATATATTAATTAGTTAACAAATTAAATAAACAAAAAAGCAAAAGAAACTTACTATTAAAATTGGAATCTGGTTCAAATTACAGAAACTGATCACCGTTAAGTATTGGTAAAATAATATTAACATAACGTTAAAGTTCGAGCTCTTCTTTTTCGTTATTTAATACGTATTCTTTTAATATTGCCTGAACGGTAATATTAATAATATGGGAAACGCAGCGGATATCGTTATAAAACGTTAGCAACGTTTCGTCGGTATATCGAGCTTTAAAAGACTCAAAAAACGTATTATTATTCCGTGCGTTATCCCGAGTAATACTGAAAAAATAAATTAGTTAAATAAACAAATATATAATAATAAATAACATACCTTATAATATTATTTAATTTCGAAAGCTCGGGATATAAAATTAACGATTTTTCGAATTCGTTAAAAATATTAAACCCGGTATGTTTCTCGTTAATGGGATCGAAACCAATTAACTTATAAATTAAGTTAAAATCGGGATCGATAAAACAAACAATAATCCCTAAATAGGCTGTATTATTGTTGGATGTCCATACGTCGATAACAAGGGAAAATTTTCCTATAGTTTTAGTATTCGAATACAAATCGTTGTTAAAAAAAGAAAAGGATTAATCAAAAATTAAATTTAAGATCGATTTGATATTCGCTCGGTTAAATATTAGGATATGCCTTTAAAAATAAAAAAAAATATTAATCAAATATTATTATTAAATAAAACCGGTATTAAGAAAAGAACTTACGGTTTTAAATGAAGTAATAAATTCGTAAATAATTTCGTATCCAAAAGCTTGAAGGGTAAATTGTTGTCGATAAGAAGATTTAATAATTTATTGTTAAATTCGTTAGAATCAAACCCTGTTTATATCGTTTGCGTGCGAGGTCGTTTTCTGATAGCTAAGTCGAAGATATTCGAATTTGACTAAATATCGGATCCTAAAAAATATTTAAAAATTAATAAAAATTCGAATATTCTTTAAAACTAAATAACTTACTTTGTATTTTTGTTTTATTTGTTTTTTTATTATAAGCAACGTCAGGATACATATTTGCGTAATACCGACCACTATTAGATCCTCGGAAGTTTTTAACTTCAGCGGTTAACTGAAAACTATATCTAAAAATTAATTAATATAAATTTAAGTTAATAAAAACAAGAAAAAACAAAAAAAGAACTTACAATATACATTGTAGCAGCATTTTCCGTTTTTTCGAAGGGTCGATAAGCTTTAAAGTTACAATAAAAAGCCTATGTTTAATAACGTAAACTTGGGATTCTTTTACTGGTGGCAACCGAAAATCAGGCTGATTTTCTTTTTCGTTGGCATATTTTAAAGATAAAAAAGGTGGTTTAGGGGGGGGGAAAAAAGAAGAAAAAGGTGTAGATTAGGGTTGGGAAGTAGAGGCCGAAGCTGAGTCTGATTCTAAATAATCAGAATCTATATTGAAAAGAAAACAAAAAACAAAAAACACAAATGATTTTTTAAAGGATTAAAATCCCAATATAAAGGTAAAAGTATAGAGTATAAGATAAATCTTACTATAAAAACATAAGTGTAGGATAAATCCCACTATAAAAACAAAAATGCAGGATAAATCCCACTATAAAAACATAAAAACATAAAACTATAAAGTAGATTAAACAATAATGGTACACATTACTAATGGTAAAAAAGAATCAAATTTTAGTTAGGATTTCTATTCTTTTAATATCCAACAGGATCCGGAATTAGGAACCGGACTTTATATTAATTCCCCGTCGTTATCAGCTAATATCATAATTTCAAATCATCCAAAGATTAAAAATAACATTTTTATTTGTTATTAACAACTGCCGCGTGGGATGGGTAACGCAAGCTACCCTTTATCTCTATCCAAAAGATTAAAAATAACATTTTTATTCGTTGGTAACCATTGCCGCGTAGGAAAGCTGACGCAAGCTACTTTTATCTCTACCTAAAAAATTAAAAATAACAATTTTATTCGTTGGCAACAACTACCGGATAAGATAAATAACGCGTTTTCTCTTGGTATCGGTTCGAATTTACCCCGAAAGAATTTTAAGAATAAAACAAAGTTAATAATAAATTAATATCTTTTTACTTAAATTGGTTATTTAACCGGAAGAATAAAAATTAGTATTTTAACCTAAAACAGATCTAGAATATAAAAAGAAAACATTAAAATATTCAAAATTCGTAAAGAAATATTTATCCGAAATTAAATTCGAAAGGTTAAATTATAAAATTCGTATATTCTTAAAATTTATATCTTTTTGACTAAATTAGTTACAAGGCCGGAGGAACTAAATTCGTTAAGTTAACTTTAAATATTATTATAATACGGAAAAATAAAATTAAAAACTTTAATATTAGTTAAATAATCTTGATTTAAAGTTAAAGTATAAGTAAAAAAATATAAAATTCGAAATATTAAAACATCGATATCTTTTTATTTAAATAAAATATTAGATCGGAGGAACCGTATTTAAAGATTTAATCTTATTTATTAATTTAATGCGAGATAATATACTTTAAAATTTGAATATTAATAAAGTAATATTTATCCGAAGTTAAAATATTATAATTAAAAATAAAATTCGAAAACTTTACAAATTAATATTTTTTATAACTAAAGTTATAAAGCTAAATTAACTTAATTTGTTAATTTAACCTTAAATATTATTATATACTAAACAAAAACTATTAAAAACTTTGATATTAATTGAATATTAATAAGAAAATATGTTTTAAAATAATTATTTAAATTTCTAAAATAATAATAATAATGTTTAAGTTTTAAGTTAATAACTCATAAGTTTTGAGTTAACTCAAACTCAATGAGTTATTAACTCAATTGAGTTTAACTCAAAGAAGTCAAAACTCAAACTCAACTCAACTCAATTGAGTTATTGAGTTAATTAACTCAATTGAGTTGAGTTAGCAAATCTGCTAACTGTAACTCAAACTCAATAAGTTAACTCAAACTCAAACTCAAGCTTGCAACCCTGTCGGTATAATTGAATCGAGCGACGATTGTTTTTAAAATTTAGTAGTATTTATTTAAATAAAGTTTTTATTTAAAGTTTTTAAATTCCCGTCCGGCTTATTTTTTCTCGTTCAGGTTTTAGAAAACTAATTTAAATACGGATTCGTATCCGTTATAAAATTTAAAGTTTTTTCGTATTTTTTTCCCTTATATTGGCTTAAAAGCTATTTTTTCTTACTAGCCTTAAAAGGGTAGCATTTAATATATACGAAAATACCTTTGTTTTTTTAAAAAAAGCGGCGTATACGATTCGCTAAAATTTATTTTAAAAACTAATAAAAAAATACGCGGACCTGCGCGAGGTACCCTGTAAATTCTCCTAAAATATTATCGTAGGCAACAGGGGTATTAAACTTTAAATCGTCGTATTTAACGACCGGAATAATAATAATATTGATTTTTTTTATAATAATATTGGCTTTTTGGAGCTTTAAATAAATTTAATTTTAATTTTTTTAAGTTATCGGATTTTTAATATAATAAAATCGTATTATTGCTTCGTAACCTCGAAGTTATTATTATCCGTATCGATGCTTATTACTTAAAAAAATATCGTTTAAAAAGGTTTTCCTTTTATTATTATTATTATTATTATTATTGCTAACGGTAAATATTTTGCCGAATATTATTTAGTATTTTTAACGGTAAACGTACCTAAACAAAAATAATTAAAATATGACGATCATATTAAAAATAAACCAAAATATAAAAAAATACTAAAATTTATATTATTAAATACGTAAAACGTAGGAATTATATTAAATAAAATAAATATAAAATTAATTTAAAAATATAATTATTAAAGCGTATTAAATATTTTATTTATAAATAAAATAAATATTTAAATTAATTACTAAAATAACAATTATTTATATAATATAAAAACGTTTTAATATTTTGTTTTAATATTTGCTTAAATTATTATATTAATAATAATTTTTTTTATTTGCTTTATATTACTAACGTTTATTTAATTAATTTTAATTACGCATACCTAAATATACCTAAGTATATATTCTTAATTTACGTAATTTCCGTTACGTAATTTTTAGTGGTTTAATTTATTTATTATTCTGACTTGGCTGTGTTCCCTAGCCCGTATTTATTTTTTCCTAGTTATTCGTTTTGCAAAGATATATATTGGTTACACGGAGCCTTTTTATTTTATTAAAAAAGGTGAAATATACGTATCAGTAATACGTAAATACGGATTATTTAATAAAATAACGGAAAAAACTAGAATTAATATTCGATATTTATATTATTTAAGATTGCGAGCTTAAGTTTAAATTTTAAATTAGCTTATAATTTAGACTTATATCTTTTAGTTATAACTAGCACTTTTTACTAATTTAATTTAACTAAATTAATAATTTAATAACTTATTTAAATTAAGTTAAACTTGAGTTTCGAGGGTAATTTAATCAATTTAATTCGATAAGTTATTAAATTAAATTAATAACTCCAAATTTAAATTATATTAGGCTATGCCAACTTTCTAATAAACATATCTATTAATAAAATGGCAGCTTGCCAGCCGGTTAATATGCCCTCGGTATATATATATAACTACGCTATTTTAATAATAAATTAAAAAAATTTCATATTTGTATAACATATTTTTGATGACTTATATAGTAATAATTTTTACAAATAATTTAATAACAAAATAATCAAAATTGATTCGAGTTTCAACGTTAAAAGATATCGTTTGCACTTAAAAATATTTATCCGTTATCAACTTCTTTAAAAATGTAATATTAGTTAGAAGCAAGGTTACAAATAAGTTAACTGGCAATTAACTTAATTAAGTTAACTCAAAACTTAAATTTAATTAAATTAGTAAAAAGTAACAACTCAAACTTATAAGTTAAGTTACCTTTAAAACTTAAATTTAAATTTATAAGTTTTTAATTAATTTAAAATTAACTCAAAACTGAAAATTATTTAAGTTCGAATAAAAAGGTATTCAATTCAAGGTATTAAATAACCGAAATAAATAACTAAATAAGTTAATAATATTGTATATAGGCTATTTTTAATTTAATATCGACATTTCGAATTTCTATAATTATTTTAAAATTTTGATAAAATATTTTGAATTTTTCATTTAAAAATAATAAAACAAAAAGAATTCTTAAAATTCGAAATATCGATAAAAAAAATTAAAATAACTTATATACGGTATTATTAACCCTTTTAACTTTCTATCCGGGCTACGTAGTATTTAAATTTAAACAAGACTTTAGTTAAATATTTAATTTTTGAGTTTTGAGTTAACTCAGACTTAACGACTAAATAACCTAATTAAGTTTAATTTAACAATAATAAAACTTAAATTTAACTTAAATTTATAAATTATTTAAAGAAATACTAATTATAACTTAAACTTAAGCTTGTAACCTTAATTAAAATATAATTTATTTCTTTTTTATAAATATTAAATTAAAAAAGCAATTTTATGCTAAAATATAAATAAATATTAAAGCTTAATTTAAAAAATAAAACTAAATTACCTTTTTACGTTATTTTAAAACGTTAAATTAAACTTTTTAATAATTAAATATATTAAAATGATTAGTTTTGATTCGGTTTTAATAAAATTTAAGTTATAAATAAACGAGTTAATTTAAACCTATATATTAATTAAATTTTGTTTAAAAATAGTTTTATTATTTTTACGGCTAATTGAATTAATATTAGAAAATATATTTCAGCTAAAATTCATTTTTAAACGTGCTTATTTTCCGAGTTTTGGCTGTTTTCGGAAAAACTTAAAACTCGGAGTTTTCCGTATAAATAACTATTATTATAATTAAAGTTGCTATTTAATTAACTAATAGTTAATTATAATTAACTAACTACAAACTATATATAGTTTATAATTAGTTTAACTATATATGGTTTTGAAAATTACGGACTAAAACTACGTAGTTTTAGTTAGTTTAGTTAGTTAACTACAAAATACAAAATATAAATTATTCAATATTTAAATAATAAAATCAATAATTACGGTAAATATTAAATCATAAATAAATAAATAAATAAAATAGCTTATTAGGCTTATTTTTATTATAAGTATTCAAATTTTAATGATTATTTTTAAAAAAAATATAATTAGTTCACACCTTGACTAAAACTACAGTAATTAGTCCGGACCTGGACTAAAACTACTTTAATTATTTAGGGCGCGGACGAACTATATATAGTTTAGTTAAAAACTAACTATAGACTAAAACTACAAAACTGATTAGCAACCCTGTTACCAACATAATAATCTAGGCAAATATTAATAAAAAAATATTTAAGGCGGCTTTTTTATATTATATAAATAACTATTACCTTAATAACTAATTTAAGTATTTATTTTACTTATAAATAAAACCTACTAAGTTTTAATAACTATATTTATAAATTAGCTTTATAATTACTTTTTGCTTAATATATCTTTTACGTTTTACGTATCTAATAATATAAACGCTAGTATTTTTTTATGTTTTGGTTCATTTTTAATATAATCGTTATATTTTAATTATTTTTATTTAGGTATATTTACCGTTAAAAACACCAAATAATATTCTGCAAAATATTTACCGTTAGCAAAAACAGCGGCAGCGATAAAAGGAAAATCTATTAAGGCGATATTTTAATTTAAATAATAAGCATCGACTCCGATAACGAAAATTTCGAAGTTACCAAAAATTAATACGACGCGATCCTTAAAAAAATTCGACGACTCGAAAAAGCTATAAACAACAAATTGAAGCTTATTTAAAAGCTCGAAAAATCTAATACCTTCATAAAGAAAGCAGCCAATATTATTATTATTTTAATTACCAAATACAATAAACTAAAATTTAATACCCTAATTATATACGATAATACCCCCAAAAAACTTAAGGAATACCTCGCATAAATCCGCGTATATTATTTTTTTATATATTTAGCTTTTATAATAACTTTTAATAAATCATATACGCCGCCTTTTTTTTAAAAAAAAACGCACCTTTATATAATTTAAATTTTATTGTTTTAAAACGAGTAAAAATAAATAGCTTTTAAGCCAATTTAAAAAAAACGAAATAAAATTTTATATAGGATATAAATCCGCGCTTAAATTACTTTTCCAAAATCCTAACAAAAAAAAACAAGCCGACCGGGAATTTAAAACCCTTAAACAAAAAATATCCGCTTTAATATATACCACCGGATTTAAAGAAAATCGTCGCTAGGCTCGATTATACCGACGATATACGTATTATATTATATTACTAAAAGCTTAAAAAAATAAAAAACGAGATTAGCAAAATCTTCGATTTACCTACCAATTTTAGCAAATATACTAAATTAATTATACGAATTAGGGTTGGCAATTTAAGTTTAAGTTTTGAATGTAAGTTTAAGTTAGCATTTTTAACTAACTCAACTCAATCGAGTTAATAACTTAATAACTTAATTAAGTTAAGTTAAGTTTGAGTTTCGGGGGTAACTCAAGTGAGTTAACTCAATAAGTTATTAAATTAACTCAATAACTTAAAATTTAAATAACTAAATAACTAAATAATTAAAATAATTATAAACATTCGAAAAGCCTAAACAAAAATAAAACAACGTTAATACGGTATTATTAACCTTTTTAATTATATTTTATATAAGTTAAATGCTTAAAAATAATTACTTTTTTATTTACTTTTTTAATATTAAATTATGAGTTAACTTAGAGTTAACTCAAAACTCATAAATTAAGTTTCAGTTTTAAGGATAACTCAACTTAATAAATTTGAGTTATCACTTTTTAATAACTTAATAAATTAACTCAAAACTTAAACTCAATAAGTTTTGAGTTATCTCATTCGCAACCCTAATACGAATCGATAACTAATTATACGCACGATAAACCGAAAAAAAAATACGCCAAAATACTAACCTTAAGCTTTAATAAATACCGGAAAACCCCGGCAATACCAAAATAACGGACGAAACAAAAACTAAAAAAACTAGACCTTTTACGGACACCATAATAAACCAATAAATTTAAATATTATTTAATAACGATTATAAAAAAATAAAATAATTATCAAATATTATAATTATAATAAAATAAAATATTACGCCAACGAATACCGCCAACCCAAAAAAATATTTACGCTTATACCAAAAAACAAAAAATATTTTAATACTATATAATAAAAAAATACTATACGCGTTACTTTTTTAGACCGTATATTTCGACAACGATTATTCGACGTATAAATTTTGCAAAACCGATAATAAATAATATCCCCACAAGCCACGAACCCTAATAACGACCAAACTAAAACGAATAATACGCTTTAAAACCGAAAAACAAATAATCCATAATAACGATAATACCTTATTTAACGTCTTAAAAACAAAATCTATTATTAAACTAAATAAGTGTTACGAACATGCACCCTTGCCAGAAGACAACAGATGTTGGCGCTTAAGGAAGCATAGGACAAGGGACCATACCGGAACAAAAGGAACAGGACCACTGCAGGTCACGTGATGAAGGACCACGTGACCAAGACCGGAAGCGATCAGGAGTGATTAGTGGAATTCACTGATTATTATTGAACACCAACGAGCACTACTGATCACTAACCAACGTAGGTGATCCAAGCAAATATCAGTGAGGGGATGAATAGATATATTAAGGATAGGTTTCCTATACTATATAGACAGTTATTACCTCAGTGATTAATCTAAGCATTTATTTTACCTATAGGTGAGGTATTTAATACGCCTTGACGACTATATTTGTGAATTAGTTTTATAGTTACTTTTTGCTTAATATATTTCTTACGCTTTACGTATTTGATAATATAAACCCTAGCATTTTTTTATATTTCGGTTTATCTTTAGTATAGTCGTTATATTTTGATTATTTTTGTTTAGGTACGTTTACCGTTAGAGAAACACTGAGCAATATTCGGCAGGATGTCTACCGTCAGTAAGAATAGCAGCAGCGATAAGGGGAAGATCCCTTAGGACGATATTTTAACTTAGGCTATGAGCATCGACTCCGACGGCGATGACTTCGAAGTCACTAAGGATTAGTACGACTTGATCCTTAAGAAGATCCGACGATTCGAGGAAGCCACCAATAATAAGTCTAAGTTTATCTAAGAGCTTCAGGAGTCTAATACCGCTATGAGAGGAGCAGCCAACATTATCACTATTCTAATCACTAAATATGATGGACTAAAGTTTAATACCTTAGCTGTATACGATGGTACCTTAGGAGGATTTAGGGGATACTTCGCGCAAGTCCGCGTATATTATTCCTTTTATATGTCTAGCTTTTAGAATGACCTCCAGCGAATCGTGCACGCCGCCTCCTTTTTGAAAGGACGTGCCCTCGCATGGTTTGAACCTTACCTCTCTGAAGCAAGTGAGAATGGATGGCTTTTGAGCCAATGCAAGGAAGAGACGAAACAGATTTTTGGATCTTATGCCGGATACGAATCCGCGCTTAAGTCACTTTTCTAAGATCCTGACGAGAAGAGATAAGCCGAACGGGAATTTGAGACCCTTAAGCAGAAGGTATTTGTTTTAGTATATATTACCGAGTTTAAGAGGATTGTCGCCAGATTTGACTGTACTGACGATATACGTATTATGCTGTATTATTAAGGGCTTAAGGAGGAAGTTAAGGACGAGATTAGCAGGATCCTTGACTTACCTGCCGATTTTAGCAGGTATACCGAATTGGTCGTGCGAATCGACAACTAATTGTACGCACGACGAACCGAGAAGAAGTATACGCCGAGATACCAACCTCGAGCTTTAGCAAATACCGGAAGACCCCGGCAGTATTAGAATAACGGACGAAACAGAGACTGGAGAAACTAGACCTTTTACGGACACTATAGTGGACCAATGGACTTGGACGCCACTTAACGACGACCATAGAAAAATAAGGCAATTGTCAAATACTATAATTATAATAAAATAAGATATTACGCCAACGAGTACCGCCAACCTAAAAAAGCATTTACGCTTGTACCAAAAGGCAAGAAATAGTTTAACGCTACGTAACGGGAAGAGATACTATACGCGTTATTTTCCTGGACCGTATGCTTCGATAACGATTGTTCGACGCATAGGTTTTGCAAAAATGATAACCAATGGTATCCCTAGAGACCACGAACCCTGGCAGCAACCAGACTAGGACGAATAGTACGCTTCGGAACCGAAGGACAGATGGTCGACAGCGACGATAATACCCTGTCTGACGTCTTAGAAAACGAAGTATATTATTAGACCAAATGGGCTGAGTACCAGACCTAGAGAGCTGAGTTAGTCGACGATACCAGCAGCGAATCTGTAGAAGAAGGGGAATTTACCTGCGGAACGAAAGAAAAGAAAGCAATCTATAAGATGCTCGGAACCCTTACTACGGAAGAGATATTCGACACTTTCTAGGATGGACAACTACGCGTCTATAACGAAGTTACACTTTTTGCCGCCGAGCTATGGGGTATAGGATAATAATTAGTAGAGATCTTTTAGAAGACTACCGATACGGCATGGGAACGACGAACCCTAGGAGCCATTTTTGGAGATGACCCTCGACTTAACATCAAGAACCTTAAACATTATGAGATCGAGTGGTACGGATGTATCGATCTAGGATGCGACGAATATCTCGAAACAAAACTGAAGTACGGAATTTTTCCGCTACGCATGGGATATGCAGCTATTAGGAAACCTTATAGAGTGGGAGAGATAGGCTAGGTAGAGGTTGGACGCTGCGACGCGAGAGGCTTCGTAGTAATTATTACGCACCCTGACGACCTATCCCGATGCTCGATAGGAAGGGACCGATCCTGGTTAGAATGTATGTACGACGAATGTTTGCACCACGCAATAGAGAAAGCCAAGGTATGGCGACTTATTAAGGAATACTAAGCCACCGGACGAATTATTATTAAAGAAACCGGCAGGCTTATATAAAGTACCAGCGATCTGGTTAGGAGTACCTAAGATCGCACCGTACCGCTAGAATACGAGCACGACGCTATACGAAGACTAACGATAGAAGTAACCATAGACGAACAAGGGAACATGGAGATCGATATGGGAGAATCCAGCTCTACCCTGATGTACGATGGTACCTAAGAAGCAGACCCTGAGGAACAGGAAGAAGAAAGCGAAGGCGAAGCACACTACTGCCAGAGACGACACGAGACTCGGGATTAACGAGACCAGCGAGTATTTACGAGCGCCGAGAAGAGACGCGCTAATAGAAGAATTAATAAGAACTCGGGAAACGAGTTGGATTATTTTTAAAGAGATAGAAGCGGTCCTAGACGAAGTCTATTTGCGCTACCGGGAGCGACAGCACGATAACCGACCACTTTACGATATAGGTACGAATTAACGGACACAGTATACGAGCCCTAGTAGATACAGGAGCTTAAGGAAATTTTATTTTACTACGAATCGTTAATAAGCTCTAGATACTATGGAAGCAGAAAGAGACGCCTTACGCACTTAATACCGTCGATGGAGAGCCTATTTTATACGAGAATGGAATAGTGAATATAGAGATTGCGTATATTTAGATTTATATCCAGGACTACTTTGAAGGCATTACGTGCGATATTACGGATATTACGGATTACGATTTAGTCCTAGGGATACCCTGGTTGCGGGTGAGCAATCTTAGAGTAAGCTGGAATACAGGCCAATTCCAGTGGGACATACCAGGAAGCGAGTTAACCTCTGACGGGTACTGGAAGAACTAACCCTTACGTAACTACGAGACATTTGGATTATACGTCATAGCCAAGTATGTTAAGCCGAATACCACAGAAGAAATCCCCGAAGAATATAAGGAGTTTAGCGACCTGTTTAGTGGAGTACTGAAGACAGGATTACCAGAGCACACACGATTTAACCATGAAATACCTCTCTAGGAAGGAAAGGAACCACATTTTATGCCGATATACCCAGTGAGACCTTAGCACGAAGAGACACTGAAGACCTATATCATAGAGATGATGGAGAAAGGATGGATTAGAGAATCCACATCGCCAGCAGGCTACCTTATACTTTTTGTACCAAAGAAGAGTAAGGACGGAACACCAAAATGGAGACTTTGTATCGACTACCGCAAGCTTAACGATATTACGATTAAGAATAAATACCTTTTACCTTTGATCAAGGACTTACGAGACAAGTTGTACGGAGCTTAGTAGTTTACTGCCTTAGATTTGCCTAATGCGTACGGCCTAATCAGAATTAAGGAAGGAGAAGAATGGAAGACAGCCTTTAGGACGAAATACGGATATTTCGAATACCTGGTTATGCCTTTTGGATTAATTAACGCACTAGCAAGCTTTTAGAATATAATTAATACCGTTTTACGAGAGTTCCTCGATAAGTTCGTAATAGTATACCTCGACGATATACTTATCTATTCTAAGGACCTCGAAGAATATAAATAGCACGTTACCGCTGTGCTACGAAAGCTATAAAAAGCAAACTTTTTTGTAAACCCTGAAAAAAGCGAATTTTACCGGAAACAAATTATCTTCGTAGGATACGTTGTATCCCCCGGAGAAATCAGAATGGAAGATTCCAAGATCTCAGCAGTTAGGGACTGGCCTACCCCGAAAACGGTTATAGAAGTTAGATCTTTTTTAGGACTCGTAAACTTCTACCGTATGTTTATCGGAGGACTCGGGAGTATCAACACACCCCTAACGAACCTGACAAGGAAGGATGTATTATTCGAATGGATTAACGAAGTGCAGGAAGCCTTCGACTAAGTCAAGAAACGAATCACAGACGAGCCAGTTATGAGAATGGCCGATACAGAAAAGGAATTCGAAGTTGAGACCGACGCCTCGGACTACGCCATGGGCGGACAACTTAGCCAACGAGACGACGACGGAAAGCTATACCCGATAGTATTCTATTTTAAGAAGTTTACTAAGGAATAACTTAACTACCAAATCCACGATAAAGAACTTCTCGCAATTATCGAAGTATTCCGAGAATGGAGACATTATTTAAGCGGAACTAACTACTAAGTTAAAGTTTATACCGATTATAAGAATCTCGTATCGTTTATAATAAGCAAAGAATTTAATAAACGATAAATACGATAGTTAGAATTTTTAGCAAATTTCGACTTTAAGATTATCTACCGCAAAGGATTAGAGAATAGCAGAGCAGACGCTCTTAGCCGAAGACTAGATTATTATTAGGAAGCACCTAAGGAGATATATACCATCCTTGCTAGTGATTAGGAAGGAAACCTGATACCCACCATGAATTTTTACGCCACCAGTAAGGTAACCAATAACGATAGTTGGTCGAGCAAGATTATGAATGAAGACGGTATATTACCGATGTACTAAGGGAAAATTGTAATCCTAGAACAAATCAGAGACGAGCTTATCCGAGAAATATATTTTACGCTAACTAGTGGATACTAAGGAGTATTTAAGACAACTAAACGGATTTAGCAATATTTTGATTGCCTACAGCTACGTAAGTACGTTAGCAAGTATATTAAGAATTGCGACTTGTGCAACAAAGCAAAGTTAGCACGATATAAGCCTTATGGAGAACTATAGCCAATACCACCTTTAGACAGAGCATGGAAATTTATCGCCCTAGATTTTATCGTGAAGCTACCGCTATCAAAGGAACCCTTGACTGGGACCTTTTACGACAGTATATTGGTATTTACGGAACGATTTACGAAGTACGCTTATTTTTTGCCCTATAAAGAAGCAAGTAACGCAGAAGAACTTGCTTACACGTTTTTAAGAATTGTAGCCAGCTAGCACGGCATCTTAAATAAGATTATTTTAGATAAAGATAAGCTATTTATATTAAAATTTTGGAAGTTATTTATAGCGCAGCTGGGAGTAGACTATAAGCTTTCGACAGCTTATCACTTATAAACAAACGGATAAACAGAACGAGCCAACTAAGTACTCGAAGAGTACCTACGCTGTTATGTTAACTACGATTAAGACAATTGGGTTATATTGTTACTAATAGCGCAGTTTGCCTATAATAATGCTGTACGAGAACCTATAGGAGTATTATTATTTTACGCCAATTACGGCTACGAACCAGATATGACTAAGGAACCTATTGCAGGAAAAGAATTAGCGGAACACGCTATCTAGCATGTCGATAACTTGAAGAAACTTTAGAAGAACTTCTAAGAAAACCTTATTGCCTTTTAAGGACGAACGAAGGAGCACGCCGACAAGAAAAGGGTTGAGGGACTAACCTTTGCGAGGGGAGACAAGGTCTACTTATTACGCAAAAATATTAAGACGAAACGACTAAGCGACAAATTGGACTTTAAGAAATTCGGATTATTTAGAGTCGATAAATAAATTTTAAAAGTCAATTACCGTTTGTAGCTACCTAAGATTATGAAAAGAAAACACTTAACGTTTTATATTTTTTTACTCGAGCCAGCACCTAAAGACGCGGTTATCGACCAAACGCTAGAAGTAGAGGAAGATTAGCTAGAATATAACGTTGAAGAAATTATTAATTATAAGAAGGTCGGACGAGGATACTAGTTCCTCGTGAAATGGGAAGGCTACCCACCTGAAGACAACATATGGGAGCCTAGGAAGCATGTTAAGGACTGCGACGCTTTTGACTAGTACCTCCAAACAACAATTGAGGATCGAGACCTTTAAGGGTATTTTCGAGCCTAATAGAGGACTAATCGATAATATCGATTGCGCCCGCAGATTGAGCGGAGCTCGCCGCCTTTGACTTTAAGCGATTTAGGTCGTTTAGATCGGAGGCCTCCTTTTTTACTATTTCCAGACTACGTTCGCGAGCCATCGCCTTTTGCTTGCGCAGACGAACCAGACGGGATAACGTCTCCGTTACCCGCTGCTGAAGATCGAGCAGTTCCGACTTAGCCAGAGATTCGACACTCTCCAAACGATGATATTCTGCAAGGATAGCAGTAAGAGAAGTGATGGGCGCTTTTGTGCCATTATAGGATTTACTAGCGGCGTTATACCGCTGATATGTTTTAATATTTTCTAAAGCAACGTACGGAAGATCTTTGACAAAATAACGAGAGTATGGCATAACTTCGAAGCCTAATGTGCGGAAAGCAAGCTGACGACGCACGCGACGAGCAGAAGAAGAGTTGTTGACCGGGGTTTTTCGTTTATTCGATTTTGATATGATGAGCATATATTATTATTAAAGCGGGAAAGGAAGAAATGAGGGGAAAACAAGAAAGAACCACGGAGTGGGTACTAGCGACCTATTTATGCGACTAAGCAATTTTTTGAGGATAAAAGATATGGAGAGAGGAGCTGATGTTACGAACATGCACTTTTGCTAGAAGACAACAGATGTTGGCGCTTAAGGAAGCATAGGATAAGGGATTATACCGGAACAAAAGGAACAGGACCACTGTAGGTCACGTGATGAAGGACCACGTGACCAAGACCGGAAGCGATTAGGAGTAATTAGTGGAATTTACTGATTACTATTGAATACTAACGAGCACCACTGATTACTAACTAACGTAGGTGATCCAAGCAAACATCAGTAAGGGGATAAATAGATATATTAAGGATAGGTTTCCTATACTATATAAACAGTTATTACCTTAGTGATTAATCTAAGCATTTATTTTACCTATAGGTGAGGTATTTAATACGCCTTAACGACTACACTTGTGAATCAGTTCTATAGTTACTCTTTGCTTAGTATATCTCCTACGTTTTACGTATTTGATAATATAAACCCCAGCACTTTTTTATATTTCGGTTTATCCTTAGTATAGTCGTTACAATAAGCTAAATATTAAACCTAAAGAGCTAAATTAATCGACGACACCAGCAGCGAATCTGCAAAAAAAAAGAAAACTTACCTGCGGAACAAAAAAAACTATCTATAAAATATTTTAAACCCTTACCACGGAAAAAATATTCGAAACCTTCTAAAATAAACAACCACGCGTTTATAACGAAATCACACTTTTCGCGGCCGAATTATAAGGTATAAAACAACAACTAACAAAAACCTCCAAAAAACTACCGATACGGTATAAAAACAACAAACCCCAATATTACGAATATATACCTTTACAAAAAGACGAATATGTGTTGGCGCGTAAATTAAGATAAAAGGCATACTACGGGGCTGCTATCAAAAGGATAAAAAGCCCAAAAATAAGGCAGACCTAATAGCTAGTGACACTTAGCTAACAAAATTACGGTTTTAGCGCGTAAGCCATAAAAAAAATTACGTTTTTGGAAAATGATCTAAAGATGAATTACGGTTAAAAATAATAACTTAGTATAAAATCATTATTTATTATCGTAATCTAACACTAATATTAATAAAAAAATAAATTAATATATTAAAAACGGATTTTTTATATTATATAAATAGTTATTACCTTAATAATTAATTTAAATATTTATTTTACTTATAAATAAAATATTTAATACGCTTTAACGACTATATTTATAAATTAGGTTTATAATTACTTTTTGCTTAATATATTTTTTACGTTTTACGTATTCAATAACATAAACCCCAGCACTTTTTTATACTTCGGTTTACCCTTAATATAGTTGTTACACCCAAAAGTTATTTTTAAAAATAACCCTCGACTTAATATTAAAAACCTTAAATACTATAAAATCGAGTAATACGGATATATCGATCTAGGATATAACGAATATCTCGAAACAAAACTAAAATACGGAATTTTCCCGCTATATATAAGATATTTAATTATTAGGAAACCTTATAAAATAAAAGAAATAAGCCAAATAAAAATTAACCGTTATAACGCAAAAGGATTCGTAATAGTTACTACGCACCTTAACGACTTATCCCGATATTCGATAAAAAAGGACTAATCTTAGTCGGAATACATATACGACGAATATTTATAATCAAGGTTGGCAATTTGAGTTTGAGTTTTGAGTTTGAGTTTGAGTTAACTCAAACTCATTGAGTTAAGTTGAGTTTGAATCACAAATTCTTTGAGTTTGAGTTAACTCAATTGAGTTTGAGTTTTAGGGGTAACTTAACTCAACTGAGTTAAACTCAATTGAGTTAACTGGCAGTTAACTCATTCTTAACCCTGTTTATAATACACAACAAAAAAAGCCAAAATATAGCGATTTATTAAAAAATACTAAATCGCGGGACGAATTCCTATCAAAAAGACCGGCAGGCCTATATAAAACACCAGCGATTTAGTTAAAAATACCCAAAGTCGCACCGTACCGCCAAAATACGAGCACGACGCCGTACGACAACCAACGATAAAAATAACTATAAATAACCAAAAAAACACGGAAATCAATATAAAAAAAATCTAATATAACCCTAATATACGGTAATACCTAGGAACCAAATCCTAAATTATAAAAAACCGAAGGCGAAATATATTACCGCCAAAAAAACGAAACTCGAAACTAACGAAATTAGCGAATATTTACGAGCGCCGATAAAAATCGCGGTAATAAAAGAATTAACAAAAACTCGGGAAACGAATTAAACCACTTTTAAAAAACAGGAACGGTCCCAAACGAAATTTATCTACGCTACCGGGAGCGACAATACGATAACCAACCACCTTACGATACAAATACGAGTTAACGAACACGACACATAAACCCTAATAAACATAAGAGCTTAAAGAAATTTTATCTCACCAAAAATCGTTAATAAGCTTTAAATACCATAAAAAACGTTTTACGTATTTAATACCGTTAATAAAAAGCTTATTTTATACGAAAATGAAATAATAAATATAAAAACTACGTATATTTAAATTTATATTTAAGACCACCTTAAATACTTTATGTGCGATATTACGGATATTACGGATTACGATTTAATCTTAAAAATACCCTAATTACGGGTAAGCAATCCCACAATAGACTAAAATATAGGCTAATTTTGGTAGGATATACCAAAAAGCGAGTTAACCTTTAACCGGTACTAAAAAAACTAACTTTTACGTAATTACAAAATATTTAAACTATACATTACAGCCAAATATATTAAGCCGAACACCATTAAAAAAATTAGCGACATATTTAGTAAAAACCTAAAAATAAAATTACTAAAATATACACGATTTAATTATAAAATACCCCTTTAAAAAGGAAAAAAACCATATTCTATGCCGATATATTTAGTAAAACCTTAGCACGAAAAAACACTAAAAACCTATATTATAAAAATAATAAAAAAAGGATAAATTAGAAAATTTATATCGCTAATAGGCTACCTTATATTTTTTATACTAGAAAAAATAAAGACGGAACGCCAAAATAAAAATTTTATATCGATTACCGTAAGCTTAATAATATTATAGTCAAAAATAAATACCTTTTGCCTTTAATTAAAAACTTACGAAATAAATTATACGGAGTTTAATGGTTTATTACCCTAAACTTGCCTAACGCGTATAACCTAATTAGGATTTAAAAAAAATAAACAACAGCTTTTAGGACGAAATACGGATATTTCGAATATTTAGTTATATTTTTTAGATTAACTAACGTATTAATAAGCTTTTAATATATAATTAATACCGTTTTACGAAAGTTCCTCGATAAATTCGTAATAATCAGGGTTCGGAATGAGTTAACTCAAAACTCATTGAGTTTGAGTTTTGAGTTAACTCAATTGAGTCATTCAAACTGCTAACTCAAACTCATTGAGTTGAGTCACCCCTAGAACTCAAACTCAACTCATGAGTTTTGAGTTAACTCTGAGTTCACTCATAACTCAAATTCTAATTAAAACCTATTAAGAAGAATTTGTTAAATATATTTAACCTCCCGAATAAGTCGATTTAACCTTTAAAGCTAACGTATATGGCTTATTTTATTTTTATTATTTTATTTTAAGCTTTTATAATTATTTTTATTTTCGACTAAAATACGATTATCATTTAATTTAAAATTAATAAAATAAAATAATTTTATTTTATAAATAACATCTTTTTTAAAAAGCTAATAGCGGATAAATGGTTTTAAATACTAAGAATATCCGCTAGCGTTAGAACTTTAATTTATTCTAATTATCTTGTTATTCAATTATTTAAATTTTGAGTTATTGAGTTAACTTAATAACTCATTGAGTTAACTTAATTGAGTTACCCCCGAAACTCAAACTCAACTCAACTTAATTGAGTTAGTGAGTTAATTAACTCAATTGAGTTGAGTTAGCAAATTTGCTAACTGTAACTCAAACTCAAAACTCAAACTCAAAACTCAAAACTCAAACTTAAACTCAAGCTTGCACTCCTGCTGATGACTTATACGGTGATAGTCCTCACCAGGGTTGCAAGCTTGAGTTTGAGTTAGAGTTAGCATTTTAAACTAACTTATGAGTTTAAGTTAAGTTTAAGTTTTAATATTGTTTAAGTTAAACTTAATTAAGTTATTCATTCGTGAAGCTTGAGTTAAATTAAAACTCAAAGATTGAATATTTAAATAAACACTTATTTGAATTTAAATACTAAATAGCCACGATATAAAGTTAAAAAGGTTAACAATACCGTATATAAGTTTTTTAATTTAATATCTTAAATTAAATATCTTTTTATTCGAATTTAATTAACTTTGAGTTTCAGGGGTAACTCAACTCATGAGTTCAAGTTAGCACTTTTTAAGAACTCAATTGAGTTAAATGCCAGTTAACTCAATGCTAACCCTGATATTTAGAAATTATTTGCAGTTACTTAGCAGCTAACTTAACAAAAAACTTTCTTAAATTAAATTAATTTAAATTAATAAAAATCTGGATTCAAACTGATTTATAACTTTATTGAACTAGCAACATCTAAACTTAAACTTGATACGTTTAAATTAGCTTAAACTTTACCTACTCACTTGAAAATTAAATCGCAACCCTTTTTGGTATATACTTAGTTTTAAATTTTAAATTAACTTGAAACTTAAACTTATAAATCCAAGTTACGATTAGCATTTCCTACTCACTTAATAACTTATCTAAATTAAGTTAAATTTGAATTTCGCTGGTAATTCAATTAATTAAATTCAATAACTCAAAAATAAAATAATTAATTAGCAAAACAACTAAAACAAATTCGAATTTTAAGGTTGACGGACACTTTTAGCATTGAAAAATATCCATCCGTTATCAGCTTTTAAAAAAGAAATATTCGGTAAAATATAATCATTTTCATTTTATAAGTATCAAATTAATTTAATTTATAAATTTTTAGTTTAGTTTTTAATTTTTAAATGATATTTAATTGAGTTAATAACTGAGTGAATTTAACTCAGCTAATTGTTAATTAACTTATTCTGTCACCTTGGTTTCTATCAATTGAACTTTTATTTATTAAATTGTTTTATTCAAATGTAGCCTTTAGTCAACTGTTAAAATTAAATTTTTCCGAGCAGCGAATAACGGCCGTTGGTACAAAAACAAGGATTTTAAGGTGGTTTATAATAAAAAGAATATATAGAAATATAAAACAAGTTATCTAATTTACAAAATACGAATTGTTATTAAAAAGGGATTAATTGAGAATTAAATTTAAAGTTATTTTAAGATTTTTTTCAATTGAATATTAAGATATATTTTTAAAGAAATGTCTGTAAAATTATATTATAGAATAAAACCAGTATTTTATAAAAGATTTACGAGTTGAAATGATACAAAAGATTTACTAACGATTTTGAATTTAAAACCTTAAAGGGTAAATCATTATCGACAGGAAAATATAATAGTTTATTATTAAATTCGTTAGAATCGAACCCGGTTTTCGTCGTCTGCGTACAACCGCGTTATTTGGTAGTTAAATTGAAACAACTTTGATTCGAATCAATATCCGATCCTGATAATATTTAAATAGTAATAAAAGATTCATATTCGAATGCCAAAATGGTAAGAAAACCATCCTTAATTATCGACTTATAAATGTCGAATAACATAACTTATTTGGGTATTATTGTTTATTTGATCCATCCCGATTTTAATTTGATTTGTAAATAAATTGGTCTTGGTTTTATAAACGAGCAGGGTTGCAAGCTTGAGTTTGAGTTTTGAGTTATAGTTAGCATTTTAAAATAACTTATGAATTTGAGTTGAGTTTGAGTTTTAATATCGTTGAGTTAAACTTACTTTGATATTTTAAAAGTTGTTTTCGAAATTTTATCATTATCTTTATTTTCTTAGTTTTAAGTCAAAAATAAATAGTATTTTATCAAAATTTAAAATAGTTATGAAACTTCGAAATATTAATAATTAATAAAAATAATTTATATACGGTATTATTAATTTTTTAAATTATTTATTTAAGCTATTAAATACTTTGAATCAAACAGTCTTTTATTCGTTTTTAACTAATCTCAAGTTTTAAATTAACTATTAATTAGTTTACTAATTCATAAATTAACCTAAAGTTTCGGGTGTAATTTAATTTGATAAGTTTGAGTTATTAGTTATTACTAAGTCAATCAAGTTAACTTACAAATTCAAACCAAAAGAAGTGTATTCGTTAATTTAACTTTTGATATTATGGAAATACAAAATAAATAATTTTAAAATTATTAATAGTAGTCAGGGTTGCAAGCTTGAGTTTGAGTTTTGAGTCTAAGTTTGAGTTACGTTAGTTAAGTTTTGTTACAAACATGCACCTATGCGGAGACCAAGGACCAAGGATGGATAAGTACGGGCCAGGAACGCAGCCCAAAAGACAATAAACCAAAAACGGACCAACCCCCAATAAAGTCACGTAATCCAATATCACGTAAACCAGGAATAATCGCTAAGCGTTGCTAAAAAAAAAGCTCCCTTTAGCACCCGTTAGCACAACATAGCAGCCATAAGCATCACTAACCAATATGGCTATTTAAGCAAACATTAATAAGGGGATAAATAGATATATAACGGATAAATTTCTTATATTACATAAATAGTTATTATTTTAGTAATTAATCTAAGTATTTATTTTACCTATAAATAAGGTATTTAATACGCTTTAACGATTATATTTGTAAATCAGTTTTATAGTTATTTTTTGCTTAGTATATTTTTTACGCTTTACGTATTTAATAATATAAACCCTAGCATTTTTTTATATTTCGGTTTATTTTTAATATAATCGTTATATTTTAATTATTTTTATTTAGGTATATTTACCGTTAAAAAATACTAAATAATATTCGGCAGGATATTTACCGTTAGCAAAAACAGCAGTAGCGACAAAGGGAAGATCCCTTAAAACGATATTTTAACTTAGGCAATAAGCATCGACTCCGACGGCGATAACTTCGAAGTTATTAAAGATTAATATAACTTAATTTTTAAAAAAATCCGACGACTCGAGGAAGCCATAAATAATAAGTCTAAGCTTATCCAAAAACTTTAAAAGTCTAATACCGCTATAAAAGGAGCAGCCAATATTATTATTATTTTAATTACCAAATATAATAAACTAAAGTTTAATACCTTAGCTATATACGATGGTATTTTAAAAAGATTTAGGGGATACTTTGCGCAAATCCGCGTATATTATTTTTTTATATATTTAGCTTTTAAAATAACTTTTAGCGAATCGTATACGCCGCTTTTTTTTAAAAAAAGACGTACCCTCGCGTAATTTAAATTTTACTTTTTTAAAATAAATAAAAATAAATAGCTTTTAAGCCAATATAAAAAAAACGAAATAGATTTTTGGATCCTACGCCGGATACGAATCCGCGTTTAAGTTATTTTTCTAAAATCCTAACGAAAAAAAATAAGCCGAACGGGAATTTAAGACTTTTAAACAAAAAATATCTGCTTTGGTATATACCACCGAGTTTAAAAAAATTATCGCCAAACTTAATTATATTAACGATATACGTATTATATTATATTATTAAAGGCTTAAAAAGGAAGTTAAAAACGAAATTAATAAGATCTTCGATTTACTTACCGATTTTAGTAGGTATACCGAATTAGTTATGCGAATCGATAACTAATTATACGCATAACGAACCGAAAAAAAATATACGCCAAAATACTAACCTCGAGTTTTAGCAAATACCGGAAAACCCCGGTAATACTAAAATAACGGACGAAACAAAAACTAAAAAAACTAAACTTTTTACGGATATTATAATAGGCTAATAAACTTAAATACCACTTAACGACGACCACAAAAAAATAAAGTAACTATTAAATATTATAATTATAATAAAATAAAATATTACGCTAACGAATGCCGCTAACCTAAAAAAGTATCTACGCCTATACTAAAAGGTAAAAAATAATTTAACGTTATATAACGGGAAAAAATACTATACGCGTTATTTTTTTAGACTGTATATTTCGATAACGATTATTCGACGTATAAATTTTATAAAAATAATAACTAATAATACCCTTAAAAACCACGAATTTTGGCAGTAACTAAATTAAAACGAATAATACGCTTCGGAACCGAAAAATAAATAATTGATAGCGACGATAATATTTTATTTAACGTTTTAAAAAACGAAATATATTACTAAACCAAATAGGCTAAGTACTAAATTTAAAAAGCTAAATTAATCGACGATATTAGCAGCGAATCTATAAAAAAAAGAAAATTTACCTGCGGAACGAAAAAAAAAAGCAATTTATAAAATATTCGGAACTTTTATTACGGAAAAGATATTCGATACCTTTTAAGATAAATAATTACGCGTTTACAATAAAGTTATATTTTTTACCGCCGAGTTATAAAGTATAAAATAATAATTAGTAAAAATCCTTTAAAAAATTACCGATACGGTATAAGAACGACGAACCCCAAAAGCCATTTTTGGAAATAACCCTCGATTTAATATTAAGAACCTTAAATATTATAAAATCGAATAATACGGATATATCGATTTAAAATACGACGAATATTTCGAAATAAAACTAAAATACGGAATTTTTCCGTTACGTATAGGATATTTAGTTATTAGGAAACTTTATAAAATAGGAAAAATAGGCTAGGTAAAGGTTAGGCGCTGCGACGCGAAAGGTTTCGTAATAATTACTACGTATTTTAACGACTTATCCCGATATTCGATAGGAAAGGACTAATTTTGGTTAAAATATATATACGACGAATATTTATACTACGTAATAATAAAAACTAAAATATAGCGATTTATTAAAAAACACTAAGCCGCCGGACGAATTATTATTAAAAAAACTAGTAGGCTTATATAAAATACTAGCGATTTAGTTAAGAATACCTAAAATCGTACCGTACCGCCAAAATACGAGTACGACGCCGTACGAAAACTAACGATAAAAATTATTATAAATAAATAAAAAAATATAAAGATTAATATAGGAAAATCTAGTTTTACTTTTATATATAATAATACGTAAAAAGCGAACCTTAAAAAATAGGGAAAAAAAAGCGAAGGCGAAATATATTACCGCTAAAGACGATACGAGACTCGGGATTAACGAAACTAACGAGTATTTACGAGCGCCGAAAAAAGACGCGTTAACAAAAAAATTAATAAAAACTCGGGAAACGAGTTGGACTACTTTTAAAAAAACAAAAGCGGTCCTAAACGAAATTTATTTGCGTTACCGGGAGCGATAGTACGATAACCGATTATTTTACGATATAAATATAAATTAACGGATACGATATACGAGCCTTAATAAATATAAAAACTTAAGGAAATTTTATTTTACTACGAATCGTTAATAAGCTTTAGATATTATAAAAGCAGAAAAAGACGCTTTACGCATTTAATACCGTTGATAAAAAGCTTATTTTATACGAAAATAAAATAGTAAATATAAAGACTGCGTATATTTAAATTTATATTTAGGACTACCTTAAATACCTTACGTGCGATATTACGGATATTACGGATTATAATTTAGTTTTAGGGATATTTTAGTTACGGGTAAATAATCCTAAAATAAGCTAAAATATAAGCTAATTTTAATAGGATATACTAAAAAACGAGTTAATTTTTAACGGGTATTAAAAAAACCAACCTTTACGTAATTACGAAATATTTGGATTATACGTTATAGCTAAATATATTAAGCCGAATATTACAAAAAAAAATCCCCGAAAAATATAAAAAATTTAGCGATTTATTTAATAAAATATTAAAAATAAAATTATTAAAATATATACGATTTAATTATAAAATACCTTTTTAGGAAGGAAAGGAACCATATTTTATACCGATATACCCAATAAAACCTTAGCACGAAAAGGTACTAAAAATTTATATTATAAAAATAATAGGAAAAAAATAAATTAAAAAATCTATATCGCTAGCAGGTTATTTTATATTTTTTATACTAAAAAAATAAAAACGGAACGCCGAAATAAAAATTTTGTATCGATTACCGTAAGCTTAACGATATTACGATTAAAAACAAATATTTTTTGCTTTTAATTAAAAATTTACGAAACAAATTATACGGAGCTTAGTGGTTTATTGCCCTAGACTTGCTTAATACGTACGGCTTAATTAAAATCAAAAAAGGAAAAAAAAAAAAACAGCCTTTAGGACGAAATACGGATATTTCGAATACCTAATTATATTTTTCGGATTAACCAACGTACCGGCAAGCTTTTAAAATATAATTAATACCGTTTTACGAAAATTCCTCGATAAATTCGTAATAATATACCTCGACGATATACTTATTTATTTAAAAAACTTTAGTGATTATAAACAGCACGTTACCGCTGTATTACGGAAGCTATAAAAAGCAAACCTTTTTATAAACCCCGAAAAAAGCGAATTCCACCGAAAACAAGTTACTTTCGTAGGATACGTAGTATCCCCCGGAAAAGTTAGAATAAAAAATTCTAAAATTTTAGTAGTCAAAAAATAACAGGCACCGAAATCGGTTATAAAAATTAAATCCTTTTTAAAACTCGTAAACTTTTACCGAATATTTATCGAAAAATTCGGGCGCCTCGTTATATTTTTAACGCATTTAACCCAAAAAAATACACTATTTAAATAAACCAACGAAAAGCAGGGAGCCTTCGATACGATTAAAAAACTGTAACGACTATACTAAGGATAAACCGAAGTATAAAGAAGTGCTGGGGTTTATGTTATCAAATACGTAAAGCGTAGGAGATATACTGAGCAAAGAGTAACTGTAGAACTGATTCACAAGTGTAGTCGTCAAGGCGTATTGAATGCCTCACCTATGGGTAAGATAGATGCTTAGATTGATTACTGAGGTAATGACTGTCTATGTAGTGTAGGAAACTTATCCTTAATATATCTATTTATCCCCTTACTGATGTTTGCTTGGATTACCTACGTTGGTTGGTGATTAGTGGTGCTCGTTGGTGTTCAGTGGTGATCAGTGAATTCCACTGATCACTCCTGATCGCTTCCGGTCTTGGTCACGTGGTCCTTCATCACGTGACCTGCAGTGGTCCTGTTCCTTTTGTTCCGGTATGGTCCCTTGTCCTGTGCTTCCTTAAGCGCCAACATCTGTTGTCTTCTGGCAAGGGTGCATGTTCGTAACAAAAACGAATCACAAACTAGCCAATTATAAAAATAGCTAATCCCGAAAAAGAATTTAAAATTAAAACCGACGCCTTAAACTACGCTATAAGCGGACAGCTTAGCCAACGAAACGATAACGATAAACTACACCTTATAACATATTATTTTAAAAAGTTTATTAAAAAATAACTTAATTATTAAATTTACGACAAAAAACTTCTCGTAATTATCGAAATATTCCGAAAATAAAAATATTACTTAAGCGGAACTAATTACTAAATTAAAATTTATACCGATTACAAAAATCTCGTATCGTTTACGATAAGCAAAAAACTTAATAAACGACAAATACGATAATTAAAATTTTTTAGCAAACTTTAATTTTAAAATTATTTACCGTAAAAAATTAAAAAATAATAAAATAAACGCTTTTAGCCGAAAACTAATTATTATTAAAAAGCACCCAAAAAGACACACACTATTTTTGCTAATAATTAAAAAAGAAACTTAATATTTATTATAAATTTTTACGCTATTAATAAAATAATTAATAACAATAATTAGTCGAACAAAATTATAAATAAAAACGGTATACTACCGATATACTAAAAAAATTACAATTTTAAAATAAATTAAAAACGAGCTTATCCGAGAAATATACTCTATACTAATTAATAAATACTAAAAAGTATTTAAAACAACTAAACGGATTTAACAATATTTTAATTATTTATAGCTACGCAAGCACGTTAACAAATATATTAAAAATTGCGATTTGTGCAATAAAGCAAAATTAGCACGATATAAGCCTTATAAAAAACTATAGCTAATATTATTTTTAGACAAAACATAAAAATTTATCGCCTTAAATTTTATTATAAAGCTATTATTATCGAAGGAACCTTTAATTAGGACCTTTTACGATAATATATTAATATTTATAAAACGATTTACGAAATACGCTTATTTTTTGCTTTATAAAAAAGCAAATAACGCAAAAAAACTTATTTATACGTTTTTAAGAACTATAGCTAGCCAGCACGGCATCCTAAATAAGATTATTTTAAATAAAAATAAGCTATTTATATTAAAATTTTAAAAATTATTTATAATATAGCTAAAAATAAATTATAAGCTTTCGATAGCTTATTATTTATAAATAAACGGATAAACAAAACGAGCTAATTAAATATTCGAAAAATATTTACGTTATTATATTAATTACGATTAAAATAATTAAATTATATTATTACTTATAACGCAATTTGCTTATAATAATATTATACGAAAACTTATAAAAATATTATTATTTTACGCTAATTACGGCTACGAACTAAATATAACCAAAAAACTCATTATAAAAAAAAATTAGCGGAATACGCTATTTAGTATATCGATAATTTAAAAAAACTTTAAAAAAACCTTTAAAAAAACCTTATTACTTTTTAAATACGCACAAAAAAGCACGCCGATAAAAAAAAGGTTAAGGAACCAATTTTTGCGAAGGGAAACAAGGTTTATTTATTACGTAAAAATATTAAAATAAAACGACTAAACGACAAATTAAACTTTAAAAAACTCGGATTATTTAAAATCGATAAATAAATTTTAAAAATTAATTACCGTTTATAGCTACCTAAAATTATAGGAAAAAAACACCTAACGTTTTATATTTTTTTATTCGAACCAGCACCCGAGAACGCGACCATCGACCAAACGCTAAAAATAGAAAAAAATCAGCCAAAATATAACGTTAAAAAAATTATCGACCACAAAAAAATCGGACGAAAATACTAATTTTTTATAAAATAAAAAAGTTATTTATTTAAAAATAATACCTGGGAACCTAGGAAATATGTTAAAAACTGCGTTACCCTTTAGCAGTACCTCCAAAACTAGCAAGTAGACTAAGGTTTGCAGGACCATTTTCGAACCCGATAAAAAATTAATCGAAAGTATCGAAATTTGGCACGGGTTAAGCTAAGATATCCGCTTTTGCCTCCGCGCGCTTTTGCTTTTTTATTTTTTTTAAGGTACGAAAACCTTTTTATACCAATTTTACCCCGCTCGAACGAGCTTTTTTTTTCTGCTTCCGAAGACGGATTAACCGCGCGACGGCCTCGTTTATTTCCGTTTAATAACGACGTTATAATTCTAAAAATCGCTTTTTAGCGATAAGCTTTTTTCGAGATATCCGTTAATGTTTTTCCCGGATACGCTCGAGAAACGATAACGGGATACCCGAAGCATTATAATCCTTAATATTTTTTCGAGTATACCTTTCGCATTTCGTTATACCTTTTATTATTATATATTTATTATTAGTATCGGTATACGACGGACACGGTATAATTTTAAAGCTAAACTCTCCGAAAAATCTTAATAAAACGTAACGACGAATAATCGAAAACGCTAAAAAAATATAAGCGATTTTAGGAAATAATCGTGCCTTTTGCGTACGGTTAAATATAATAGCTATATATTATAAAAATATAAAAAAAAAATCTAGCACTAAATAAAAAGACTAAACCTATTTATATTACTTAGGATTTTTTAGGAACAAAAAATATAAAAAAAGGAGCTAATATTATAAATATATACTTATACGAAAACCAAAGATTAAGGATAAATAAATACGGGCCAAAAACGTAGCCTAAAAAATAATAAACTAAAAACGGACTAACCTGTAACGATTATACTAAGGATAAACCGAAGTATAAAAAAGTGCTGGGGTTTATGTTATCAGACACGTAAAGCGTAAAAGATATACTAAGCAAAAAGTAACTATAGAACTGATTTACAAGTGTAGTCGTTAAGGCGTATTAAATGCCTTACCTATAAGTAAGATAAATATTTAGATTGATTACTAAGGTAATAACTGTCTATATAGCATAGGAAATTTATCCGTTATATATTTATTTATTCCCTTACTAATGTTTGCTTGGGTTATTATATTGGTGATGATCCCCTTTGTTGGATTATGGTTGAAAATAGTGATTTATTCCTAAGATTATTGCCAAGACTATGATCCTGTCAATAGCTGGCAACAGCTGTTAGACTTGGTCTGTGCTCTGGGTCTTTATCCAGTGATGACAGCCCCGCAGTGTGCCTTCTTCCCTTCCTTAAGCGCCAACACATGTTGTTTTCCTGCAAGGGTGCATGTTCGTAACATAACCCCTAATAAGGTTACGTAATCCAATATTACGTAAACCAGGAATAATCGCTAAGCGTTATTAAAGGAAGCTTTTTTTAGCACCCGTTAGCATAGTATAATAGTTATAAGTATTATTAACCAATATAGTTATTTAAGCAAATATTAATAAAAGGATAAATAAATATATAACGGATAAATTTTTTATATTATATAGATAGTTATTATTTTAGTAATTAATTTAAGTATTTATTTTACTTATAAATAAGGTATTTAATACGCTTTAACGATTATATTTGTGAATTAGTTTTATAATTATTTTTTGCTTAGTATATTTTTTACGTTTTACGTATTTAATAATATAAACCTTAGTATTTTTTTATACTTTGGTTTATTTTTAGTATAGTCGTTATAAGTTTGAGTTTTAGTGGTAACTCAATTTAATAAGTTTGAGTTAGCACTTTTACTAACTTAAAAATTTTAAAATAAATATGAAAAATCGAATATTAATGTTAAAATAAAAAATACCAATCGTTTTGTTTTAACGTTAAATAACGTTATTTATTATTAGTTACTTTTCATTTTTATTATTCGTTAAAATAATTATTTAAGTTTTAAGTTAACTTTAAGTTAAATTTAAAACTTATAAGTTAAGTTGAGTTTAAATTAAAAATTCTTTAAGTTAACTTAATTAGGTTAACTTAAATTAAGTTAACTGCCAGTTAACTTATTTGCAACCCTGTTCAAAACCAAAAAAAAACAAAAAAAATTCAATGATTTAATTAATTAACTTTTGTTATTTAAATTTAAGTTTTTTATAGTCCTTGCTATAAAAAACTTCTGTATACGTATATGTTATAAAGCCAAAAAGCTCCCCAGATAATCTGCTTTGCCGAGGGGCACGCCTCGCGATCTCAGGATCGAATACCCTGTTGTTAGGTGGAAATAAAAGTTTGGCAGCCCTTGGGTAAGAATAGCAGCTTGCACAGTGATATTATGGCTCTGGCCAGCCCAGGGGCTATTTTGTATTATTGTTAGCTATGAAACTGTCTTCTCGGTCGGGTCTTGACAGATTGCGGGCTTACAAATCCAGGTATTCATCTCCCCTACCCGCTGCCTTGGCGACATCAAAGGACTTGACAGCCTCCAGCGCCTTGGAGATCCGCCGCTGCAAGTCCTCAAAGGTCTGCTCGTTGTTCTCGAACAGGACTGGTTCGGTACCGCTCAGGCGGCCCAGATTCAACTGAACGGCCTTGGTCGCATTCTGCACCTGGAACGAGAAGGGCAGCTGATCCTCAATCAAGCGCGCCGTGACAAAACTGTTGACATCGATGCCCTTGTCCTTGGCATACTGCTGTGCCCTACCGAGGATGTGGGCATACGTCTCCAGTCCCCTGGTAAATGTCGAGACGGTCAGGTCGGGAAGTGAAAGAGCGGCCATTTGAGAGTGAAGCTGTTATCCTGGCGGATATAACGAAACATGGACGTACGGGGAGGGAGGATGTTGACGAGGGTTGATGTCCTGTTCGTGGACTAGATAGTTATTCAGATTGCCTGGCTGAAGATGGAGATCGTACACAAAGGAACGTATTATATAGGTAAAGAGGAGCCACCACCAGTGTGCGCAAACAGCAACAGCGACGCGATGACTGAGCATTGCGTGCTAGCACACGAGCATTTCGTGACGATCAGCGTTGTGTCATGTCACGGTACAAGCATGACATCCAGTCGTTGAAATGTCCGAAGACCCGTCCCCGGGCCAAACACCAAACCCAACGGACTGGAAGTCGGCCAGCCGGTCGCGTCGACGAATAAATTACAACACCCGACCTACCCGAGCTGATTGTGTACCAGTGCTGACCGAATTAGCGGGGTTGGGCTGAAGCAGGCGGCTGAGAGGTGGTCGATGTTTTCTTTCTGCCTATTGCGCAATCCACGGGCATATTGCACCATTATATACTCTGCCCAGCCAGCACCGTGGCTGGTGCGATCGATACCTAGGTAAACATGCAAATTCTCACTTCATACGATCAAAACACGTAAGAACGTTGCCCGACACTGGGGACGACGATGCAAATGAACGACTCTAGTTAGTTTGACTGCGTGCGTCTGTCTGTCTGCGTATACGATGCTATATAGTTCATATATGAAAAGAAAACAAAGCGCGACCAGGTAAGACTGCCTCATCTGTGATGGGCTTTTTTGCTCCTTTTTTTGTCCTTGGATAGGAAGGGGAAACAAACCATTACTGCAAATGGAATACCAGCGGAAAAATAATACTATCGGGACCACTTTCTCCACCACTTTATCGTCCCTGCATCCTCCCTACTACCACATATTTCTCCCCTCGACGACCGCATTGCCTCGCCTTCGACGAGCCAAGCAGGCTACATCTTCGGGTGGCTTCTCCGGAACCAACACAAGCCTTCAGGCGGCGCCATCATGAAGTGCATGTCGCTTCATCCATCTCCGCTTGACTGCCTTGTAGCCTTCGACGAGGGCAACATAGACCACGACGCAAGCCGCAACCACGCCCCATTCCCACGTGATTCCACTGTGCTTGAAACCAATCTCGTTCACATAGGGAATGTATATGACTGGAAACGCAGCCAGGAAACCACCAATGACGGCCCAGAACAAGACCCTGTTCCTCCTGACCGTCCTGAGCACCGCAAATGGGCCCGTGTAGAGCTCGGGGTTCATGGAAAAGAGCGACCGTGAAAAGTGCTTGACTTCGAGCGCCGTCACGAGCAGGAGAAACACGAGCGTAGCAAACGTAGTGGCGCGCGCCCGAAATACGGCACTGCAAGACTCGTTGTAGGCCGAGTTGCAATCGTGGCCAAGAACAACTGGACCGGCACCAAAGGGCCCAAACGTTGTGCACGTGAAGGCGGCCAGGCAGAGAGACCCCATGAAGAAACCGTACGCCATCTTGTCCGTGATCAGCTCCCACGTGAAAACGCCAGCGCGCAGGCTATGGGGCCGTCGCATCATCACGTCTGGCTGCGCCTCTTCCAGGCCGAGGCCGATGGCAAGTCCAGACGAGGTGATGAGGTTGGCCCACAGGATCTCAAGCGGCGACAGCGGGAACACCGAGTGCCCGTCGCCGTCCCGAAAGGCCAGAGCAATCAGCAGTAGGATGACCTGGGCAATGTTGGACACCAGGAGATGGAGCAGGAACTTCTGGATGTTGTCAAAGAGACGGCGGCCCTCCATGATGGCTGTCACGATGGACTCGAAGTTGTCGTCGGTCAGGACCATGTCCGCAGCCTCCTTGGCCACGTCACTCCCATTCATGCCCATGGCGATACCAACGTCGGCCTTTTTGAGCGCAGGCGAGTCGTTGACCCCATCCCCAGTCATGACACAGAACGCGCGTCGGCGGTGGAGCGCCTCGACCATCCTCACTTTTGTCGTCGGGCTGCACCGAGCCAGCACCAGAGGCAGCTTATCGAGGCCGTCTATTTCAGCATCTCGAAGGGCATCGAACACATTGGCCTGCATGACCGCAGTCTCCAGGACATCCAGGGCCGACTTGCCGTCGAGGATGCCGACCTCACGGGCAATCGCGGTCGCTGTCTTGATGTGATCGCCGGTCAGCATATGAACCGTGATGCCTGCCCGCCTGCATCTCTGCACTGCGGCGGCTGTTTCCAGACGAGGAGGATCGTAGAGGCCCGCCAATCCCAAGGCGGTCAACCGGCTTTCGGCCACTTCGCGATTCTTGGCCACTTCATCCGTCAAGGCCGTGACTTTCTGGGCAATACACAGGACTCGCAGTCCCTCGGCAGCCAGCGAGTCGGCCTTTGCCGTGATGGCAGCCCTCGAGCCGTCCGTAGCATCTATTAGCGGCAGGATGGCCTCGAGTGCGCCCTTGCTATAGACGTGGGCCGAGTTTGATCCCGTGTGTTTGTAGACGACCGTCATCCGCTTGCAGGACGAGTCGAAGGGAAACTCGGCGATGAGGGTGGAAGACTTGGTCTGCGAAATCGTCGACTTGCTCAGGCCAAACCGCATGGCAAACACGTGCAGCGCGACCTCGGTCGGCTCGCCCGTCGCGCTCCAGTCTGAACGGCCAACGGTCGAAATGGTGGACGTCTCTCCCAGGTCCTCTCCCGCTTCCATCTTGCCGTCGCCGACGACCGAGTTGTTGCAGAGCGAGATACACTCGATAAATGCCTGGGCCTGCTCGGGAAGCCGGGATAGTGAAGTAGAACTTGTCGGCTCGGCTGCTTCATTCCCATCCACGCCCCAGCTGACCCTTCCGCTGCTTGGGTCGAATGGATGTGTACACTCTTCTACTGTAGCCACTGAGCCGTCCTGTAACCAAATCTTCCTTGTGATCATTTTTCCCTGGGTGAGAGTCCCCGTCTTGTCGGTGCAGATATTGGTGACGCTGCCCACAGCTTCCAGGGCAGACATCTTTCGCACGATGACATTGCCTCGCGCCATGGCTTTTGTCCCAACAGCAATGCTAATGGTGAGTACGGCAATGAGGGACTCTGGGATCACGGCGACTCCTACACAGATACCGTAAATAAGGACCTCATCGCTGATCTCAAACTTGCTGACCGAGAAGACGATGATGACGAGAAGCGCGGCGAGTGCAAAAAGGAGCAGGGCGAACTTGCTGAGCTTCACCTGGAGAGGGGTGCCGTCGAGACCGAGGATGCCCTGCATCGTGCCCCTCGCCCTGCTACACAGCTGGGCAGCGTAGGACAGATCCTGCCCAGCAAAAGGATTCGCCCTCAACATCTCTGCAATCTTTCCAACCTCGGTGGACATACCGGTGGCGACAACAACTGCGGTACCTCTACCGCGCGTGATCTTACTAGCCGAGTACAGCACTGCCGGAGCTTAGTATATGATGGTATCGGCCTGCTTGTATGTCCAGAATGGGACAGAACACGAGAGACGCTTGTCATCGTGCTACTGCTGCCTCGCATGCTGGGGGATCTGGCGGACTGGCTTCACTCTACTCACTGTTAATCCTGTCTCCCAGAGGGACTTCTGGATCGTCCAAGATCACATCGGCGTGCTTGCTGATGGGCAGCGACTCTCCGGTCAAATGTGCCTCCTACAGACTGATTAGCGTAAATTCACCCTTTTGACGATGAGAACCAACATCAGTCGTGAGATTAAGACCACCGATGAGGCGAAGGTCGGCCGGGACAATATCCCCAACATGGAGGACTACGACATCACCTTGCACCAGTTCCTCTGCCTTGATGTCGATAGTCCGACCCTGCCGAATGACCTTACAGGTCGGCGCCGATAGTGCAAAAAGCGACTGGATGGCTTTTTCAGCCCTGAAGTCTTGCCAGAAGCTAGCAAATCGTCAGCAGTGTCCAATCGTCTTGATTATAGCAGGCGGGAACATAAAAGAGACTACAGTGCAGGAGTGTATCATCGTCGCCGTCGTCACGGTAGTGGCATTCATCAAGAGCAATGGAAAGGCCGCATGCCGCAGGAGGTGATGGTCGCGTGACTGGTGGCCGGGCAATGTGTGGCAGCTATACTGGATTTCGGGATGTTACAAGCTGGGAGAGGAAGGGGAGGGAGGGAAAAGTGAAAAGGATGTATTGTTGAATACAGGGCGGACCAGACGGTGAGCAAGGACAACTCACCCAACGACAATGTTGAGGCCGATGACGAAGGCAATAATGCCAGCTTCGATGTAATCGTGGATAGCAAAGGAGATGGCCATGACGGCGACAAGAACGAGTGTCAAGCTGTTGCTAATCTGTCTCATGAATATCTTCCACGCGGATAGCCCTTTAGCTCCTTCAACCTTGTTAAGCCCATGCTGCTCCAGGCGAGCAGAGGCTTGGGCGTCGTCGAGTCCATTCTGGAAGTTGGTCTGCAAGAGAAGCTGCTCTAGATGCTCGAGTTGGACCGTGTGAGCGGAGTCGACCGAGGCAGGGAGAGGATCACCCATTCACGTAGGATGCTCAGAGCTCAGCAAGCTGTACTGCGTTGCTGTGGCGAGATGGTGTGAGGAGATGGTATGCAGCAGTTGCAGAGTTTCGTGATAGCCGAGTGTATGTCCGTTGGGCCAGGCACAAATATCAATTCGTGGGAGGAGAAGCAAGGAGGACAGAGGACATTGAGACGAAGGAGAGATAGAAGGCGAATAGGTCGACTAATAACAACATTGAGGAGCCGCGACCAGCCAAGCCTTGAGCTCCTTCCATCACCGCCTGGGCCAGCAGCGACTGACTGATCGATGGGGGAGGGGGGTAGCACTTGCTTGATTGGACTCTCCCGCGAGTGACTGGAGTGACGGAAGGAGAAGAAAAGCGTGTTGGCGCCGCACGAAGTACATACATCGTCACCTACATTACCGGACGAAGCACTGCCCAGGAGGTAATCGGTTGTACCTAATCACCATGACTGACCTACCTAACATGAACAGTTGTTGCACACGACCATATACGCCCTACATCTTACCTTGTCTTCTCTACTCACGTTCTGCCCAGAAGCTCCGACGGGTCCCCCCAAGAGCATCTAATGCATGTGGCTAGGCGCCAAGGGACGACAGCCAGGTTAAGAAGAATGCGTCGACGAGGCAAGGGTGGAGTCGAGCCAACACTACTATCTACTTTACTTGCCTGGCCTGCACAACGCACACCTCGACGCTTCCGTAGTTGCGTACATTTCTGTAGCCAAGGTAGGCCAGCACATGTGGGCGCATGATGGGCGATGCATCCAGCATTGCAATTCAAGTATGCCGACCACCCGGGAGCTCGGCCAGGACCCTAGGGCATTCTCAGGGTCGGAAAGCGTCGCATCCCAGACCCCAAGTTCGATAGCAGGCAGTCTGGGCGGCGGGGAGGGAAAATGTATAGCAAGGTATGTGTCTCCGTCCTCCGGCCTGTTTCACGCCACCCAGACCGGCAGCGCCGACTACGTCCATCATGCCACCTCGGGCTGATCTGTATATGACCGCCGGCCCGTATCGAATACTGCCCGGCGGCCAGCCAATGCGTCCGGATGTGCAGTGAGCTCGGGCTGGTCGATGGTATACGGGAGCAACAATTGATCAAACCATTGCGCGCAGGTCCGAGAACGTGGGCTGGGAATGCATGAGTAGGTCGCGCATATATGACAAGTTGAGCCCTCAGCCACGACGGCCTCTTTCGACTGTCGGCTCGCCTGGAGCTGGATGCGCCAGTCGGTCGCCAAGATCACCCACTGCGTACTGCTCGAAAAGGCCAAGCACTCAAGAGAACACAGCCACGCATGGCATCGTCAACGACTGCCTCGAGGCACAGATAAGTCGGAATCGCCTCCCTGTTCGACCCCCTCACTAAAACACTTGGCCTTCCTAAACCGCCCACATGTGGTCACGAGGTCCCCAGAGCGACGAGCTCTCTCTGATTCGTCCCCGCCTGTTGTTTCTTCTTCTTCTTCTTCTTCTTCTTGGTCTCCTCTGCTGCAGCTCACGATGAATTCCTGGCTGGATTTGGCTTTACTAGCGGCACCCGTCTGCCCTCGCCATCATGTCGCCAGACGCCTTGGCAATGTCACCGCCTCCAACGGCGGGATGCATGCCGACCTGGGTTAGGTAGGTAACCTAGGTGAGAAGGTATTGCTGATCGTGGCCAGCCCGCGCAAAACACGATTTGCGTCTTGGATCATGTATACCTCCCACTCTGTCTCATCCTCTACTGTCCTCTCCCTCCGCCATCTTCCCCTTCGCGTCCTACCTCTTATGAACGCATGATGACTGAAATGTAGGACCTCGAAAGTTATGCCTAGTAGATTGCATGTATAATCAATGTAGAGAATTGCAGATGCTTGGGCTTGGAAAGTAGACAAAAGCACAAGGGTCATGTCGATTTTGATATCATAATTATAATGCTACCATCGGATCATGACTTGAGTAGTTTATTAGTTTTTTTTTTCCCCTTTGTTTTATTCTGTCGCCATCGTCCGTCTCTCGTGCTCTCCTACTCCGTGTCCGAATGCTCTTTGGCGCTGGAGTCGAATATCTTCTTGCCCTTGAACCATGTCTGCTTGACCCTCGCCTGTAGTAGGCTCGCGGCGTCCCACTCCATGTCGACCACTGCGAAGTCTGCCGAGAGTCCGACCTCGAGCTTGCCAGTCAGATTGTCGGCAAAGCAGCTGTATGCGGAGCCCGCGGTGGCCCCGGCAATGGCGGCCGACAGCTCCAAGGCAAACTGGGGGTTCACCGTGGTCAGCAGGTCTGGTTCCCGAGCCGAGCGCCGCGTCGTCGCCGTGTAGATATTCTGCAGCGGACCGTGCGGTGCCGTCGGCGCGTCGGACCCGAGGGCGAGCACGGCGCCGCCGTCGGCAAAGTCCTTGTAGGCGAACGCGCGCTCGCACCGGTCTTCTCCCAGCAGCTTGGGCCATGCCCGCAGGATGGCCGGGTCCGAGTGGACGGGCTGGACCGACGCCGTGATGCCCAGGCGCCCCAGCCGGGCGGCGTCCTCTGGCATGGCAAGCTCCAGATGCTCGATGCGGTGCCTGCGCCCCACGGTGGCATTCTGCTCGAGGGCATCGACGGCCATGCGCACCGTGTAGTCCCCGATGGCGTGGAGGGCGCACTGCATGCCAGCCTCGTCGGCCTTTCTCACGACGGGGGCTATCTCCTCCAACGTCCACAAGGGGCTGCAGTCGACGGCGTTGGACGAGTACGGCTCCGTCAGCGCGGCCGTGCACGCGTCAATGATGCCGTCGCAGATGATCTTGATGCCGGCGATGCGGAAGTCGGGGCTGGCCTCGGCGTTGAGCTCCTCCCTCAGCTCGATGGCCCGGTCCACCTGCGCCAACGTCTCGGCCGGATCTTTCTTGGGCGCAATGAGCCAGTGCGCGGCGAGCCGGAAGGGCAGGTCCTCCTTCTGCCGCAGCGCCCGTATGGCCTCGAGCGCATTCTCGTCCAGTGCCATGTCGATGGCGCCCGTGTACCCCTCGGCGTTGAACACGTCTACGGCGGCCCTGATGGAGGCCAGCTTCTCGTCCATCGAGGCAACGCGGGCGAGGTGCGGCCAGATGATGAGCATGACGCAGGACTCGAGCAGGACGCCGGTGGCCCTGCCCTCGGCGTCCCTCTCGATGGTGCCTCCCACGGGATCGGGCGTATCCGCAATGTCGAGCTCCTCGAGCGCAGCCGTGCTGCACCAGGTCGCGTGCAAGCTCTTCTCATCAATGTAAATTGGTCGGGGATCGATGCCGTCGAGCATGGCAGAGGTCACCTTGCCGGGCGTCATGGAGAACATCCAGCCTTTGCAGGTGATTCTGGGCACGCCTGGGTTGGCCTTTGCATAGTCCCTAATGGCCGACTTGATGTCGTCGAGATTCTTGCAGTGCTGCAGCGGCACGCTCTTCAACGACTGGCCGAGGCTGAGGAGATGTATATGGCCGTCGAAAAAGCCCGGCAAGACGATGCGGCCTTGCATGTCATGCCTCAGGGCCCCCGCCGCTTCGGCGTCTGCAACCTGGGCGTCACCAGGCTGGCCGATGTGGGTGATTCGTCCAGCGGCATCGGCCACGACGCAGTTCACAAAGTGATGATCCCGCCCATCTGTGCCCGAACTCTGAAAGAACCTGCCATTGTGGAAGACGGCGGCGCCCGAAGTGTCCATTCTGGAAGTGCCTGTAGGTGGTGATTTTATATATGTCTCAAACGAGGGACCGGTTGGGCAGCAGAAGAGACAGAAGCGGAACGAAACGAAACGTCCTCGAGGGAGTGTGGGTTGCAGCGCTGTTGGATGAATGGCAGACAGCCTCGGCTGGAGTCGTCTTTTTGGAAAGGATGTCGGACTTTAAAAGTCACGAATCAGGTAGCCACAGTAGCCAATGAACTGGGCAGCGCAGCCCATTCCGATAACGATGGATCCCCATTCCGATGACGGCCTGCCCGTGGCCTGCTGCTGGGTGATGGATCATACGTGTACTCTGTACTGTAGGTAGGTAGCGATTGCGCATCCATTCATCGCCGTCCTGTAGGCGCGTCGGCGTGACGTTGGTCTTCCTTGGTACGTTGCTTCGATTGACTCCGTGGAGAAGAGGAAGAGGGCGGGCACTGATATATACTCGCTCTATAGGCCGAATACATATTCCGTACAGTCGGTGCATGATGCAGGCCGAACCTAAACCATGGAAACGGGACAGCCAGGTTACGTATTTATTGTGTATACAGCTGTCCGATCAAGTATCGAGTATACTTTATACTTTGTAGTATACTAGGTTCACCTAAATATGGACGGGTTGCACAACCTGGGCTACCAGCTATCAATGATGATCATCTTTTCTCTGGCGACTTGGGAGTCGGCAGCCACTGTTCTGTTCTTTCTTCCCATGTTCACACATGGATAGAGGATGTTGGAAAACAGCAATACAACATGCCCAAGGTTCAATTGCAAGTAATCATTAGTTAAGATCGAATCCCTTGTAAACGTTTTCAGAAAGTATTGCAATAGATGCAGAAACAGGGAAGATGCTCGCGACTTTCGGAGCACTCAATGCATCAAAACATCCCATACGGGTATTGCGCTGCACTTATTACTTACCTAACCACGGCTTGTTAGGGACCTTTACCGGGCCCAAATGAGCACTAAAACCACCTAACCTAGCTGTCTGGTGGCCCCCCCTCCCTCGGCATCTTCCCCAGAAGTCGGAGAGCCCCACTGAACTGAACCCTGACGTCGCCGCCCCGGTCAACCCGCCCGTCTCTTCTCTTGGAATTTGGGGCTGCCGAGGGATGGAAGCTGGGGGGAGAGAAAGAAGCTGGATCCAACTCACATGCAATTTCGCCTCGGCTTCTGCAGCCCAACGCCAGAAAAGTAAGATTGCTGCTTCAATGCACCACTCCCAACGTTCGCAAAACAACAAGAAGAAGCAGAAGGGCAACAAGGGTCGGGCACAACATAGCTGGTACCTGGTATTCAATTCTTGAATCTGGGTGGCCCCATCTACCTACGTGGCTAGGTCGAAACATTCCTTCCCGTATGTCTTTCGATACTCCCTCGACGCGATCCGGCGAGAGTTGTTGACTGGCATATGCTCATCCACCAGCAGCGTACTTCACCCTCGCACCCGGCTACATACCGACGAGGGAAACTACGCCAAGTCTACATACACCAAGACGACACGAGACGGCATGGTGTACAATAGACCAGACATTCTCATCTCTCAATAACAACGGTCCAGCTGCCAGGTAACCCAGCTGGTCAGGGTCCGCGCCCATCCATCGATACATTATGGCCTCCCGGTCCGGCCACTCCAAAGAGTCTCCCGCCGTCGAGGCACCCGACTCGGGCTCGTCGTCTTCGTCGCGCCCGCGAGCTGCGTCCAGAGCCCAGAGCGCGTCCTCGTTCGCCGACCCCGTCTTGCGCAACGCCATTCGATACACCGTTTCTGCCCGCGAGTACGAGTCCCTCCACAAATATGTTCTGTCGCGCTCCAGGCTGCTGCGGAAGAGAGCCCCGACTGTCGGCGCCGTTGAGAAGTACATGAACGGCGCCAGCGACGACGGTGCTAGAGGTAAAGGCAAGGGTAGAGCCACTTCCTCGGATTCCTCGTCTGCGCCGTCCTCGCCCAAGGGGGCCGACACCTACAACGTCCGGGCTGTCCGCCATGCTCTTCGCCTCTTCATCACTACAGGCCTGGGAATGAAGCTCTACAACGTCATCGTGGCCAGACTCAAGGGCCAGAAAGAGTATGTGTTCCCCGCCCGTGTCCAACGGGGGCCCCGTGGTCTCGCCTTGCTCAGAAGCTAACCACTCTCTTCCCGCCCTCTTGCAGCTTGTCTAGGCAAGGTCAGAAGAAGGAGCCGCTGTACAAATCGCCAACGCTGCGCCTGTCGCTATCTCTCTCCACCATCTTGCTCCTCTACCGGCTGCTGTTTCGTTTTCTCAGCCGCATGCGTGCTCACCTGCTGGACCCCTCGGCCGAGCCGTTCCGAGCCCGGAACCCCCGGACGGCACAGACCTTGACCTCGCCGTACGCGCCCGCCGTCGGCGCCAGTCTGGCCGGCCTCGCCCTGGGCATATACCCGGCCGAGCAGGTCCGCGTCTCCATCGCCATCTACACGCTCTTTCGAGCGCTCGAGTTCGGCTGGAATCTGCTCGAGGACGACGGCGCCGTGTGGGGCTGGAAGGCCAAGCTGGGCGGCAAGGGCTTGACCAAGCGGGAGAGGCCATGGTGGTTCGGAAGCTGGATGCTGCAGCCCTTTGCCTTTGGCCAGCTCCTGCATGCCACCGTCTTTGACCGCGACTGCGCTCCCGTCTCCTACATCGACTTCATCTGGAAGGGCACCTCGGAGTACCTGCATAGCGCGCCCAAGGACCTGCCTGCCGGCGTCAAGTGGCCGACGCCGTGGGATGTCGCCGACAGCCTTGCCCAGATGGCCAAGCTGAACTGGCCGTACGTATCCATCTCCTCGTGTCTGTCTGGTTGATTTGTCCGCCCGGCTAACCACCAAGTGTTCACAGACCTTATATCAGCCCGACCTTGTTTCCAAACCAGGAAACACTGCCGGCCTCGCTGGCCGTGATTGCCCCGCTCACGTCGAGAGCACACCCGCTCATGACGTCCCTCAGCTGCGCGGCGCTGCACCCTGCCGACCCTTCGTGCATCCGTACCTATGTATCCTTTTGGCTGCGCTCGTTCCCGAGAATGGGTCGCTTCTTCCTGGTCTTCTACTCGCTGCTAATGCTCCCTCGCTACAAGGCCCTCTACCATGCTCCCCTGACCGTCCTGACGGGCCTGCTGGCGCGCACCCTGCGCCTCTCGGGCTTCGTCACGGGCGCCATCTCGACGGCGTGGGCCAGCATATGCCTCTTCCAGGCCTGGCTGCCGCGCACGTTCCTGCCGACGCAGCGCTTCTTCTTCGGCGGCTTCCTGGCCGGTCTGTGGGGCTTCCTCGAGCGCAAGCAGGGCCGCTCCGTCTTCCTCTACAGCGCCCGCACCAGCCTCGACAGTCTCTGGAAGGTCGGCGTCAAGAGGCGATGGTGGAAGGCGATGCGGGGTGGCGATCTCTGGGTCTTTGTCTTGGCCCTGGCCATCACCGGCGCCGTGTATGAGAAGGACGTCCGGGCCATCCGCGAAGGCAACTGGAGGAAGGGCGTCAGCTGGGTCAGGGGAACCAGCTGGAGAGACTGGGAAGTCGAAGAGGCGGATGACCAAGAAGAGGGCGCAGAGGACGCTCGGGAAATTTGAAATCAACACAAGTCGCAACTAGTGTTGGTTGGGCTGAGGATATCGCCGGCGCGTATCGGTGACGCCGTGGAATGTATGATGATCAAACAGCGATGTGCTACAAGGCTGTGTGGCACTGTTGAATTCTGCTTTTGTTTGTTTAAGCGGTTCATGACTGACGATGAGGATAATACGTAGTAAATAGCCAGGTAGTCACTAGGTTAATCACCTACACTGGCTGGTTCTATACCGAATATATTATTGTACCAATACCGGAATCCTAATTCGCACGAGGAAGGTCTCGCAGAAATCTCACAGCCTTGGCATCGGTCCAATTCGACGGTCATGGAATAAGTCCCCACGGGCAGTCAGAAACGATAGCCAGTAGCAGTGAGCTGTACTGTCTTTGTCGCTACGGGCGTCTTAGTCCATTATACAAGGGGTATGACCATCTTTCTTCCGTGTGCTTTGTCCTTCGCCCTTTCATGATAATGGTCGGGCATTCGACAATGGCACGGCGGCCTTCATTTGATGCCCATGGTTTTATACCATGAGAGCGAGGCTCCTCATAAGTACCGGACCTACTGCAGCAATCTTCGAGCAGGTCCGAGACAATCTGAGAGGAACCAACAACACATATTTCCAGCCAAAGTACATCGACCATCGACCAGAAGAAGAAGCATCGAAAAGCAGACCACCGCCTCCGCCAACTCAACCAAGAACTTTGCGACCCGACACCATGTCTCTCGCAAACGGTGAATATCGTGACATGATCCTGTACTCCCTCCATGATCGGGCAGATCACTACCGAGCAAGGTGGAACGGTACTTTGAGCAGCGCTACGCCGTGGCGGGCATGCTCAACGCGGGAAAGATACCACCTCGATGCGCCAGATGATGCCGAAGCCAAGTACCACTTTGATCAGGAGTTTGTCGTGTCTTTCATGAAGCTGTACTCGCCCGCCGCCCTGGTCAACCAGGAGTTATCCAATTCGGGATGGGACCTGTTCTGTGACACGGTTGAGGAGGAGAGATCCTTTGATATGGAAAAGATCGTTACCCCGGAACGCATGCAGGCCGTGTTGCTCAGCTACATGGCCGGCCTGGACCATGTCTTCTTCAATGGTGTCTTTACGGTTCCAGAGAGGTCGGACCCAACTAAGACGACGGCCGCCGGGGCCGAGGACGAAGAGCCGCGGAGCATACTCGGCAAGGGTTGGACCCCATGCCGGGAGCCTCTGGTCAACGTTGAAGCATATCTATCCCCCGGTCCCGGCTCGGACGCCGCCAGGTTCGACGCGTCGAGCAACACCATCCACGTCTGGTGCCAGAACCGCGAAGGAAAGGCGTACAATCTCGAGCGTCTCATCGTCATGCTGGCCCACGAGATGACACACGCCTATCTTCACATCTTCGCGTACGAGACAGGCTCCGTGACCCGCAACCCCCATGGCGGCGAATTCTGGGCTGGGATCGAGTTCATCTATTCCAGGCTTTGGACAGGTCTGGTCTTCGCCTCGGGCTCCGAGACGTTTGGATACGTGGCCGCCACAGCTAGACAGCATCGCCGCGACAGCATTGGGGATACCGAGTTTGCGGGCCTTGGTCTGAGTCCAAGCTTCTTCCGAGGCATGTCGTGCCCACTTCAGTCGGGACTGACTTACGCGGCGGTTGAGGCGATGAACATTGCCAAGATGGACGACTGAGGTGGTAACCTATGTAGTATGCATGTATAGTAATGTCCACTTTTCACTTGACAGTCTGAGCAGACTCATTTCGCTCTGTAAATGTGACATTTGGGCAACCCGGATTCCATCTTCTATCGAGTGCGTGGTCCGGAGTCGATGCCCTGCGCGCGACGGATTGCACATGAACATACCCACTATTGTGTCACATCCAAAAATGGCAGAATACATTTGAGTGTATAATCTTCTTACGTGTGCCATTTGATTTCCCTGTTCCCCTCCACTTCTCTCCTCGTGACCTAGCTCGACCGTTGGCCATATGTGTGCTGATTACTTGGAAATTCCGGGGTCATATCTCTTGGCCGATTGCCTGTCCAATCCATCCCCGCGATGTGTTTTGATACGGCCCTTGTGCTTTCGGTCCAGTCTTGATGTGCCTCCAGTCGATGACGAACCGCCGGGTCCTTTGATGCCGTTCCGTGTAATTCAGCGAGCCCGAGTCGCGTCAATCCACCAATGTGTGCCTGCGTGCTTCGAACAGCTCAAATGGTAGTGGTTCATCCTCTCCTCCGAAGACGAATAGCTTCGAGTGCTGGTCGAACGCCTCGGTGATAGACCTATCGACCTCCTCAGCAGTGCAGAGACTGTCATTGCCCGCAGCAGCAGCGGCGTCACTTGGGACGGGGACAAGACATGTCAGCTATTCCTAGAACCCAGCGTTGGCGTGGATTGACAAATATCACTCACTAGGTATGGCGTAAATGGGCCTCGACGGTGTTGCGAACCGCTCGTCGCTCGGGTTCTGTCAGCATGGACCACTGCAGAGTGTCTTTATTAGTCTCCTCCTCCAACCAGGCTCGCTTGGTCCATCATACAAGCATCATTCGGGAGCGCACTCACGGCAGTCTTCTCCATGGTGGCCCTTGCCCGGCGGACGGCGCCGCGGCGCTGGCTGTTGATCTTCTCGATCAGGCGCTCCTGGGCGCTACGATTCTTGCGCAGTTCACGAAGTTTGACAGCGGCGGGCTTTTGAGAGAGAGGACGAGAACGCCGGCTCCTCTTTGACTTGGTTGTCGCAGCCATGACAGAGCGGCCGGTTTCCTTGGCCCCAGATTATGTTTGTCGATCTAGGTACGATGGCTGACCCGTCCAAGCTTGTACCATCTCTGTCGTCTCCCGTGCCTCGATACGTCTGCTTGGCGGCTCTGGGGACGGGGTGTTTTACGGTCATAAGAGGAATCGGCTGCTGGTATGGGGAGCAACGTATCAGGAAAGACAGATATCGTCGCCCGGCCTAAGATGCCTTCGGTAACTGATTCCACCACGGCAGAGATTTGAAAGTGGAGGCAAAATCCCTCGATTGCCCTGCATCGCTTGCGATTTGCAGCTTTGGTGTCACGAGAGTTGAATCACGAGAGGGCCCGTGACAGTCAAGATCTTAAGTAGGTCATCGAGACACCTCTTGTCCTGCTCGCCATTGAGGAGAGAGCAAAGGAGCTGGAACAGTCATGCGTCGAGACCAAAGAGCTTGACACGATTCCAGGCAACTTTATTATGCACAGGTCGATATACCGCATTAGTTTACTCGCCTTTGTCCCGGAACAATGTTTGACAACAGATCCCACCTTGACTGCATTTCCTGTTTCTGTTGCGACCGTCCTTCCAAAGCCGCCATTGCGATTTTTCGTGGTCGATGCCTAAGTCGCTTGAGTGTGTCCTACCTCTGGCAGCTTTGGAGTCTGGGTCTCAGAGACCACATCTATTGTAGGGTGTGGGAAATTCAATGCGCGACAACTATGAAGTATACAATGAATATACTGGGCATCAAGATGCAACCAGCAACCTGATAATGCAGTTCATTTTCTCTTCAGAACGAACATCATCTGGCATCGTCCAAGTCAATGTCGACTCCGCGTGCCAGGGCGAGATGACTACTGCTCGTCGACAAATGGTAGCCGCCTACGAAACGAAGCGGCCCTATACCAATGGTCTTGAACTGCTGCGTCGGCCATGCCAACTGTTCCTGGGGTCGCCACCTTGCTGTGCTGTCCAGGTCGGCTCCCTCGTGGGAATCCTGCCGGCCAGCCTCTCTCGGCCTACCCTGTACGCCTGTACATTCTTTCCCATGAGCCAGAAACCGGCTGTATCAGATGGATTTGTCTCCCTCTCCCCCAATCTACCCATCAATGTCCTCTCAGAGCTCGGGCCCGAGGTCCTGCAGAGAAAACCGGAGCCCCAGACCGACTTATACCTCATGGCGAGAAAGTAAGCTCATATAGACGCGGGAACCATTCTCGAAATGGCTCTAGGCCGACTATATTTAGCATCACCATGGCCTGCAAGGGGTATAGACTCTATACTAACCTTGGTAGTAAGGGGCAAGCTAGCCGCATCCTTAATTCCACGGGTGCTGATCGCAAAAAGGCGCACTGACTGACATCACTTTCTTCTTCTTCTGCTTGTTGCCCGCAACTAGCAATTTTCTCGGCTGGACTCAGCTTGGGGACACTTCCTGGCTTGATTCTTCCCCCAGCCTAGGCCAGTTGCAGAAAAGCTGAATCCTCCCCATCAGACCCCGGACCCGACCCGATCTGGGGTCATCGCTCGGTTCTGCTTCTACTTGCGGCCGCCGTGGTGGTCGTCGGTTCGTTCAGGACCTTTTCACCTTGTCTAGGCAAGAGGAAAACCCGCGCTTGTTGCTGACGCTGCTCTCACTAATTGAAAAGAACGGCCCAGTATCCTTGCTAGCAAGGTTGGCCAGTACTGATTATGTACTAGGAAGTGAGGTTCACGAGCCTCCGTCTTTTCTTCTTCCTCTCCCCTCTTCCTCCTTCGGCTGCTCGACCTTGACAGCCTGAAGTAGAAATAGACGTTGGGCGCGCAGCTGATACGGCAGTCGATCTTGAGTACTCGCCATTCTCTTCCCTCGAGCTATCGTGTCACCCAGGCAAGGTAGAGAACCGCTGCCATATCTTTCCTTCGTCGGAATGCATCTCAGTCTCCTTGCGCTCCTGGCCGGCGGCAGCCAGGCTGCCTACAGCACTTCCATCGCTGCGGCGGCAGCCTCGGTCGATGCCGCAGCTACGGCCTACATCTCATCTTCCGACAGAAAGTATAATGTCAGCACGTGGGAGGCGCCTGTGTCGGGGGCTGGGACGCCGGGCGACTCGTCGACGTGGAGTCTCAGCGTCGATGACACCGCCTCTGGGCACAAGCAGGTCGTCACGGGCTTCGGCGCTGCTGTGACGGACGCCACCGTCGCCGTCATCAACGCGCTGCCTGCCGATTTGCGCACCGAGCTCCTCTCCGCGCTCATGACATCCGCGGGCGCCGACTTTAGCCTGCTTCGCCATACCGTTGGAGCCTCGGATCTGTCTGCAGACCCTGCATACACGTACGATGATGCCGGCGGTCAGGCCGACGCGAGCCTGTCCGACTTCTCACTTGGTGATCGCGGAACGGCCATGGCCGAGTTGCTGGCCGAGATGCAGACCCTCAATTCAAATGCGAAGCTCCTTGGTTCCGTCTGGGCGCCGCCTGCGTGGATGCAGCTCGACAGGAACTTGACGGGTTCCACGGTCAATGTAAGTTCCCATTCGTTGTCTGCGTTGACTCATTCCCTTGCGTGTAATTCCTCCCTACTTCCCCGCCACATGCTCACACACGAGGCAGAACAACTTGGACCACTCCTACGTCGACTCCTATGCGCAGTACTTTGTCAAGTATATCCAGGCGTACGCAGACAAGGGCGCACGCGTCGACGCCATCACCATTCAGAATGAGCCTCTCAACAGCCAGGCCACTTACCCGACCATGTACGTTTATGCCGACGAGTCCGGGTCTCTCATCCAGGACAACGTCGGGCCTGCCCTGAAAGCTTCCGGTCTGAACACCGAGATATGGGCCTACGACCACAACACGGATGAACCGAGTTATCCCCAGACCGTCATTGACACGGCCTCCGAGTTTGTCAACACCGTCGCTTGGCATGTAAGTTGAAGTCGCCTGTCCAGCCCAGGGGCATGTGTTCAAGGGACTGCGCACACGGGCTAAACAAAAATCACGCAGTGCTACGCTACCGACAACCAGTGGTCTGTCTTGACCGATTTCCACAACTCCAATCCGGGTGTCGATCAGTACATGACCGAGTGTTGGACCTCCTCCGAGTACACCGCATGGTCTGCTGCCTCGGGCTTCACCATCGGGCCTCTGCAGAACTGGGCACAGGGATCACTCGCCTGGACACTGGCCACCGACCAGAACGACGGGCCCCATCTCTCATCCGGGGGCTGCGATAGCTGCCGAGGTCTGGTCGTCGTCAACACGGACACCAACACGTACGAGTTCCAGGTTGACTATTACATGATGGCCCAGTACTCCAAGTTCATCCCGCAGGGAGCCGTCGTCCTCAATGGCACCGGTAGCTACACCTATGACGGCGGCTCTGGCATCCAGTCCGTAGCATCCCTGAACCCCGATGGCACGAGGACCGTCGTCATTGAAAACACCTTCAGCAATGACGTTTACGTGACCGTAGATACCACGAGCGGGCAAGAATGGAGCGGCAATGTGTACGCCAACAGTGTCGTCACATGGATCTTACCGTAAGCTACCAGATTGACTCCCGCCCAAGTAGTGTTAGTATATAATACAAATCATGAATAGAATCGCAACGACGCATTCGTCCATGGCCGTTTCGAATTCCGTCTCGGTGTCGATGTATTGCTGCATAATCCTCTTCGTCCTGCAGGCGTCATAGGAACCTACCAGTGCCACCGCTCAAGAAAGAAAGAAACAATGTCATCACTTTGCTGTGCAGATAATGGCAATCATAGTCCCCGCTTATGTGGATGACTTCCTTGGATCAGCTCCAACCAACTACCAGATGAGGTCAGAGGCCGGGAACGAGCAAAGAACGGGCGTCACGATACACGATCAAGACCACAGAAGCAACTGCGATGCGGCAAATATCGTGAGACGAGCATTGCATTACTATCGCAACATCTATCGACCACTGCCCTCCATGGCTTCTTAGCAACAACCTCGGTTTACATGCTCTTCGGACTACTGTGAGCATCAACAACACGACACCGCTGCATCAAGCCTCCTTTCAACGCACTAACCCAGAACGAGACCACATTCCAAGCCATGCGTCGTGTGCCACTCATTGAGAAAACCCGTACGACTTGAACCCATCAAGTCTAGACCTCTTCCTCGGAGACACCCGTATCGGCCTTCTCGCTCTCCTTGGCATCTTCATCCGATTCGCTGGCCTTGGCCGTGGCATCTGAGTCCTCGGCTCCCTTGGTCTGGTCATCCGTACCAACATCACCGCTGGCGTTTGCCTCATCCTGGGGTTCGACCTTGCTGCCATAGCCCTCCAAATTGTCGCCATTGTCGACTCCAGTTAGCTCGGCCTGCTTGGCCAAGTGGGTTAGGTGAGCCTCATTGACGGGGCTCGGCATCTCCTTCAAGATGGTCGCCAGAGAGTCCATTAGACCCAGATTACAGCCCGTGTGGGCTTTGTGCGGGGCAAAGGCCTTGCCGACCCAAGCCTGGTAGCGGATGCCCGCGACGGCATCCTTGACGTAGCTCACGCTGTGCATGAACTTATCGACCGCAGGGACTGGGTAGAGACCGGCAGGGAAAAAGATGCGGCTAGCGGCAGCGAGCAACATCATCTCGCATTGAATTGCCTCTGTGCCGACCTTGCAGAAAGTGACACCCTCCTGCTTGTGACCGGACCCAGTCAAGTGATCCATGGGCTTCTTGATGGCCTCGAGCAGTGCAGCCACGGTCTTCGAACGAACGTCGACAATACCATCTGCCGGGAGCTTGATGTCAGTATCATTCAGGAGTGCATGAAGGGAAAAAGCACACATACCGAGGAGGTTCATGGGAAGCGTGAGATCCTTGACCTTGGAACCGCCAATGTGGACAAGGTCGCCATCCTCGTCGACCCTGCTGGTGACGATCAGAGAATCCGACATCTGTCGGAAGGGGATGACGCAACCCAGAATCCAGGCAACCCAGAGGGCCTTGTGGTTCTCCATGGTAGTGGTATCGCTAGCGGTGAAGTCCACAAGGATGGCGGTCCATCGGTCGGCCCAGGGCTGAATGAGATGAGTACATTCGTACTTGCTGACGACGATGCAGACACGGTACAGCTCATCCATGGTAGGCTGCTTCTTGACAAGAGCGAAGCGGTAATGAACGATGTTCATGATGACAGCGAACGCGGCCAAGTCGTCGTCCAGGTCGATGACATCGGCACCGCCGTTCTCGTTAAAGACCAAGCGTCCGAAGGCGTCAGAGGCAGACGCGACGTTGAACTTGTTGACCTTGTACTCAACATGGCCCGTACCAGACTTCAGTCTGAAGGCCAAGTCGGCATCCTTGCTGAAGATCTGAGCGCCATCGGAGTCGGCAGTGATGCTCGTGGTCCCATCGCGCTCCTTGACGGGGGTGAGGGCGCGCGGCATGGGCTCAGTTGACTCAACAGCGGCAGTGCTGCCTTGGTCTGAGGAAAGCTCCGACATGATGTGACGGAGTGATCTTGGTGCTGGCGCGAGGCCGGTCAGCGTCGGGCTGAGTAGGATTGGGGGGTGTGGGTAGAACAGATTAGGTATTGAGAGAAGGAGCGGGGGTTGAAGGAGTGAAGCTCGTCAGAATGACATTGCAACAGATGGACTGCTCTTTCCTGTGGGATGTTGCAAGCCAAGGAGGGTCCAAGGAGGGTACTGGTCGAGGTTTCAGCCCGAGGTGAGAAGGGAGGAGGTCTGTTGGAACTTTGAAGGTGTGGCTCGGGGACGACCAAGGTACCTAGGTAGGAGGGGTGGAGGGGAAGCTGCAAACAGGGCTACAGAAAGCAGAGGAGTGTTCTCAAAGCCAGGCAGTGCTCGTCCTGGGCAGAAAACCGTTCCGGAGCAGATGGACAGGCGCCGCGGAGATTGGCATGTGTGAGTGGCAGACAGAAGTCGCAAGCCAGCACCGCCACGAATCAACAGAGGCAGACAGGAATATTGAAATTGGAGTGACAAAATCAAGATGTACAGAGATTTGACTTACCACACGGAACGAGTGTGCGTGCGTGACTCGAGGAGGGTCGTTGGTGAAGGAAGACCGAGGGTGATCAGTTGACGAGCCTGGGATGGCGCTCGGACTTTGAGAAGGGGACGGGGAAATCAAGAGAAAGTCTCGAGGACGCGGGAGCAAGATGACGCCGTGACAAGAGGGATCGGTGAAAATTCCTTGAAGTCGACGCGAGTGTGGTCGGTTGATCAGGGAGAGACGACGGCGGTGGGATGTCCAGAGGACAGAAGAGGTGGTGGCGTGGCGGCTCCAGGTCAGAGAAGCATCTCCCGTTTGTGGTTGAAAAGTTTTGAAGACATGAAACCCGCAGGCAGAAACCGTGGCGCGCTTTTGACCGTTTACAGGCGCCTTCCTGCCTGAGGTAAGGTAGGTAGAAATTGGATGGCGTGGGCAACGCTGTCTGGGACGATTATTCCACTGGCATAATCACCAGACAATCTTATACCCCGAATAATGGCAAGAGCTGGGTGGGCGACGTGGTAAAGGAACACGTGCGGCATCCAGTTTGGAGAAACATTGAAAGTAGGACACAGGGATACAGGAAGGGCCTTTTGGCCTACTTACTCGACTTCGATATCATGGTCGATATTTACTGTCAAGCTCCGCAAGAGCCCAACCATTGGAGGTCTGCTCGTTGGAACTCGACGGTAGCACGGCATGAACTCTCAACGGTCATCACATGGTAAACGTGCTCTGCTGTTTCTTTCCCCTTCTTTCCTTCTTTCCTCTCGCGTGTTGACTGGCAGTGTACCTGGATCCTCGCTCTTGCTTGACACTACTGTGGATGGCGGCTGCCCGCATCGGCGCCCATGTCTCTCGAACCATGTCTCCCTTGGGCGAAACATGCATTTCTTTGGAGGCAAGCATATATCAACCGTGTTGCGGATATTCGAGACCGTTTCCGGGGGTTAGGTATGCAGAAGAACCAACCTCATGATGTTATCAGATCTGCCAGTATGGGACGCAACGTTCTATATACATATTGTCTGATGCTATTACCAGCAAACACGCCACACCACATGTGTTGCAGAATGATAAGATACATATAATAGTAACGATCCAGCTGACAGCCAAGCAGTGGGTGACCCATGACAATGAGAATCTATAAATGATAGCGCTGTTCCAGATATGCTACACGAATAAAGCCATGATTTCTTGAAGCATTTAACGCCGGCATGATCCTGACACAAAACCCAATACATGGAGATACACAAAAAAGCGAGATTCCGCCCATACACAGATAAACCTCTCTCTATGCCTCCCTTATTATAATCCTTGCCGTGGTCGTTCTGCCTCCCAGCCGAGCCAGCGGGCTATTGCAGTGTACACTAATAGGACGCCGATAGCGATCCACCATCTGCTCGACATCCAGCCTCGGCCGGCAGCATCACGTTGTTGAACAACGGCATCTACTACTGCCTGGGTCTGACCACTGCCCTGAGCGATTCCTAGTTGTGGACCGCAGCTGGCGCCTTCAATCGGGTCGCCAGAGGCGGGGTCGATTTTATTCGACGCCATCCATGCCTTGTTCTCCTTGTCGACATCGGGCCACTCTGCTCTGAACTTGGCGCCGCCATCGCCGGCCTTGACGTTGCCCTTCTGGGCAGCCTTGTGCTGCGAGCCTCCCCCGGTCGAGTTCCACCAGCGGGACCGCCTCGCCAAGTATTTCCGTTCCCTCTCGGTGCCGGAGATGGATCCCGTCGTCATCTCCTCGCTCGTCATGAAAGACAAGAGACCGATCAAGATGGTGCTGACCTCCCAGGCCGGATTGAAGCTCTTAGGGTGGAAATCCGAAATGGAAAGGCACAGTCTTGTGGATGGCTGAAAACGGCCCGAGGGCGTGTGCATGCGTATGGCCGGCGGAGCAAAGGGGTAGTTGGCTGGGAAGATGAGGGTGCCCCAATATTGGCCGCCATGGTAAGGGGTGTCCTCAGGACCCGTGATGATGTAATGCCACTCGAGGATGTTGGCGTCCGAAGGATGGGCGGTGATATAGGGGGGCGGGTTTTGGGCGATTGTCTTGTACTCGCGCGTAAGACGCTTGTGCGCTGCCTTGCTGGCCATGTTTTCTGGTGGTCAGGACGGGTTCACTGGTTGTGGTTGCGAGGTCGCCGCTGTGCGCTTGCGACGATGCAGACAGAGGTGGGTTGATTGGCGGCAACGTAGCGGGCGGCTGTCAGGCTCCTCGAGACTCGCAGGCGGCCGCGAAGGACAAGTGAATTTAAGAAAGAACGATTCAAAGGACCGGGGGACTTGGACAACCGAGGAGCTCGACCTATTCCGCAGGTTAACAGAAGCGGAGCGAGGAAGAGATGCTGGCGGCGGGAAGTTGTGCGCGGCAGTAAAGAGGCGCCAGGTAGGTCATGAGCGTAAATGGAATGAGGTAGCGTACCTAGGTTGGACGTCGAGTGAAGTCGTCTTTGGGGGGTCTTTGGGGGGGGGACATTAAGAGGCGTCTTGGCGGCTGGCTGACTCGGACCAACAACTAAAAGGTGGCACGTTACGGCGGGTGCGCAACGCGAGGACAGTACAGATTACCTACCTCGTCTGCCAGCACTGCCGTGCGCGTCTGGGCGCAAGTTCGTTCAAGCTCAATGAGATAAAGGCTCGAGCTCGGCTCAACCACTTTAGCGAGTGTACTTCAGCTGGGCGTGGGCACTGCGCAGATCGTGGAGTCCTCTGTTATGGGAGGAAACCAAGGTGGGGTCTGGTCACGAAAACGCTGCGAGAGAGTTGTGACTTGGTAGCCAGAAGAAAAGTTTCCCATATTACGGACCATGTACTCTCAAATGGAAGGACGCCACAAGACGCTAGGAGGTACAAGCTGGCAATCTCTGGCAGCGGTCCCACATCAGACAGCGGGCTCGCATAATTATTGTATGTGACTCTCCACATTATGCTACTGGCGATGCACAACAATGCAAGTTCTTTAGCTGGATATGTTTTCATAAGCTCTGTCTGTATAATACGACAAACGCCACAACCGTTGACGTCGCTCTGTCTCTCCAGTATCGGCTATTTAAGCGACTGCTGTGGGGGCCGAGAGCTCCTACGCACGCGCGGGATCTGCAGCAAGTCAGAGCTCGCCCGGGATCAGCCGACTGCTGCAGCAAGGAATACTTTCCTAAACCCTCATATCCTCACGAGATCTCCCCAAAACAGCTTCGCAAACCGCCAGTGTCGACTCCGCGCAGTGCCTTGTCGTCACAATGGCTCCGAATACGTCAACAGGAGGCGAAGATGTAAGTTTTCATGCTGCTACATGTCGGCGACGGCATCTGTTGCGCCTTCAATGGGCTTGCCTGTTTGGCTGACACACTGGAACAACAACCTAGGCCTTCGAGGGTCTGCTTCGACGAGAGACGGCCTCGGTCGATCAAAAGCTCGCGGCTGAAAGAGAACAGGCCCAGGCCCAGGCGCGCAACATCGATCTGGTCAGTCCATGAGCATCTCCAATGTCGCATCCACCAAGACGACAGGCGCGCTAATACTTCCCTCGAAGCTGCAACACAATGGTACGCTCCCGGTGACCGTCTCGTCGGTCCAGGTCTATGGCGCCAAGAACACCCGGAATTCCTTCCTCGACCCTCTCTTCCGACCGCTGGTCCATGGCGGCGCCAATTCTGGTTTCACACTGGCCGAGATGCTGGAGGAGATCGGCCAGGTCGTGGGGAAGCTGCAAAAGTTCGACATCTTCCACGACCAAATACATGTGCACCTGTCCCAGCCCTCCCAGACCGACCCTTCGACATCCCCCACCGACTTGGACGTCGCCCTGCGGGTCCGCGAGAAGTCAAAGGTCTTTCTCAAGACGGGCACAGATCTGGGCAACACGGAAGGTTCCGCATACGGTACTATGCACCTGCGAAACCTCTTTGGCGGTGCCGAGTCGTTGTCGCTGAATGCTTCTGCCGGTACGAGGACCCGGTCCGCGTATAGCGCCGAGTTTAGCACTCCTGTCCTGAGCAACCCAGACTTGCGTCTTAGCTTTGAGGGACTCGCAAGTAGCACGCACAAGCCGTGGGCAAGTCATGAGGAGGTTGTCAAGGGCGGAGGTGCCAAGCTGAACTGGAACAGCCCTTCTGGCGACAGGTATCAGGTTGGTTATACGGGTGCATGGCGGCAGGTCACCGGTCTCGGCGATCGAGCGAGCCCAACCGTACGTGGCGATGCAGGCGACTCCGTCAAGAGTGCCATTTCCTACCTTTTTACGCGGGATCGCAGAGACAATCCCATGCTGCCGCAAAGCGGATATCTCATCAAGACGGCAAGTGAGATTGCCGGCTGGGGATCCTTGGGTGGAGATGTGGCTTTCGCAAAGAGCGAGATGGAGCTCGGTGGTGCTGTGCCGGTGCCGGTGCCCGGCGTGAGCGGCTTCTCGGGCGTCTCGATAGGCGGTGGCTTCCGTGCGGGCCTGTTGTATCCCCTGCCGCTCGGCTACGGCTTGGACGGGGCGAAGCCAAGTCGCGTCAACGACCGCTTCAGCCTGGGCGGGCCGACAGACGTTCGTGGGTTCACGCTCGGTGGGCTCGGGCCACGGGATGGCGGCGACGCACTTGGCGGCGACGTGTTTGCGGCCGGAAGCGTGAACATGCTCTTCCCGCTGCCGAGAGCTGGTCCGGATAGTCCATTTCGACTTCAGCTCTTCGCCAACGGAGGCCGCTCGGTAGCTCTGAGGAACAAGTCAAAGGTTAGAGAGGAATCGATTGACAAGGGACTCAGCTCGAGCGCCGTTATGGACGGTATACTATCAGCTACGAAGGACCTCACGACGGGACTGCCCAGCCTGGCCGTGGGCCTCGGCCTGGTCTATGCTCATCCAGTCGCTCGATTCGAAATCAACTTCAGTCTACCGTTGGTCGTGCGGCGGGAAGAGGAGAAGCGCAAGGGCCTGAGCGTTGGAGTTGGCATCAACTTCTTGTAAATGTAATCTGTGCGACATGTTGAGCGTCACTGTGCTTTTGTGTGTACGTAGCTACTTGAGATTCCAAAGACAGGCAACGTGTAAAACTCCAACCTAGAATAAATACAACTTCAAAATACGCATACTTGTCTGCCGCCGGCTTCCAGTGGGCTCATTCGTTTGGCCAACAACGGGTCGGTCGTTTTGCTCCTCTGCAGTGGGGGGTTCCAGTCCCATATTCGGAATTCCCGGTTTGGTATCCATCTATCTAACCTAGGTAATCTGTCTACCTGGCTATTCTTGTGCTTCCTTTACCTTAAAGCAAATGAAGAAGAATGATCAGCCCTCTTGATGGGTGACACAAGTACCGAGCCGATCCTTGTGCTATTGGGCTGTTGCAGATCACGGCTGAGACCAGGGGCAGTCGCAGAGTGGCTCGCCGTGTGGAGACAGTCAATGCTCTCTTTCTCAGACGCCTGACGCCCACTGCCCAGGACTAGCCAGAAACTGACGATGAAGCATCAAGTTCTCAAAAAAATGTCAATACTTTACTTGTGCAAGTTGGACCGGCAGTGTAGGCGGCAGAGTTGAGCTTGACGTCAAGCATCAGGTATGGGGTAGGTCGCTGGATCCAAGGCCTTCCGATTGACAGATCTATGGATATATTTGTCAAGACGATACACTATTCTCCGAGCGCAACACCCATGGTAACATCCAACCAGACTCCCTCCGAGCTCTGAACAACACATCTCGCAGTGGATTTGGTCGGATGAATATCTTAACCCCTCGGCGCCACTCCACTGATGCCAGGCTATGCTAGCTAGATGTCTCGAGTCGACCTTGCGGCCCGTCGTGTTTTCTGACAGTTTAGATGTATTCGTAATAATTGGCTGGCTCGCAGACGTCGACCCAAGTGCCGTGTTGATCGCAGCAAACGACTATGCCCCCCGAGTCGATCAATCTGCCAGCGCTACCCAGTGTGCATCAGATTTCTAGAACATTGCTCGTTTGGCTTCCGACTGCCAGTGGTAGCTGCGAGCCCCAAACGAGCTGCGGTCTTCCCGAAACGGCCCAGCAATATCAGACTAGAGCATCTTATCCAGGTGGCAGGGGGGACGATGCATATGCATAGGGATGGGCAGTCTGCGCGCGGAGATCAGTCCGTCGTGATCGCCCATAATCGAGTGACTGCTCGTTGGCAGTGCCAAACTTTTCCACAATTCGATCCAGCTTTCTCTGCCCAGGCTGTCGTGATCCCAAACATCTGCCGGTGCGACTGCGCGGCATATCCGGCCTTGACTCTCGCCGCACGTCAGGTCTGACCTCTATGTCCAGCGCCACCAAGAGAGAGTAGACGTGATAAATGACGAGGCTTTCTCGCGTCAACTGCTTTCTACCCAGAGCTGGATCTCTACCTCATCTTGGAACATCGGGTTTGGTCGCATCTTTCTCGAAATTCCGCTGGACGGTTGTACTTTGTAATCTCAACTTATGCTGGACAATTTTTAATATCGCTTCGGACCGCCTCCTAGAAGGAGCCCGTCGAGTGGACCATGGATGACAAACAGATGTACCTGACTCGCTCCGAGTCTGTACAGAGTGGTGGAAGTGAAGATGATGGAAAGGCCATCGGGTCGACAAATTTAATGGACGCGAACGGGGAGATTCGCCTGATTCCTGTAAGTTGAAAAAACTGATATTCTTATTGAGATGGTCACTCACTATTTGTTAGATGCCAACGCCTGATCCCAAAGGTTTGATGACGCCGGAATCATCTCATCGCGGTCACTTCTGCTTACACTAATATCAGATCCGCTCAACATCCCGGACAAGCAGAAATGGCTTGCTGTTGGCATCCTATGTTTCTGTAGGTCGTGGTCTTCCCCCATTCTTCTTTATGCGAAACCCAACTCGAGGGATTCGAGAGAACAGAATTCGGTGCCCATCATAATGCCCCGGAAGTAATGATCATCGAGGGTCCATTCAGTGATGTCCCGCCGCCATGGTCTATCGTACTCATCCAGCGACACCACAAGCAGCTTCATATCGGCTCCCCTCACGGCGAATATGAAGTTGATGGCACGCTTCCATAAACAAACACGCTTGAACACGCTTGTGACAATAACTGACAATCGACAGTCGGCTCGCTCGCCCTTAGTGCCGAAGTCATCATTGGCTCTTTGATTCCTGTATTCCTGCTCGAGTACTCTGGCGTCGACCCCCGCTCACTGAACGACGTGGACTTCGTGGCCAACTCACATGGCTCGATCAACTTCAACCCTCTTGCAGTTGTGCCGCCGGGGGTCATCCCAGCAGACCTTGGCCAGGTTTCTCTCTTGGCCACCATCCCGCTCCTCGCCAATGGTATAGCATCCTACTTCCTCGTGCCACTGTCCATTGCCGTCGGCAGACGCCCTGTGCTTCTCCTGACGGGCGCGCTCGCCTGGATAGGAGGGCTCTGGGCTGGGCTGAGCAACTCCCTGGAGAGCCACATGGCAGCACGCGCGCTGCAAGGGTTGGGTGCCGGTGCCGTCGAGGCACTCATCCCACTCATCGTCCAGGACATCATGTTTATCCACCAGCGCAACAAGGCCATGAGTGCTGTCGTGAGCAGCCAAGGCATCGTCATCATCGCTCTGGGCGTGGCAGCACCGTACGTGGCGGCCAACTTCACGTGGAGGATCCTATACTTTGCCACGAGCGGGTTCGGTGTGCTGGCGTGGGGGCTCATGATCGCATTCCTCCCCGAGACGAGGTGGACGAGGGGCAAGGAGGAGCTGAGTGGGCAAAAGATCTATGCACTCGACCCCGGCGAGCGGCGACCAAGGCTCGATCCCGAGACGTACGGCCCAAGGACCATGTGGACAACGATAGGAGTATTTCAATTTGGGTTCGAGTGGAAAGAAGCCGGGCGGTCCATGCTCGACACGCTGCGCACGACACTGTTCCCGGCCATCGTGTGGACGACGCTGGCCAACTCGGCTTTCGTGATTATCAACCAGGCAGCTCAGCAGCTGGGGTCATTTGCGCTGCTGGCTCAGGGGTAAGATGGCCATCAGGGGTCGCCTTTCATTTTCTCGATCCACCCGGGAGCAGATTTGCTGACGTATACTTCCAGATGGCAGTTTCAGTACACGGGGCTCTCGGTGGTTCCCACCGTCGCCGCCACGGTGGCCGTGTACTTTCTCGGTGGTCCGATTTCCGACAAGATCTCGCTATGGATCACTCGTCACCACGGCGGCGTCCGAGAGGCCGAGTTCCACCTGCCGAACCTAATCCTGCCTTTTGTTTCCGGCATTCTGGGCTGCTTCATCTTTGGATATGCCGGACAGAACAACTTGCACTGGGCTCTCATCTTGCTCGGTGCTTTTTTCATCATCTTTGCCTTTCTGACGGTGCTCACCGTGGTCAATGTGTTTGTGGTCGAGTCATATCCCATGTGGGCGGGTCCTGTCTTGGTCAACGTGAGCAGTCTCCGGATCGTGATCGCATTCTTCCTCAGCAGCCAGGTCACGGTCTGGGTCATGGAAAAGGGCATACTCAACACGTTTGCCATCTACGCCGAATCTTTGATCGTGCTTAGTCTGGGATTGCCGGCCTTGTGGTTCTTTGGCAAGAAGATCAGGATCTGGACCGCCGGCCGTGTCGGAGGAGCCGCCGAGGCAGAATCGAAGAGGTTCGACTCGGTTTGATTGATGAAGCATATAATTTTGTCGAATCTGGTAGCGTGCCGCATTCGCAATAATATGGTATTGAGTTAATACTTGATTTATTGATTTGTTACATCACTTCCGTGAAGCCAGTGACTCTGGGCCCCGTGTGCCCAATCTGAGATGGGCTCATATCATCGACACCATGCTCGTGAAGAAGTTACCCCCCCCAGGCAACAACACAGGATCGCGCATCTCGTCATTACTCCTTTGCAGTCTTGCAGCCGCGCGACTGTGCATATCGGTGGTGCTATTCTCGCAGCCGGGCTATTCGTTCCAAGACGGTATTGTGAGGTATTCTATTTGGCACCGCTCTGGCCTGCCTGGGAAGCATTGGCCTGTGTGGTCTGTGAAGGCTGCGCACCAGTATTCTGCTTGGCGGCAGAAGCAGCGGCGGCCTTCTCGGCTTCCCGCTTGCGAATGTAGGCGTCCTCGGAGGCCTTTTCGCGAGTGTTGAAAGATGGAATATTCATTCCTGCGGAGCACAAGTGACCCACGTCGTGCTAATTGAAAGGGGCTTTCGGCCGAGATTGTTCAAATTGATGCGAGCGGGCTTCTTTTGCTCGTCAATAGTTCAGACAAATGAGGTTGTTTGTGTCGATGTAGAGTGAAAATAAAGAGGTAGGAAAAGGGCAGAATCTTATGTACTTTATGAGCGAGGATATAACATACCTAGGTTAGGCTTCTGACCTAGTTTATGGGCGCGGGAAAAGACTTTTTTGACGTCATCGCCGTCCTATAAGGGTGGGGGCGATGTTTGGCATGCCAGGCGGGAGCGTTGCCAGATATTGAAGCTGACTACTGGAGGATCATGTTTGTTTGTGCATAGCATCCACAGAGTCCCGTTGCGCATTCATATACAAAGTACTCATGTCCCCTATAATGTTATGAGCGAGGATTTCATCCCATACTTACAAGGCATTGGCCTGATCCTGCAGAGAGAAAAGTTGTTTATTACGCATGTACAAGCAGACTTGACTCTATACAGGATATTACAAAATAATAGAGCCATTTATGGCGTAGAGCATGATCACGAGTAGCGCGAGGCATGGTGTGCTGCCAACCTCGGTCTCGACGTTTCAAAAATGTGGTTCATTCATTCATTTC
>JAHZSN010000056.1:0-268208 GCA_023701735.1 Pestalotiopsis sp. 9143b | reverse complement strand
GTCGTATGTTCCACGAAAATCTGATTCACTTCTGTTATACAAGATTCGCCAACGAATATTCACTATATCGGTCTATCATCTGTTGCGGAAAACGAGATAGTCAAAGTGCAACAATTGGTGCACTCAAAAAGGCTCAAAACGCTGGCGCAGCAAAATTCGCCGGTGATTATTATCGGACGTCGATTTCCTACTTCACAGTATCTCGGGCGCGCCTACTGTGGTATCAAGGGTAAGTTTTAGCCTTGCATGAAGTAGATGTAGCTCGTGCTTGTGCAAGTTGTGCAAATATGGTGCTAGACTTGAAGGTATCGCAGCTAAAAAAGGCCCTTGCCGGTACGTGACAAGGGGGCAAAAATTTACGCCTGCAACCACAGTATGTGGTAATTACACAAGGGCTTATTTAAGGGATATGCGGGGTTGGAGACACTGTAGACGCTAAAGGACTGTACAATACTATACCGCTCTTGCTTGGATACTGCTTTTTACTGTTATCGGCCACGGAGTTTGAATTACCCCGCAGTTTAGATTTTTGAGCGGCGTGCAACCAAACAGTGAGAATTCCAAGATCAAAACAGCTGCAGCATTGTATCAAATGGCGGCGAAGGAGGCGCTGAAGAAACACCTGCTTGAAAACGGCTACTTCTTTTTTGAGGATCGAGAAGTTGGCCAGCAAATGGTGCTTATAAAAGGGCGGAAGTACACTTTTCTTAACGAGCTAAAATTCATTTGGCACAACGTCTTCGAAGATCAGGTGAGCATGACGACACCTGAATATTCCATTATTAACTCTCTCAGCGGATTGTATATATTATTGAAGAAATGTTTCCAGATGGCACAGTACTTTATATAAGACTAAGACTATAAATAACTCGACTTTCTCAGACGAGCATACTGTATGTACGCCACTTTAACTTCTATTTTTATTATGCTCTGTATTAAAATAAGCTCAGCTATGTGGTACTATTTGTACTGTACAGCTACTGTATGTATGTGCTGTATTGTTTTGCACTGTATGTCCCTTAAATTGTCATTCGTTTGCTTAAGTACAGTACTTGTTACAGTACTGTACTCATGTTGATATAAAAAGAGACGTAGACCCGGGAAGCAGAACGACGTTGGAGCCTTCGAAGAATTAATGTGTGACATCAAGAGTCCGACTGTCCAAACATCACAAAGCTTCGGCGATTTTACTCGGTTATCTTGTGCATACAGCACTGTATCCCTTGTAAACGATAGATTGCTCGAACTGGATTGGTCACAGGGTTCTTGAATTCTTATAGCCGCGCAGTACTGCGATCGGTCACCTGTCCCTTAGTCCTGGACATTTAAATACATTTACATCCCCATCGTTAGTCGTTCCATTTTTTCTCTTTTCGTTTTTTCTCTTTCTCAACAACAACCACCGTTTCCTTATCTCCTGACGATTTCCGACGTTAGCACTTCAATCTACTACCGATTCCGTCCAAAATGTCCATTGATGACTTGCAGCTCCGAAGTAGCGATGGGGATGTTTTAAATATACCTGCCGCCATGGCAAGTTGCTCTGGGTTTCTCGCCAGCGTGCCGAACGGCCTAACTGAAGGGAAAATCATTTCGATGGTCACTTTTGACACGGTCACGTTGCAAACAATCAAGAGCTGGTACATCGCGCACATGAACAAGTTTAAATCTGAAGCCGAAAGCTCGGTTATGCAGAGCCGTGAGCGCGATTCTTTGGGAGTCGACTCGAAGCTCCTCCTGAAGGTTAAACAGGCTGCGAAATACTTAGATTTCGAGGCATTACTAAACGCAAGCTGTCATGAAGCTGCTTTTATGGTCAAAAAAGGAATCTTGACCTGCTTGGACTGTTTGCCGCACGAAATGCAACTTCAAATTGCCGAGAGCCTTACGCCATACGCGCTCCTTAGTGCGATGGAAGCACGTATCGTTCCTTCAACCCAGGCCCTGAAAGACCACGCCCGGATTTGGACCACTCTGTTCTCATCTGATGACTGGTTCGATGCCGCACTGCAGCACGGAGCTCATCCAATTCTTGTGGGATCCGGTCTGGTAGACTTTGGTGAGACTGTTGCGAAGGGCGAAAGGGTCTATCTGGCGCTGGTTTCGATGGACTGGTCGGGGGACTTACACCATCGAAATCTGAATGTATTGGCTCACCTACGGACACAAGATCCCTCTGACTTTGACAGCCGTAAGTGGGAGGTTCACTCGGGTAGTATCACACTCAACATTTGGGAACAACAAGGACAGGACCATACTGAAGTATCTGACATGAGAACCTTGGTGCGGGCGGGGGAGGATGGTCGTATGTGGACAGCTATGAGTGATTTGAAGCATCCAGGCGTGCTTGAGCTTTCCCCTGAGAATCCAACATGGGATGGCCAGGTTCTTCGTATAAAATGCCCACGATGTATCAATCCTTATAGCGGGAATGCATTGTCTTGGGTGTTCACAGCGACGTGAACCACTGAGAGAAGAGAACTACTGTACAGATCCTTGATAGCGATTTTGATCGAGTAGCGACGAAGAGGGGGCTATGTGACTAATGATCAAATGATTCCGAGATTGTTGAATCACAAGTAATTAAACCAACCAAGTCAGTATAAAATGAAACCACCTGGAACTTATTTTTTCGTCACGAGGTCATCGAGATGTGGTTCGCATCGAAGTCGGCTAACTTAGTAAGAAGCATCCTATTGACGAGAAAACATTGCAGTGTACAAAACTTCATTCAACATACTTCCAAATGAGAAATAACAGAAATGTAAGCTGACACTAATAACTAAAACGCAAAATTCTTCCGCGGCCGTAGATTTGGCATATGACAAAGAATACCAGACAAACCCTTCAAGCGGCATTAGTGACCTTCTAACACCTAATAACCCCGCGTAGACTCACTACTTAGTAGTCTTGGCCAGATCCATGATCTTCTGGCACGGAATGGAGCTGAGAGGCCGCCGCTCATCCTGGGACGCTTGCTGAGAACCTGTCGCAGCCAGTATGATTGGGCTCCTCAGCCTCGGATCGCCAACGTGTCCTTGACTGTCGAAGGTTGGGAGATTTTTTTTCAAAATCGTCCCACCGGTCCTGCTCGATGATTGGGGCACTGGCTCACGCGGCTGACTCGGAATGGAGCAAGATACTTTCAACTTGAGGCCTGGCCTTCTCGCGATCATGATATCTCTGCATCGCGGCATGACCTGTGAGTCGAATGACCAGGCCTGTGAAGCTTCTGCCCACAAGCCGCGTTCATGTGTTGCAAGGAGGCTCTCGGGGTATTTTGCAGAGGGAATCTCGTATTTTCCTCGCAGTACTTCCGCGACAAGCCCTGCTCTGCAATTAGCTACCATTTGGAATTGCCGGAGGATTATCACTTACTGGTGCTTAGCACAAGGACATCTCCCTCTGCGATCATGTTGCCTTTGAGTGCCAAAAAGTTTTCCATTATCTGGTTGTAGCCAAAGAGGCCCTGCCAGCCACGATATGTCTGACTAAAGACGAAGGAATTGTGTTTCGCCTCAAGGGTGGCCCTAAAAATATTTTGTAGAGAGTAGAGTAAAGCTTTTCGGGGTATTGACCATCGTCGCAAATATCTATCCCAAGCTCTAGACCCACAAATTTCGTTCTACGCGAACACTAGCGTGCAGTCTATTCGTCTCTAACGCATAACATCCCTGTGGAGCGAGGGGTATGCGCCATTGTTTTGACACTTAGGGGGGGTATGCACAACTGCTTTGACAGCCCCTGGTGAGAGGAGTACGCGCAGTTGCTTTGGGTCTCGCCATTTTATGCGCTTTCGTTTTATTTATCTCGATAGACATAGGAGGCTGCCGGATCTCTAGTTAGGGATGCGAGTATATGCCAAATGCCAACGGCGCGCAGGCCAACGACGCCGCTATGTAGTTAGCAGAGATAATTAACGAGGCCTCGGGACAGGCTTTACTAGGATCAAATAGGCTAACGGGCCGGGCGGAGTTTGTACAGCCATATAATGCCTACGGTTTTTGTTTGAAAACACGCGACTTAAGACTCGTTGTTATTTTAAGGACATCACCATATATAGCGATCGCATCCGACTCTTTGCATCCACACTGCGACATCTGTCGTCGTATCAAAAAATTCACTTGACAGAAAAACCATCACACCAAATCCCGACGAAAGAGGGGCAAGACTAGAACAAGCAACTTAGATATCCAATCATAGTAAGTGTCGTCTGTCCCTATGTCGAACGAGGGCCAACCGTGATCATCAAGTGGAAATTATAAGTGTCTACACGATAGCCGCACCAGCAACGGTGCGAAAATGGGACGAAAGAAATACGGATAATGTACAGACCGCGCTGTACTGGAGACAAGCTTTCGATACTCGTACGATGGAGCTCTCGGTAAGGCCAACCTTACAATTCAGACTTAGTACGATAAACAGCTTGGTTCTAAGCTGTGTCCTTTTAGTCTTTGATAGAACGCTGTGTTTGCAGGCAACCAGAGAACCCCGACAAACGCTTGATTCAATGCAGCAGCGACAAGTGCGGCATTTGGCTTCACGAGGATTGTCCGGATATGTACCAGCGGTTCGGAGCCGACGAGCCTTCCGTTGCTTCTGACATAAACCATGACTCAAAAACCTATGATGCCAGTACAGGATACACAACTTCTCCACCTTGGTCCTGCTCTAGACAGAAAAGGGGAGAGATGACGATTGGTAGCGCTACATTTTCGGAGAAAACGACAAAAAACCAAGCAGTAAAGCTGCTGTGTCCGGAAAGCGACGAGTCTTGCGGCTTTGCTGCCACAATCGAAGTTCTAGAAGACACACCAACCATCAAAATTAGTAACACTAGTGGCAAAGGTTTTTCTTGGAAGGTACCCCTCCAATGTCTAGTCTGCGGCGAGCACATCCAGTAAGACAATATATCATTTTCATCTCCCGTAGAATCTCGTGCTTCGTCTTCAACTCGTGAGAGCTGTTAGCAGAAAAATCGGCGGATGGTTTAGCGCGCCCTCTGAATTGAAGTCTTCTGCCAACTCGATAATCAGACCCCCCCTTCTTCAACAAAGCTGTATATTCAAATAATGGATGTTCCTAGGCATGGCCCTTAATTCCTTATGCAGAAACTAAGAGAGATTTGTCATAAGATAATGGAAATTGACTGTTTATCATATAGCAACGAATAGCAACTCTTGGCTGCTCTGAAGCTTGTGGAGTCTATCCTTGCTCTGGCTGCCCGTTGTTGACATCGACCGGTTAGCTACCCCCCATCCTTGACGCCACCATCTACTACTAACTGAAAGCTTTGCTCCTCTCATAGTTGTTCCAGGTCATACCCTTCCGCTAGTGTAAGAGATCCGCATAGTCTGAACTATAGCTTAAAGACTGGATCATTCACATGGGGACCATGCCAATTCGACTATGTACCGACGTTTGTATCTCGAGACCCAGGGATCTTGTCTCGGAATATGTCCTCCACGATGATAAATATCGGCTTGGTAGTGGCGTCCACTATGGTGCTCCAACATGGCAAGTTCGAATATCGATGGTCTCGGTACTGTAGTAGCTTGAGAGATTTTGACTGTATTATACTATATAGTACAATACTCAAGAAAGTAACTAAAGGCTATGTTAATAGTATCGCGAGGTACGATCCCATAGAAGTGCCTATAAACAATTTGATAGCACTGAGGGAATCTTTTGTGGGTTCGAAGCAAATCATATATCTGTGAAGGAATGATCATTTTCTATGAAGTCGGGGAGGGCCAAGTCGTCTTCTGGATTAAACACGCTTGGAAGATCGTTGGAAAAGGTCCTCCATGTAATTTTTGCTTCTGGTAGCCATCGGTGCTTGGACAAGAGATACTAATCTTCAAGGGAGCCCGCTTCGAAGCTCGAAACCATCTGTCTGATCTAGAACTCATTGCTAGGCAATGTGAGGTAGGATTTTGGGTTGTTCCGGCGATACGCCTCGACTGTGTCTTGTATACGCTGCCATGCTTCCTCATCGAGATCAGCTTCTTGTGGTTGCGCCATGTCGTAATTTTAGGGCAGAAAGTGCTTGAAACAATCATACAAAAGTTCGACGATCAAAGGTCGTCATTCCGACGGGCAGCCATTAGGTGCCTTGGAAATCAGACCAGCCTACCAGAAGTGGTATTGGAAGCAGTCGTTCAGAAGCTCGAGGACGAAGACCCGTACGTCAAAGGGGCAGTTATTGAATTCCTTCGGAAGCAGACCAGTCTATCGGAAGCTACAATCACTCAAAAAATCCGAAGCGAGAACTCATTCGTCCGAGCAGCAGCTGTTGAATGCCTAAGAAGCAAGGCCAGCCTATCGGAAGCGATGCTTCAAGCAGTTGTCCAAAAACTCGAAGACGAAGAATCAGGTATTCGAGAATCAGCTATTGGGATCCTCGGAGAGCAGGCTAGCCTATCGGAAACATTGCCCCAAACAGTCGTTCAAAAGTTCAAGAACGAAAGGTTACACGTCCGGTGGGCAGTTTTCGACGTCCTTGAAAGCCAGCCTAGCCTATCGCAAGCGTTGCTTCAAGCAGTCATTCAGCAACTCGAAGACAAAGACTCGTCCGATCGAAGATTAGCGATCGACGTCCTTTCAAAACAGCCTGGACTATCGGAAGCGACGCATGAAACCGTCGTTCAGAAACTCGAGGACGCAAACATTTACGTCAGACATTCAAACAGCCCAACCTATCGAAAGCGGTGCTTCAAGAGATAGCGAGGAAGCTTCACAAAGTCCTTTCCGATTCCGTCCTCTCTGATTCCGGGCAAAGCGAAGAGCTCCTCTCAATCCTAAAGCACAATCCTAGCCTAATTTTGATGTCACTCTCCGCCGGCTACTCCATAACTCTTTTCAATTTTCTGTTGCGACAGAGCTTTCGTTCTCATTCGGCTTGGTATCAATTTGAGGGCAACTCTTGTCTGATTATTGACGGTATTTCTGTAGATTTCAAAGGACGGGTTCCTACTTGTGTCTTTCATCAAGCCCGAGAAGATAAACGCATTCCAATAGTAGCTATGTATCCTTGATTACCCTTTTTTTCATCTTCCCCTCTCCAGACCAAGCTTAAGGCGCGAATCTATCCACAAGTCACAGGTCCGTCGAAACACTTGGTGATCATCAAAGGGCTAGGAGCGCCGTATTCAATTAGGGTTAGCGTCCAGAAGCAGAAACAGCAATTCAGGTTCTTTTTGCACGTTGAAATTTCCATTTCCTGCTCCACATCCTTATCATTAAGACTCGGATCATTTCCTCGTGATAAAAGTTACCCTTGCAAAAAAGCGGGCCAAGGAGACACTTTTTCGACTATCTGAAGTACTCAAGACCCGTCCTACATTCTAGCGATTTGGCTAATCAAAGAGCGGACGACAGGCAACTAACTAGCATTATTGAAATAGCCAGCTTTCGAACCGCATGATCGACTTCCCTTTCGAATCATAATACTGTAGAGAAAGATGCGTTGATTAATTAGTGACAGCAGCAGGCCATTTATTGATACACTGATTTGCTGCACTTGATGGGAGACAGACGTAAATGAACGCGACAATGATGAAGTAATGGCACCATATATGCAGTGTGGATCAAATTTGCTCATGTGGCTATATAAAAGCAAGAAGAGGGTACAAATGTATTGAGAAGGTACAAAGCTGTGGCGCTAGGTCTGTGCGTGAAGCATTGCGCGAAGGCTATAGTGGAATCCGGAACGACCTAGAGCCGCTACCTAAACCGGCACTGCAAGGAGGGAAAATATACGATAACTACATGCACACATGCTCTTTGGCTTCACATCCACTATGAAGATATCCTGGTGATCAGTCTCCTGATCACGCAAAACCTGGCCTTATACGGCTGCACCTCAGCTAAGACGGGCGTGGTGCGTTCTAGGTTGCCCAGTTTAATAACATTATTGATAAAGTTGGCATACTGTACAGAGATTTACGAAAAGTATACTAACTTATTCTTAATTACCAAATTTCCCATTTTATTACCGGATCACGTGCTCAGCAGGCGCCTCGAAGCCACGCCCTCTTACTACAAAGCACTCCTGCACAAGTAACTTAATATAGCCGAGAATGAAGGAGATCCTCTTGGATGTTCCCTTCTCATTCAGAGTTTTAGCGAGAACATGTTGTTCAAGATGGTTCCAGTCATAGTAATTGGGGTACTGCCCCAGAATATCCATCCTCTAGAGAAAGTGAGCCGACCGCTTTTCTCATATACGTAACAGATGGGGCTGGATCTAACACTGTCCTAAACACTACAATGTAGCCTGACAATACGATCTTCCTGTTTGCCAACGTCAAATTTGTCCTGGAGTCACCCGATGTCATCCATTGATCTGCCGAGGAAGCAGACGTTCCCGCTCCTGGATTCAGGGCGAAAAACACGTTCTGCTCGCAGCTTGTGTCTTGTATATCATCTTGACTGAGTGGAGGTCAGTCCAGACGTGGAGTCATGTTCACCAATCTACAGTGTCTCGCGGTCTTCTGCTCACGCAGACGATAGTCCATGGACCTACCACATCGAGTACGGAAATCGAAACCGACACCATCACTTTGACGGTGACTACGACCTCGGTCATCACAGCTTCTTCCGACCCTTTGTTGGGAAACACGACGGCGATCCACACAATCCTTGTCAGCACAGACGGTCCTGCTCGTTTCGAACCCAATCAAACGTATGCCAGCCCTGGCGACTCTCTCCGGTTCGAGTTCACCGACAGCACTTGTTTGATTGCACAGTCGTCAGGGGCCATGCCGTGTGAGTCAAATGGCCTTTACGTTCTGGGGACCAGCCTGAACGTCTCAAGCAGTGGAGACCGGGAGTCATTTGTAGATATGATAGTGACAGACCAATCCAGAATGGTTCTACTGGTAAGTAGCAGAATCATAGCTAGCATCTGCAGGCGCAGCGCTGGTAAGGACTTGACAACTGTCTTCTCGGTATAAATGTGTTGAGGCCAACGCAGTCATACACGACGAGGCAAACGCCAGCAGCACATAACTAGTGTGTAGCATATTTTCGACTGCACGGTATCTTTTCTATTGTGATTATCAGTTCTTTTCTTGACTCTATCTTAATTAGATTTGTTAATGTGCTACATAACCGAAAGTTTCGCAATGATATGCCTTGTTTAAGGCTCTATATTAGGCTTTCAAGTGTGTACTGTAGCATAGCTAGTCCTCACGTCAGCACTGCCCCACGGTGATCCGAAAATAGGATTTGCATTTACTTTCGGTCTTGCCATGACCCTCCCTTCTCAGTGTGTAAGAATAGAAACTGACAAACATTACCAAGTCGAGTATGCCTTGTAATGTTGAATGCGCTTGCCAACTTGATCCAGAATGAAAACAGGGACAAAACTTAAAATACCTTCCCCAGTGTACAATCAATATAGCCATCACTCACTTTCTTGAGTACTGTACAGTACATTACTGTACAGTCAAAATCTCTTAAGTTATTAGAATACTCTACTGTATGCCCAACCATTCTAGTAGTTGTTTGCTACGGGATATACAGTAGAGGCACATACGCCTTGTAACAAAAAGCTTCGGAAGTACTTTCGCTTAAAATAGCCAAGCGTCGTGCTACAGTACAGTATAACACTAGAACATTACTGTCGACAAGTGATCCAAAAATAGACAAGTCGAAGGTATGGACATAGATGTTATAGTAGTAGGTGAAACCACTTCGCTATATAAAGGAAGTCATTTTCCCACGATCCTGATCGAATACAGTCTTCACAGCCAGTCTTCAGTCTGAAACTACAACATCCCGTGAATTATTAAGGAAATATCTCTTTCAAGATGGCAGACGCTCATCAGGAACAAGGAAAAAACCCCACAGATCACGGATCCCCCAAAGCTGTATCCAATGACAGAGACAATACAAAGCAACAGCAGCAAACTCTCACCTTAATCCAACAGGAAGTCGAATCTGACAATTCAGACTACTTAAACCTTCTTCGACAAGCTCCGATCCCTTTTGGAAACAGGAACGGAGTATTTTGAAATTATCAAAAACAGTTCTTTGCCTGACACGACGAAGAAGCGTTTCATTATATGTAAGATTGATCAATGAAAGGATATTTTGTATTTGACACTAATCGGTCGAGAAGTCGTTCAGAAGGCGATCAATACGCTCGAAGATCCTAATACCAAGATCCAGTATGATCGCGAACGAGTAGAGAAGAACGAGCAAGAAATGTATGGTGCGGGCGGCACGAAGTCTGTTGGCGGCGATGGTGATCCCATGAACACTGACAGCGTGAAAGCTGGCATAAATTCTGGCCTGGTATTGTACGAACTCTAGAAAGAAACTCGTACTGTAATATAATAAGTTTTTTTTAATTATATAAACTCAGGTTTTCGCTTTATTTAAAAGGCTACGTAACGGAGATTTAATAATTTGATATAATATTCCTTAAAAATATTGTATAATGACCTTAAAGTATTTTTTATTGTTGTCGATTTTATTATTACAAAAAAATCGTTCGGACAATATTTATTAACCTTATTTTAGCAACTCGATACTGTATTACAGTAACACGGTATAATACACATTAGTTAATATCGAAACGGCTTGGATATTTATATATGAACGGTTTGACTAAACTACTAAAACAGCGCACCCGGTACGGAATCGGTGGTATATGAAAGGCGGTAGTAATGAATTTTTACAAATTCAAGGTTTGCAAGTCGCTGTATACTATTATGTCACTTTTCCACAGCATGAGACTTGGCACCAAGGTCGGCGGTAAACCCCAAGTGTACTGTGTACGTACGTAGATAAGTTTGAATTCATTTTTATTAAACAGCAAATTTTGCTCCAGTGGCAAACAACACGATGTCAACAGAAATCTTGCTGACCACTGTTCAGGAGGTGCTATGGGCTTGTCCTTAAACGAAGGTTGCACCCCTCGGTGCTTGAATGTCTAATGGCGATTCCAATCTTGAGCACAGACCGGACACCCGTGCGTAAAACGCTTGCGGATCTCGGCTTTCATCGCTCGGAACTTGCGTTCATTATATCGTCGAAAATCTTTTTTCGTTTCGCAGAACATTCTAGCAGCCAAGGACAGATAACTCTGGTCGCAGGATCTAAAAGCCATGCGCATAGCCTTATCAACCTGTGAGTAGAATTCGCGCAACTGACCCGAGTGAAAGGCCGATTCCAGCTCACAAGCTTTTGCGCCTACACGCAAGCATGTTGCTGACGAGAACTGGATGCCCGGTGTAAGACCTCCGCGTAAAGTAAGAGTAGCGTGTAAGCAAAGCGGGGGAATATACATAGCGCTATCATTTGTGGTAACGCCGAATTCACCCCCTTCTAAATGTTGATGCAGCTCGATGAATCGATTATTCGATTGCCCTAAACGTAGCAGAGACCTGATGTTATTATCTGTAGGGGGCCATGTTCCCCATAGCTTGATGCAACCAGACGTGCAGCCTGTGATCCCGTGGCTTAAGGGATCTGCACAGGAATCAGCTTGACCACCTGAAGGGATAAACGGGACCTACCAAAGTGAAGATCAACTACAGCTCCTTTCGGGGTTATATTAACTTCCACAGTGTTCACCGCGCTGTCAGGCGGGTGTCGAGCAGAGATCACTTCCGGTATTTTCATGGAAAGAACGTTGCTGCGTATATTGAATACACTAAGTGTTTGTCGCTCATCTGGGGTGTTGAGCTGTCTCAGGACTTTGGGCAAGGCACCAATCAGTGGCCTTGAGGGCTCTCCCCGAACGAAGACCATCGAATTGTCTTTGTCATAGTTATGTAAGACGTCATCGAGCACTTCGTCATCATCGACAGGCTCTTGAAGCCAGGTCTCTTGAGCAGGGAAGATGGAAGGAGGGTCAAGACCGAGCTCTTTCCAATATTCCGAAGGCTGCCTCCCGGGCGTCATATCTTGGAGACCAGCAGCCTGCAGACAGTTGTCCCAGGCCAGGTAAACGGCCGACAGTGGATGTGAGGTGTCATTTTTGTGGTCTTGGAGGGTGTTCAGAGCTAGCTGAAGGTTCGATTGAGGTTCTGGATGCACTTGATGAGATGCAGTATTTGGGTCCTCCTGTACATGCCGTTGTCGCTCGAATTCCTAGTGTTGCTTAGATTGTTTGTGTCTTTTCGAGTTTTGAGCGACAGTCGTCAGTACAGCGCCGCAGATACAGGTCGAAGGAGGTTGACCACAATTGTTCCGATGACGTGCACGGTTTTTTGGGTTTAGTTTTAGATCCTGGTTACATTTGCGGCAATGAAACATTGTGGAGGGAAGAGGAGGGAAGAGGAGGGAAGAGGAAGTGAGGATGCTAATGCTGCCGGTCGCAGGGTATCACTTCTTGAAGCAGCAGTATGGCGGCCCTTGGCCGCCGCTGCACTTGTCCTTGCTTATTTTCTATAGACAAGCTCGATGCTTACCACGTCTGATAAGCGCTCTTGGAGAGGACCTGTACGATGCCTTGCCTGCGGCGAAGAAATTCTCATTAACTACGCATCGCTGAACTTACAAAGGACTAAAAGCGCAGAACGACTTCATTGCGAGAATCCTCAAAATGCAGATGAACTTGGCCAGAATTACATAATATCAAGTCCAATGAATAGGGTCTACGTCTCTGGTGACTTCGTGTTCTCATACCGCCCGAAACAGTTTTCATCAAACCTATTGTGCGATCAGGAGAGCATTGTAAGTATTTTCTCATTCGGCTCATTTTCTACACGTTATCTTGCGCGGAACAGAGCCAAAAAGCTATATTTGGAACAGGACAGCCGGTCTTTGCTGCATCGCCAATATTAGAACGGAAGCGCGAAGCTTGTGCGTACAAGACTGCACTTTTTGACACTTTGTATGCATTCGCTAACATTTGTGCAAGACCATAACAACTCATCTATCGCCGGCACTCCGAGCGAGCTTCCAAAGAGCGTTAACGCCAATAATTATAAAAGTTTTCTTGCTGACATGACATCCGACCACTATCGGGCCGTAGGTTCGTAAATTTGTGCGAGTTTGTTGCGGTCTTAGCTAATTGTTTGTAGCATTTCTGATGATGGAAGAGGGTGAAGAGATCAAAGCAGGCAAATATATAAATATATGGATCTAAGTCCATTTATTATGGCTGCTGCTGCATTATACTTTTGCAGCTAACCCAAGTATTTAGGCTTTGCTCTAAACAAAAATCCTATCGGCGCCGTTACACGACCTGCCTACTACGATGCAGCGGGACAACTGTGTTCGCGTCACGGTCACAAATTAATGACAGTATAAACTCAAGTTTTTGCAGCGCACATGTTGAAATCAGGATAAGCAGAAAGAGGTCGATCTGCGGCTTCGATAAGTCTGCCTCAATTTATGTTTGTATAGCCATCGAAAACATACAACCTTGACTGTTCTGAATGTCTACAAATTATGCATATTATGGTACCATAACAACAGAAGAGTGGGAAACCACGAGATTTCCGTTTTGACCCTTATCTTAATGCCGGTGCCTCGAAACTTGACGACGTGTAGCGGCGCGCATTTGTTGGGGCACCAGACCTGGCACTTATCGCGGGCCTCCTCGAAGCCTATGGTGTGCCAGATAGTACGCTTGTCGCAGGGCGTCTGGGTAAAAGAGGCCGGATTACAAAACCGCGCAAACGTAAACGACATATGCTTGCAGCTAAAAACATCGTGGGTGCGCCACGGAGTTTCTAACGATGCGTTGTGATTACAGCAATTACATGGACTCTATATTACATACACAGATGCAGGATGCAGATGCAGGGCGCAGGACGCAAAGCTCAACAAAATCGACATTCCTCAATATGCCGGATGCGGGGTAGCAGTTTCACCGCCCTATGGTTGAGACATTACAGATTCATTCTAGCTTCTCCGCTTATTAACCCGTACACATATGCAAAACAATGCCTATATAACCACTGCCCTATTTCATTCCGAAGTGTTTTTTTAACCACATTTTGACCATCCCCAAATAGCATCTCGCTTATATCCGCTCGAGATCCTTAATTGGAAGACCACTCAGTACGATCGAAGTGTCGATATCGACGAAATAATACAGCAAACAGACTGGATGAAGCTCTGCCAATCAGCCTCGTACTTAAACAACGGATTGCCCTGCAAGCCATTAGAGCATGTTACCAATGGACTAAACAATCTCGTGCGGCTGCTCCAATTTACTGATCACACAATATGGGTCGCCAGGATCCAGATGGTCGCATCTCCAGCAAATACAGAAAAATTGCGCGAAGAGGCAGTTGTCATGCGGCTGGTCAAGGAGCGAACGAGCTTGCCGGTGCCGAGGATTTTTGCATGCGAGGCTAATAACACCAATCCGGTTGGTGTACCCTACATCCTGATGGAGTTCATCCCTGGAAACACTGCTATGGATACCGCTGGTGGATTCGACGTCCATAAAGGCCTGATACCTATCGACTATCGCGAGAGCCTTTATCGCTCCGTAGCCCGATGTCATGTTAGTCCGCAATCAGACACAATTTCATGCAGATCCTCCCACTAAACATAAATAGCTCGAGTTTACCAGTCTCCGCTTTCCGAAGATTGGAATCGTTATCCAAAACCAGACAGGCGACTACGATATTGGCCCCTTCCCTGACATTGGCGGACCATTCGAGACAGCAACGCAATACTTCGAGGCCTGGGCCTCAAATATCCAGTTTCCACGAAAAGAAGATGATATTCTGACTTTGATGAAGGGAGGTCCTGCGCAACAGGTTCTTCAAGCCATCAGGGACTTTCCATCTCAAATCAAAGCCGCAGGCCACCGCCTATCACAATATGATTACGGGCCTTTCCCACTATACCATCGGGATTTCTCCCTTAGCAACATGATTGTCAATGAATCCTTCGAGGTTCTTGCCGTAATTGACTTGGAGGGTGCTTGTACCCTACCTTGGGAGCTTACAGCGTTTCCAAGTTTCCTCAACATCATGCCCGCCAACTTTGGGTCTTCCGACAGTATTGATGATAGCGGTCTACCCGTTGACCCTATTGAGAGGCAGCGATGGGCGGATCAAAAGGCATATACGCGGATAATTCGATCACTGGAGCAGAACGACCAAATGCTATCTACTTGTCTAGGTAATGAAAGAATCTTGAGGCTGACGTATTGTATGTCAGCGTATAGTTCTGGGAAGTTAGGGTTTTACAACAAAGTCGAGATCTAATGACAGGAAATGAATGCTATTTGTCATTTCCGCATTTATAACAGATTGCGCGATCCTATTATTTACAGATTTCCACGTTCTCTGCTTAATTCACATAATGTGTCGCACACTGCATATATTGTAGTACTCGTGGCTTGTTGATTTGCAAAACTCAGGTAAATGCCAGGCTTGTCCGAAGACGTGGCTGCAGCATTCTCGTCTTCCCACATTGTCCTACTAACCGTCTCGGCCATCAATAAGCTTGAGCCCGTTAGGCATGACTGCTGTGCGAGCCATTTCATCAAATAGTAATAAAGCTTACCGTTGCTACCAATATGGATGTTACTCACTAAGGACTTGGTTCCGCTCTGCCAGTGTGCTAGGTACAATTGGCGACGAAGCCATTCCCAGTGTGATAGATTTAGCACCTGAGCTTTGAAAGCAGCCATATCGGACCAAAAAGTATTAGGAGCAAGGCAAGGTAATGTCCAGACCAAAGGAGTTCTCGGTGAGGCGATACACTGGAAATAAGGCCTATAAGCCTAAAGGATAGAAATGCCTCTCCTACGCCAGAGATTCCATCCGCTGCGTCACTAGAGCCGTATATGATGGTGAGGTCGCCCATCAATGCTTAACCCTGGCAGGCTGCAGCGCATTGCAAAAAAAGCGCACCTAGGTACGGACCTAGGACCGTGCAATGATCTTAAATAAACGATTGTTAGATGGGAGGTGTGCGATAGCACACTACAAGACCACACGGCATTTGTGTAAAGGACCTGTTACAGTATAGCAGTGCAGGATGCCATCCTGACTGCTATCCTGCAGTGGCACAGCCACTGCCACAGCCACGTTGTGGCTGTCACCTATATAGTCACCTATCACACACTAGGTGTGGATGGGCATCAACGAAGACCTAAACACCACACTATACAGCACCATCTGTGACTAGTATAGCACGTTCAGTTCGTTGACCTGACTGCCATTCTGATGGCACCACCACAGTAGCCTTCCGTACTGTGACAGGACCGGGGACTACCCGAAATAAGCACGTATAGCGTACGAATTAGCCATAAAAAAACAGGCATTAACAAACCACTGAATACACCCTAATCAGGCCATTTGCACATCCTTGCACTCAACAACTGTTATATGTTAATACATCGGCCCAATCCCACAAATTTTATCCACGGTTAACGTATAATACCATTAATAACTCACTGCTAGTATCCACCGCTGCTGATTAGGGCCTTAACAGCGATAACGCGACTCCGCCCGAGTTGCTTCCTTGCACCTTAGCGTAAATCTTTGCACTTACTGTGGTCTCAAGGGTAAGTTTTAGCCATACACAAAGTCGTCCTTATATAGCACCCAAATATACCTATTTATTCAAACCGTATTCGGCAACACACTGATTTTTATGGCATAGCAATACAGTCTTGAATTCCACCGTATTTTACATTATTTATTGCTTAGTTGTCACGGCGCTGGACCCTGCCTATAGGCAGGAAGTAGATAGATCCCGGGCGCCAGCTGTGGGCGGCCCGGGTGGACCGATGTGGACCCGCAGACTGGTGATATCTTCACTGTCTCCGCCCGAACTGAAGATGTAGCTCTTCGAGCTACGTCCTGTCAATAGAGTTACCCGTAACCTTGCCAGAACCGTGAAAAATAGACTGCTATACGACCGCCTATACTGCCTGTGCCCGCCGACCGTGACATTAGTATAGCTATTACCGGCAGCAATCACGTCCCGATAACGTTATAATATCGTGGCTAACAAATCCCGTAGCCGTTATTCGTCGATAAATTCCCAAGCCTTTATTACGTATTCCCGTAGCTTCTTGAATCGTAAATGCGGCGGCGTGCGACAAAAATGACCAAATGACCAAGAACGATTGTAAGACCCCCCCCCATCTTTACATAAGGTGGGATACGACTTGGCGCTGTGGTAAAAGTTGAAACGATCGTGTTCAAGGACACCTGAAAGATCGAAAGATCGACCGTTTTGGCAGTCACCCGTGGGTGACTTCTTGCGTGGTATCGCCCGGTTTGAGATCAAGATGGCCTGGAGAGCCCCACTTATACTTACTATAATAGGCTGCTTTTAATCCCGGTTGCTGTTCTATCCTTGTACACAGTAGAATTGGTCGGCAGCCTGAAGTAATAACTGCTTGAACACGAAAAATACGGGTTTTCAGATCCACTTCTTACCTACGAAAGCGATCGATACCGAGAATGAGTATTGGATGGTAATACCCATCTGGCCACAAGGTGGAGGTCCGATGGCGCAAATGTCCTCGGTGCTGATGCGATTTCCAGCATTCAAGGATAGGATGAATAAATAAACACGTATCAAAGTCGGAAGGCCTCTGCCTCAAGATGTACGAACACATCGAACACAGAATGTAAGACGGACAAAATGACAGTCCGATCCGGGTACAAGCTCGCGAAGCGGCAGGCATCCAAAAGCGCGGTTCGGATAGCAATGGCTTAACGCAGGTGAAAGAGGAACAGTCTGACTCCTTTGTGTTCTGGAGATCGACCCCATGCAAGTCGATTTTCTAGTAAGGGCTATACAATGCCGCATGAGTACGCACCCGATAAAACCAAGGTCAGTACATGCCGGGGATGGGGAGGGGGCTGGTGAGTCCAGCCTTGCGAGCCTCCCCAGCCTCCCACTTGGCGAAGCACTGTCATTCTCTTACCGAGCCATACAGTAGCTAGTTTCGTGCCACTTCATTTCGGTTCGAAATGACCAATGACTTAGAATGATTGTCAGATAATATTGTACTCCCCGTCTTGCCACAAGAAGGAGAAAACTTTGCGCTGTGGCAAAAGGTTCAAACGATCGTGCCGAAGGACTCCTGAAAGATCGACCGCTTTAGCAGTCACCCGTGGATGACCCTTTACGTGGTAGAGCTCGGTTATGCCACCTCGAGAATCCCCGGATCACAATGTCTAGAAAATCCCTACCTATGTTTACAATGGCAGTCTACTTCGAGGTTCATGCAGTTCATCCCTGTCCTGGCTGCCCATGATTGGCATCGACCGGCTTGGAATATCGGAGCGACTCCACTTTTTGCCATCATCCTGATTATAGTAATCGCGCAACAGCCGGGCCTGTTCTGGTTCGATCGAGATCACCCAGGGAAATGCAATCCCACACAACAAGCCCACAAAGAGGTCATGGTGACCAACATTCGAGACCGGTCCACAAATGCCAAGACAGTTCCTTGGAGACGCCCCCGCATCTTGGAAGATTGTGATCAAGAACGACAAAGTCACTTATGGGTGACCCTGAATACGGTCTAGTATGGCTGCATGATCCCAGACATCTCAAATCACATTATATTTACAAAGTGAAGAGCCCCACTCACAATACCATGCACAGTAATGTCGCCTTTATAGTTAAATATACTGACCTAACAAAAGTCTCCGTACACACTCCAATTTTCACCAAAATTCGACATGTCTACAGCGTTATAACCGTATAAGAAAAAAAAAGTCCTAAAGTACACATTTGATATTTACGACAAAACATGAGGCTCATACTTGGCACCCCATGATCCAGTCCTGATCCGTAGGTGGTGGCTCTTGTTGCCAGAACCGCGATCCTGTGGTCACAATCACGGGGCTCCTGATTCTTCCTCTTGATCTGATTTCTGCGCTTTCGTGACCTTCCCTCTTCCGTCAATCTTTCTGCAATGGTACGTGTTTGCATGTTCGTAACAAGTACTATCAAGCCTAAGATAAGCAGCAAAACATACGTGGATAGCAAATTACATACTAGCCTTAAGTCTGATGGACTCGGACCCGTGTGTTTGTGAACTAATTTTGAGTGTCACAGTCAGGGCATTTTTGTCCGGGCACCACTCGAGTATGACAACTGAATGCAATACATTCAACAGTGACAACGTCCATGTTGAACAACTCGGGATAATTTTCAAACGCCATAGTTTCTTTGGTAATAGTCAGTTTCTTCCTTTATTGTGATTAGTCTGTCGGATAAGACGCAGGAATAAAAAGAACGTACTTACTCAAATATTTGATTGTTAAGTATCAAAGATGTGATATTAAGTAAAGAAGATTGTAGTGTGCTTTATTTCATTGGATCCGGGACTACGTTATATTTATAATCAAAGACCGAAAAAAAACCCAACAATAATGAACAGTGTAAACATACCGATTTCCCGGAAATGCCTCCTTACTTATAGAATCAGATCGATTAAAGATAAATCAATAATTCTTATAACACAAAAGCAAAAATAAAAACCTATGCTTTATCTCGATTAAAGACGCGGGTAATGGTTAAAGAGATGCTGCTACCACGGAACTGCCACTTACGTTCATGACCCCCTTCGTATGCAGTGAAGGCACCAGCTATTGGCAGGATTATATACCATTTATCTCGCTACTTAGTTTGTACCCTGGTCCGCGAGGATCAAAGACTGCCTAAACGCCCTAATTTCCATGGATGTTCCGATTGGCCGATGGCCGAAAAAGGGTATAACGGGCGGATACCGAGTTTATTTTCCCCTGACTTTTCATTATATGTTTTTAATGCCGAGATAACTTCTTAACTAGCATGCCGTTTTTATTTACTGCTTACTAGAAGTCTCAGTCAGCTCATTTGGCGTTGCTTTGCGTGGCATTATATTTTAAGCGGCCTAATCATAATACGCAGTACTCCATTGCACGTAGAAAGGAGAAACAATGGCTTCCTTTTGCAGCTACATCACTAAAACTTGCATCAGTTCCCTGCATGTTTCTACCAATAGCAAATGCCGATCGAGATAAGAGGGTCTAATAAGATTGCCACTGGTCGCGTCCAAAGGACGGATGTCACAGAATCATGCAATACGGGCGGACTATGGCCTGATTTGAAATCAGGATTCCAAATTATTACACTATCGAGTATTGATAGCGATCAAGCCATAACATTCTAGACCGATCAATATCACCAATAGACAGTCAAGGCAGGGATGGACTGCAAAAGATCTAAAGCAGCTTAGTATAGTCAATGAAAGTGGCGATTCCCGAGCTTCGTGGTCTAGACCTCCTTGTAACAAACCAGGGTTATACCGTGTCAAGCTCACGCATGCGATTGGTCTGTTCCCATTTCTTTATTGAAAACTTTCTTGTTCAACGGCTCCGGTCACAGGGTTAACGTGCAGAAGATGACCCCGGGAAGGTGACAGTAAACGTCAGAAGTGGCTGCGACGTAATTAATGATTTCGGCTTGCCTTACCAAATGGGTCACATAATTTTCTTGGCTTACGCAGCCAATTGCGATGTGACGACTTTGCTTTCTTCTTCTCCGTCGCCTTCCCCCAATGTGCGATATCCGTGCAGGGAGCCGTCGGGTAGGTCGTTATCGAGGCCTGGCTTGGCGCAGTCGGAGCCTTTTCCCCTTCTCTCTTTCTTTTCTTTCTTTTTTCCTTCTTTTTTCTTGGCTGCTGGCCCGTCCTATAATGTTGTCTTATAGGTAACAGGACTCCACGTCAAATACAACGCTCTTGTCCGGTCACGTAATGGCGAGATTTTTTATGATAACTGTACCTAACTAAGGAACGTATTAAATGGAACGCTATATGTAATGCTGACAATAGACAGGGTTCAATTTGGAATTTGGGTGGCGTCTCGTTTGACTACTTTGAGGTGGGTAGAATCTTTTTCGCGTTTTCTGTATGCCCTGAAACCTACGGAAGATATTTGTTCGCTGGGTGGACCCACTTTATGTATATATATTAGGTCTTCCGGAGCATCATCCTTTTGTTCTCTTTTTTTCTCAACAACTCAGTCTTCATATTCTGAAGTCAAGGTAACACTTTGAATTACACTAAGTTAAAAACCACACTAACATAACATAGCCCGCAACATATTGCCTAAAAAGCCTTTTGTTTTCTTAATTTCATTCAAGCGTTTATACGTAAGTTTTATCATCTCCCTTGCCTTTTGCCAAACTTACCCTCGATTAGATCAAGATGTCTAGCGCCTATACCGACTGCGTGGCATTCTCCTGTAAGGAAAAGGTGAAGCGAGGTGAAGTGTGTTCATGTGGGACACAGAATTGATTCGCTTGGAAGACCGGCATTGGGTCAGACGGAGAATTTCATATCTTCGATAAACGGGAAGGATCTTCACTCATTCAAACTTAAGTTTTGTCGCTTTTCCACAATGGTACGATCTGTTCATTTAAAGTAGCATATCGTCTTTGGTCCCTTAGACGCGGCCTGCCCATTCTTTAAAACAAATATAAATGATTGGTATCTTTTGATTCTCACTATTATTTAAATGACCATCTGCTTGATATATAGGTTGAGTTTTATTTTGATTTCTATCGATAAATGCCAACTTCTCAACATTCGAGGTATCATTTTATTAGGGATCGGTTCTAAAAGAGATTGGCCTGCTAAAGAGGCTATGTTTATGCTTGTGCGGGTACATGCCAAAGCGATCAGAAGCACCTTTGACAGATGCAACTTATTTTGAAATGCAACAGGATGTGCGAATACAACTGTCGACGAAAAAGCAGCTAGCCTCTGACAAGAGCGGAAGTGGAATGTTTCTCAGCTTGAAAAGAAGAATCAAGAAGTGGAAGATTCCATGGCATAACAGAATACACTGGAGTGAAAGCAAATGAAATCAGAAATGGAGTTGAATTGTCGACTTGAATTGAACAACAGCCTCTACATAAGGATACTAGTCATCAGATGAAGGCGGACCCACAAGACACCTCCATGAGGTGACTCTTTGTCCTGACTCAACGAAAGTCCAATCTGTTGGATATCGGGTACTTCTGAATCCTACAGCTTTTTAAGGAAAGCGGTTAGTCCTGCTTAACACAAGGGTAAGAAGGAAATAGCACGTACTAGCATAACTAAGTTCGAGTAAAACAATGCTTAGCTGATAGGGGGGCTGGGAAGGGCAGGAAAGCTGGGCTACTCCCCGGCGTGTGCTTTATGTGGTACATCTTCATGCATCTCAGCATGGCCCTTCCTAGAAGAATCGACTTGCATGAAGGCAATCTCGATGCCTGCCGCTTTGCGAACTTGTACTCAAATCGGATTGTCAGTTTGTCCGTCTTACATTCTGTGTTCAGGAATGGGAGGCCTCGACCTGGTTGGCGAGGCCACGCCATGCGTTGTGGCACTTAGCCTGCCAGAGCTATAGTACTGTATATATGTGTGTGTTATAGTTTAAATCAAGCTTTTCAACAAACCTGCGCAGTTTAGTCGTCAGTCGTCAGTCGTCAGTCGTCAGTCGTCAGTCGTCAGTCGTCAGTCGTCAGTCGTCAGTCGTCAGTCGTCAGTCGTCAGTCGTCATGACGCCGCAGAACAAAAAAGGTTGGGTGACTGTCCTGCATAATTATCCAGATAAGCACCTCCTTCCACTCTTCTCCTTCCTCTGATCATTTCCAGCCTGTTGCTGCTCCGCCATCATTGATCAAGATATATCGGGCGAAGAGAACAACAATCGGGATATATTTGACACTGAGATTTTCGATCTGAATAGATCACTAACCGGGAGAGCAGCAATTGCAACAATGGCAGCTTATCCTCCAGAGCGGAAAATGATGAGTCGATCAATGATGGGGAAATACTGACACGATTGCTCGAGATATTAGAAATCACTTGCATCAATTAATGTATCGTGATTAAGAAACGATCGCTTTATCCTTAAGCATCTGTTGCCGACTGAGTGACTTTTCTGGTAAATTCCACACCTCTTCCAAACTCAATTCCGCCATATGAGACACGTTCAGGTCCATTAGTCTTGCTCCAGGGCAACGAAGAGTAAAGAGAAACTGGCCGGAAGACTCGAGGCCTTCGAATCTTTGTTCCGTGAGGTGGGGCCACTCCCCCAGTCAGTCTTGTCAAGTTATCATCTTATCTTCTTTTCTTTTCACCAACGACCAATTTGCACATCAAGGCCAGGATCATCTCTCATACCGCGAATTTGATCGGTTATCAGGCTATTAAGACCTTCTATTATTTTTGAAGATTCCCTGACCTCCAGTCATGAGGCTGTCGTTGCGACGTGAAGTCATGGATGCCAAGCTGGCACCGCAAACAATGACAAAGACCGTGAACCTCATACTGAACGCCAATGTGGTGGTGCAAAGGTAAACAGGGTATTTCAAAAAAAACCGTTGTTCAAGATGAAATTATTGAAGTGGGCTTTGGTCGGTCCGGAAGCGATCGTGTCTCATATATAGTTGAATTGACTATCCTGTGCTAATTTATATGATCCCAAATCGGTCATTGCTCAAACCGACCTACCCTGTGATGAAATGTCAGCAGGTCGACATAAGTAATCAGAAGTGAAGCTCTTCCTACGTTGAATTCACTCCACTCCGTCCATTCCGGGCCAGGGGCTTTCGGGTTATGTGGACCATCAAAGTTGGCTTCGCTGCCGTGTTTTCCACCCTAGGCAGTAATATCAGCCCCGAAGTCCACTAGAACTTATACGACCTCGTGGTATCCTTTCTCCAAAGCAACGTAAAAATGGTTGCCGTAATATCGAGGTTGGGTATCAGCGTGGGCCCCATTATTGAGCAGAAGTCGGACAAAACTGACTATAGTCTAACTGATGAGAGAAACCACCTGGGCGAAATATTGCCCGACACCTTCGCTACTTCGCGCCGAGGGAGATATATAGCACGCTTGTAGGCGACGAAGTTCTTATCAAATCCCGCCGTTGAATTTCTCCGTCAGCTTCCATAACGAGTATAAGCAATATTCCACGTTGATAGAAAAGGCGTCTCAGCTGTGGAGACAGACTGCATTGAAATCACGAGGTCTAGGGATGCCCAAGCAGATCTTTTATACCCGTACTCAGATAAACCATGGAGTGGCCATGTTGAGATCAATCACGTCCCACCATTTCTGGTTGAGCGGTCCTTTAGCATCAGCGTGTATATCTTCCTGCTTCCAAAATACCTCAACGATGTCGCGAAGAACCCTAATGTTTCCAATGTGGCGTTCACTCTCCATCCTGTCTAAAGCCTGGAGAACAGCGATTCGTTGTTGATCGGTGTCAGCTTCGCAAGCAAGTACGAACAGCGGCCAAGGACTGGTGCAAACATCGAGAGATCTCAGGACTTTAAAGGCCTGTTGTAGATACATTGGCCTAAGTTCGTGAACTGAGACGTTGTTGTGAACCCTTTGAAGATACAAGAAAGCCGCGATCCTATATAGTTCGGCGGTGCTAAGAATGATTGCACGGTTGTGCACGCCTAGTTGAGAGGCGTAGCTGTGGTCAATTTTCTGCTCCAGATTCGCCAATTGGCTTTCAATGGAGCATACTTCATCATTAAGACGAGATTCCTCTGCTGAAAACTCATTGTCTTGTTTGTGGAGGTGGCGTGCACGAATTCCATTGATGAAGCTTATGATCTCCATGACTTCAGTAGAGCAGCCCATAGAGCCGATGATCTATACATCTGAGTCAGCATTCAGAAAGAACTTCAAGTGTGGCTTTCGGTTTTTCTTACCACAGTTGGGTCAATATCCAGGTAGCCTCTGACCTGCAGTGATGCCGGCCTAATTGGATAGTATTGAGCTGGGTCGATGAATTCGCCGAGAACCTCGTGGTAGAGAAGCCACGTACACAAAAAAGTGACCCTAGGATAACCATCTCGGAACGACATAAGTCTGCGCAATATGTTCTTGGCACCATTCAGATGAAGCAGCCAGTGGCCTTCCGTTTCATCAAAGACCTAATAACATTCTCAGCGTTGGAAACGTCACCTTTCCGCCAATCCGTGGCCGCTCACATTGTATACGCAGAGCATCATAGACGTCGCAAGCTGCGTCTCACTGGTGCTCACAGAGTCGGCTGCCAATGAGGACGACAGGGACTGGATCGCTTTCGCCTTGAAAGGCAATGCAACTTCAGATCCCCATAAATGGAAGGCAGCCACAGAGTATATGGCGTTCCGTAGACCTTCCGAGGCCGAACCGGATGGTAACAACGCCATGGGGAGGAGATCTTCGCGAAAGCCATTGTTGACGTCAATGGTGGAGATTATTCGCGAAATTCTGTCTTGGTCTTCACAACAATCAGTCAGTATGGCTTTGGTTGTGCCACCTGTAGCTTCACCTACAGTATTGTAGCAGCTGGGGCTCGATGTCCAGCAGGTTCGGGATCATGGGAAGCACAGGCTGAGGACGAGGAGGAAGATCAAGCAAGATGAGACTATGCGACATATCGCCATTTTCGACTCGCGCCAAGTCTTCGTAGGTGACATTTAGAAACTGCTTGCCATAGTACTTGGAATTACTGAGAAGCAATTGGGTGCTGTGACCAGGCATTTGACTCTTTCGGCGTCGACCATCAGGTTGGTCGGGCCACGCCAGCCTGATGCCGTATCCCTGACATTCCCGTCCTCTTTGGAGGCAATTGTTGCAGGCTGGAGCACCGCGATCGCAGCCAATTTTCCGTTCTTGGAGAAATGTCAGCGCATCTGCTCGCATGGCAGATCACGCCTCACTCAACAACACCACCAAATCCAAGATTTACGCCCCGAGACTTGACCGTGCTCTGCGCTACGAAATCCAGGCATCCACGTGGTATACATCCGAATCAAATCATCGGATCAATGGAAAACAGCCTTTTGTCTCTCGGATCAAATCCACGATTTCATCGCCATTCCCAAGGGGCTCGAAACTTGCGATTATCGTGCGATCAGCCAGCTATGTAGCAATCAGACCAGAAATCAAACCCCCATGCACGGCGCCTAGTGCGCGTCCTTCGAACCTGGAGGGACCTCCTCGAATCACTACTAGGTACTGACAGCCTAGATCCCAGAATTGAGCCGGCAGCCCTCATCAAAAGGGCCGAGCCGTTCTTTGATCTGTTGAAGTCACAGTACAGTCAGGAGATAAACCAAGGTTCGTTTCCTCATCCCCTCCATCTACCTGAATCCTAAGTAAAAAGGTCCCAGAAAACAAAAGCCTTCTCAATCTCACTCTCTTCCTCTTCCAAGATCATGCTGCAAACCCTCTTCCGCGGCATAATCACCACTACCAGTAAGTAGCTGAGTGAGATCTTCATCGAGTGTAACTCTCCACTCTCATCATTTACCCCTCTGTCTCCTCCGTCTACAAAAGGTATGACTAGGTTTATTGATGCGGTGAAGGAATACGCCTCTTCGCAAAGGTATCTAGATATGAACCACGATCTCGAAGGCATGCGCGACGTTTTATTTTGTCTTTATCTCGATTGTAAAATGAATCAAAACACAATATAGTTCTATGAATCCTATTTTTTTGCCAAGCCACTGACGAACGCATCAACACCGCCACGTCTGTTTTGCGCGGTATTATTCTTATGTTTTCTCTTTACCTATGTGTCCATCGACATTACACAACCAGATGGTTCCAATACCAGCCGTCGCCCGTGAGTACCAAAGACCCTTTGCGAATAAAACTAATTATCTGCTATACTATTCATAGTTGGTTTTCCACTAAACGTCTATTATATTATATTCCATAACCCAATTTTATCTTAAATAACCTGAATTATTTTGCCTTATGCCTATCCAATTCGAACACAAATTAGTTACTGAAGTTCTGCAACAAATCCGAAAGTTTGACTAACTGCAGACAAAATAAGAAAAGAAACAAAACGTCTTTATTTATCGATGCCCGAGTCTCCGCCCGAGCCTGCAAAATCGATATCGATTGTAAGGATTAGGGATAAAGGTGGCAGTGTCTTACCTTTTGACTGGTCCATATTTACGAATATCTGTCTTATTATTAATTTATTAGCCATATAACGCTGAACTTGAAGCCTGAGTAAAGCAGCATGTTCATTGAATTGGCCAACTCACAGAGATCGGAAATTGCTTCATAGAAAGGAATATCAGAATCGAATTGGACTGTTGCTGATATATGAAGCAGAAGAAAGTAAAACTGAGGCCACTTGATACTCTTTTTACGATCATCCCTATCGTATATAGTACAGTATCCTTTTCTCTTTTCATTAAACCAGTTGCGCATACCCTTCTCTCCCCAGGGGCTGTCAAAGCCGTGGCGCATACCCCCCCTCTCCATAGGTGTCAAAACAGTCGCGCATACCCCTCTCTCCCTAGGGCTGTCTGAGCAGTTGTGCATACCCCTCTTTTCCCAGGGTTGTTCAAGCAGTTGCGCATACCCTTCTGTTCCCAGGGATCTTATGCGTTAGAGACGAATAAATCGCGGCCCGGTCAGCGGCATCATCGGGAACCGTGCCATTGCGTCTCAACTGAGCTTGCTGTTATAGTATATACGTTTTCGACGGACTTACATTCCGTCCACTATCTGATTAATGGTCTCGGTAGTCTCGTTTTGTAAGTCACTTCTTTCAGAAAGAACCCTGGGAAAACGTGACATAGCGTTTTGCAGATGTTTTCCAACATCCTCTTTGCTGGCTCGTATTTCGATCGTCAAATTATTTGAGAATTCCTTCTCAATATCAGGCATATGCCGAGATGTCGCAAAAACGCTGACAGCTTTCTGAGTCTGAAGACTGAATAGTTGGTGGAGGAACTGTGTTCTGCAATTGTCTGCCATTTGGTATTCGTTTAGCGCGCCGACAACGATGAATACCCTGGAGAATGTTGTAGTCACAAGCCGGAGTGCCGTTGAGATTTCTTCCAGAATCAGTCTGAAAGAGGCGTTGATGGCCATAAGTTCCACTGCCCCTACCTACCTCTGCATAAACCTTCTTTGCTGTTGGCTTTACTGGGTATGTACACGTGTATCACGGCCTGGCCTTGTTCCAGGAGTCGACTCCGAAGACTTGTTATAACTTCGACAAAAGGCACAGCCTTAGCAGCGAAGAATTCTTCAGGTTGGCCAACATTCGCTATTGGGAACGTTAAATTGAAAGTGCACATCAACTTGCAAGCAATACGATGGTGGATAAATATATTGATAGAGTCTGGGATAAAAACGAAAATAATACCGCCATTCACTAGCTACTAAAGAAAGTAGTTTGAAAATGGGTTTATATGTCATATATTGCCATGCAAATCCTTTACTTCTCGAAAGTAGCTCCTCGAGGTTCGGCCTTACTGAAAATACTGTTAGAAGTCGATGTAGATGGCGATGAGGTTTGTGTATCCCACGACTTGTATTCTGGCACCTTTGTTGCGGTTCTGAGAGGGCTGTCCTTCACCAAGAGGATAGTCAAGACAAGACTGATTCCAGATATCGAGCAGATCGTTATCCAGATAGCCCGCAGGCTGTCAACAAATGTTGCGACGAGAAACGTCTCGAGCTCCATAGCGTCAACCTCGTGCATACTTCTGATACGTTCAAGTAGTACGATCGAGTTATGCGACCATGTTGCGCTGAAGCTCCCATACAGCGGGCTGCGGGCGACGATCGACTGGAAACTGTTCTGAAATATCGTACCACCGATGACCAAGCCGACAGTCTGGCCAAGCGATCTGAAAAATGGAGACATGGCGGCAGCCTGCAATCGGAAGGCGTCGTCCGACAATGCTTGAACGGCTAAGCTCTGGGTACTAAAGACGATGCCAATACCGACGCCACCAATAGCTTCGATGCATATCAGCTGCCAGAAAGGCGTCCCAGAACGAAACCGGATAAGAAGTCCAGTCCCTGCAGTCACGAAACACCATCCCGCCACCGCGAGAACCCGATACCTACCAAGTCTCGAGATGAGAAGGCCAGTAACGACAGCCACAGGTCCGATAGTGAGGGTATAAGGAAGTAGGTATAGTCCAGACGTGGCTGGAGACAGATCCCTAGTCGCCTCATAGTAGACAGGGATATAATAAAGAATAGAAAATACGACGATGCCATGGAAGAAAGTCGTGCCGTAAACGGTGGTGCAGGCCATGCTTTTGAATATCTGTGGTGGAATAATCGGAGCTGGTGATTTTGATCTGTTGTAAATTGTAAATGCGAGCAGCAAGAGGCTGGAAACGATCAGAGGCACAATCGTTGCCGGATCGGTCCATCCGTACATCACGCCTCCTGTCTTCGGTTAGCACCAAAGGCTTGAGACATCCATCGTCAAGGAAGTTATAATAAACGTACCCCAGCTGATGGGTATGATTAACCCAACTAAAGAGATGAATAAAAGTCCAGCACCGAACCAATCCAAGTTCCCCTTCGAAGCTGAGAAATTCGTGCTCGAGGAACTTTGGATGTAAATAGGGACCATGACAAAAATAACCAAGCAAATAGGCATATTCAGCCAGAATATCCAATGCCAATCACCTTGTTGAGCAATCGACCCTCCGATCACTGGTCCTATGGCACTTCCGAGTGCCCAAATAGCGGAGATCAGGCCAAAGTACTTTCCCCGTTCGTTTAGAGGAACCAGGTCGGCTATAATGATGTATGTCATAACTGTCAGGCCACCGCCGCCTATTCCTTGTATGACCCGACTGGCAAGGAGGAGGCTAAAGCTTGTGGAAACGGACGCGAGACTACTACCGATGGTAAAGAACGCCAGTGCAGAAAGGACCATAAACCTTTGTCCTAGCTTAGTCGACAATGGCATCCAGAATGGTTGAGTGGTAGTGGAAGCAAGGAGGAAAGAGGTGCCAGACCAAAAGCCTTCTAGCACTGTGCCATTTAGATCGGTGGTAATCGTCTATTCGATCTTTAGCAACAGAGCTTTGGCGCGAAGTATATAGTGAGTCTCACCGTTAAGGACACTGTTAGAATAGTCGTGTCAATCGCACTCACGAAGTTTGCAAGTGCAAGACAGATCATACTGCCGACGAGGCTTCTGCGGCGTTCGCGGGCATGTAGATCTGAATCGACAAGAGGAGCAATTTGCTTCTACTAGGTCGTACACAACTTACCACACGATGTACCTTCAATTCCTGGGAGATACATAACCTTTCAGCCAATATTTCAAGGACGCTGAACGAATGCGGCTTATATAAATAGTTATTTCTTAGAGGCCAGAGGATTTACAAATATTGGCATTACGCAGTCCCGAGTTGTACCATTCGATTAATCGTGAAGTATCTAAACGGTCTGAGGCTGGTCCCATCTATGCATTAAGCTGGAAACCCGTAATTCGATCGTATATCGCTGGACCTCTGCAGTACAAAAGCTTGTCACAAGGCTACTCCCCGAAGCTTGGCTCTTTATATAAAGTCTCCTCATCCGTGCTACATAAGAACGGCGAAGATCATTCAGCCGCACCAGGTCGGGCATATTCTGACTGGCGTAGCGGAGGAGGCACGTGATATGCAATACCCCACCCAGCCGGACAGGAAGCTGATCAGGCTCGGTCGCGTTGCAATGCAGCCATTTCCCTGATGCCGTCCTGCAAAAAGTAAAGGAGAAACGAACGTTAAGCTGCAAAATCCATAATAGCGCACAGGAAGGCCGATATTGACGACGGCCACGCCCGAGAACCACTCAGCAAAGCATCCGCTCCAGCGGCGGCCCGCGCCATGGCGGACCTCCAACGAGGCGCGCCGCGGGGAAGCCAGGGGTTCGGCGATGCGAATGTCAGCGACGGCAGCCAGTCTTTCCAGGGCATCGTCCATGGCGACGTCCATTTACACCGTACGCATAATTGCTTGGCTTCAAGGTTTACCTTTCTAGCTGGTTCGGCTGGCTAGTCTTGACCGTGGAAACGCTAATCATCAGGGTCCACCTAGACCGACCGGAGACCCCACCGACCCCAACGGCCAACATACCCTTCGGCCGCGATAAAGATTTCGTGCGTCAGGGTGCGATCCTGGACCAGGTGCACCAGCTGTGCGCGGAAGCAGCGTCGCGAGTGGCACTGGTAGGACTGGGCGGTGTCGGGTAGGTAATGGACAGCACCGCGCACACAGCGCAATACAGAACATATCGCACAATATGCACGACGCGCGCATCTGCGAAATTCCTTGTTCGTCTATCAGATGCTAACGACCGCGTCTCGACAGCAAATCGCAGATCGCGATCGAGTACGCGTACCAGGTCCGAGATCAGTCGCCGGAAACGTGGGTTTTTTTTGGGTGTATGCGAGCAATGCGGCGCGGTATGAGCAGAGCTTCCGGGCGATCGCGGACCTGGTAAAATTACCTGGACGGCAGGATCCGCAGAATAATATCTTGCAGCTTTTAGGCAACTGGCTGCAGGGCGGGAGAAGCGGGAGATGGGTCGTTATACTCGATAACGTTGACAATGCTGGGTTCTTGCTGAACACATCAGCCGCGAGTCGAGATGGACAGTCAAGCAACGCCGGCGACTTCAGCGATCTTGTCGGTGTGAGCCCGTCGCCGACGTCACAAGCTCCTATTTCGTACCTTCCATATTGTCCCCACGGATCGATCCTGATCACGAGCCGAAGGCGGGACGTGGCGCTGCGGCTGGTGGAAGCACGTGATATTGTCGCAGTCGAGCCGATGTGTCAGGCGGATGCGGTTGCTCTGATAGAGAAAAAGCTAGGAACGCTGGGCATACCAGCAGATGGCTTAGATACCAAGGCGCTGGCTGCATCGCTCGAGTGCATGCCGCTGGCCATTGTTCAAGCGACCTCGTATATTTCCCAAAGGACGCGACGGTGCTCGGTGCGGCAATACCTCGAAAAGTTTGAACAAAGCGACCGAAAGAGAGCAAGTCTTCTCGACTTCGAGCAGGGCCAACTGCGGCGAGATAGGGAGGCGAAGAACTCGATTATCCTGACGTGGCAGATCTCATTTACCCATATCCAGGAGATAAGACCATCAGCAGCCGGTCTGCTCTCGATGATGTGCTTTTGTGACCGGCAGGGAATTCCGGAAAGCTTGCTGCGAAAACTGTGGGAGCAGCAGCGCAAGAGCAACGGGCAGGAAGACGAGGAAGGGAGGGGAGAAGAAAAGGAGGACGAAGAGGATAAGGAACACGAACCCGACGACACCGATCTGTCTGCCGAAACCAGTACGAGTGGCAGCGATTCCGACTCGAGCTCTTTTTTAGACGAAGAATTCGAAAGAGACGTGTCAACCTTGCGGGACTTCGCGTTTGTCTCTATAGACGAGGATGGGACGGCATTCGAGATGCACAGATTAGTACAGTTGACGACACGAAAATGGCTCCAAGGACAGAATCAGGAGGGGAGGCGACAAGAGGAGTTCCTTCGTGGTTTATGTGCTGAGTTGCCGACGGGAGAATACGGGAACTGGGCGACGTGGCAGGTGCTTCTGCCGCAAGCAAGGTCGGCGGCGGCACAACGACCTAAAAACAACGAGATATTGCTTCGAGACTGGGCTACGGTTTTATATAAGATGGCATGGTACCTTCTGCGTATGGGACTAGGAGATAAGGGGCAGAAGTTGGCGGAGGATGCGATGAAGGTCCGGGTCAAGCTGTTTGGACGAGATAACGAGGAGAGCTTATGGGCGATATCGATGGTTGGCGATATGTATAGCTTGCAGGGGAGGTGGAAGGATGCGGAAGAGTTGTTTCTGGAAGTGATGGAGAGGAGCAAGAAGCTGCTCGGGGACGATCATCCCGACACGCTGACCAGCATAAACAACCTCGCCTATACGAAGTATAATCTTGGTCAGCATTCAGCAGCAATATACGTAAGCATACATACTGCGATAAACATTTTCTTTCTTTCTTTTACACGAGTATGTCAGCATACGTATTCTTGTCATCCAAGCAATTCAACGATGCATTCTGAGATCCTGTTATACAGTAGATCGTACGAAAGCTATTATTGAAGGCTATTTCTGATTTGGATACATTTGCCACTAGTTACAACACCTTGATCAGCTTTCCATGGTACCTTATATCCAGCCCAGACTATTTTGGGAAAGTGCAGGCCGTGAGATGTTGGGAGCTTCCTTAGAAGGTTTCCATCGACGGCCCTTGTGGATGCGTTGGTTCGCAATCGGATTGTGTCCCTGGAATGCAGATAAAATGCTTCCATAAATGTCTGCTTGGCTACTTGCGGCAGGCTTGATTGTCTCCTGTACATTCGACAAATCAGAGGCCAGCGTGGCCGTCAGGGACTGTTTCTGCTTCGAGCGGTATCGTCGGGCAACGAAAACAGACAATCCACCACACGCACCCACAAGCGAGACCGTAGCCATGACAATACCTACAGTCCTGCTCCTCACTACTTGTTTGATCATTTGTCTTATTTGTGACTGTTTCGCTAGGAACTCCATCAGACCCAGCGATTGCTTGCGTGGATGTCACTAGGGACTGGTGTCTATTTTGTGACGATCTCAGAGTCTGCGTTTGAGTCACACTTTGTGGTTGAATGAGAGATTTTCCAGTGTTCGAGATTCCGGCACAGCATTCTACTGCCGGAGTGAAAGTTGTAGCATCCGCTCTCAAAAGCCCTAACCGCAGCACGCCGTCGGTGATTAAAACACTAGGCGGAGAAGCCATCAGGCTTTCTGTAGTCTCCGACAGTTCCCAACCGCCACGATCTTCCACGGGAGTCATATTGGTTTTAGTATTTTGATCAGTAGCATTGTATTGCGTGTGATCTGGATCGAATGCTGACAATGAATCTTGCAAAAATTCCATAATCATAATAGTTGAACTAGTCGTCATGTCGCCATGTTGCAGTACAAATCTGCTCATCGTCGTCATCGTGACGGCATGAATTGTGCTTTTTGAAGACGCATCATATACAGAAGCGTCTTTGAATGGCGGGAGCGGGAGAGTCGCGTGTGGAACTGCAGTGACCACGACTTCAGATAATCCGGCAAAAGATGTTGAAAGACGTCCGGCTGACTCATCAGTCTTTGCATTTTGTAACGAGTTGAAGGGCATCTTGTTCCCTGATTCTGTGACGTGGACATCCGTCACAGACAAATTCGTGAATTGAGTTTGAACAAAACTCGCTTCTCCTGCCTCTAAAATCGTCGTTTCTGCCAATACTTCCATATCTGATTGTTGTTTCCAAATTCCGATACTTTGTACTTGCTGTGTTGAAGTTGTGTCGTCCTGAACCACAACTGTAGATGCCGCGAATAATGTCGGGGTTGAGGGCGTCTCTCTTGTGAGGGTGGTTACAAGAGTGCTGCTAGACGCTGTGGATGGCTTTCCAGACACAGCGACACTTGAACCTTTTGTAATAGTTGCGAGCTGTGACCAACTATGACTTGTTGTAGTCAATGCGGGCGTCACGTAAAAAGACTTTGCCGGGCTCGAACTTTTATTAACGGTAGAGCCGGTATTGTATCGTGAGGTCCAGACGTTGGTATTGTGTGGAGATGAAGTCCAGTTCCGGCATTGAGTGCTTCCCAGGATGGATGAATACCGCGATGCTATTGTGAGATGGTCGTTTACGAAGTCGGCAGAGGACGAGTCAAGCGGGAAAGTTACAGTACTCATGGATCTTTGGAAGGCTTTTACATCTTCGTGCAAGAGTTTCACGGGCTGAGAAGGCCTCCTCGTCGAGCTTGAATCGGTGCTGACTGGACTTGTAAGGTAAATCATGGTATCTGTAGGGACTTGACCGATACTATGTTCGCAGAGAGCCTTGTACAATAGCAGCGTCAGGGCTGCTACGACAGTCAGTTTTGTCATTTCAATCTTGTGCGGTGTCGACAGGCAGGGTCCAGGCTTGCGCTATAGTGTCATTAAGAGGTACGGAAATCTCACATGAACGTACTGAGGAATCTCTTATGAGCCAGTTTCAGGAATTTATTGGTAAATTATGTTTTTGGTGTACTTACTCCGTTTTGCGTGGCAGCCAAAGATCAAGAAATGAATCAAGCGCTTCCTGCAGTACACAGTGCTGAGTATATGTACCACATACCTATAATCTTTAAGTGAGCGGGCCTACATTATATAACCAAGTCTCGATTAACTGTATCACAGTGCTCGGCCACAAAACCTCGGCCTCCGCGATTCGATTTAGACATATGGCGAGCATGTGTCTTCCTGAAACGGATTCGAACTGCCATTTCTGCCATTTTTTGCAGCTCCAACTATTGACCAATGGTGAGAAGGCTGGAAGAATTATCCATAACATATATACTATATTGGGATTCGAACATCAATTGTACTGCGCGTTGCTCAGGCTGATATTCATCCATCTGCCGTCAACGTACCTGTAGTGGACTTGGCCGATCTCTTTGTATAGACTCTTATCGCTTAAAGGCCTGATTTCGATGGGGAGAGTCGATAGTTTTGCGTCGGTTGTCTGCTGCTTCGCCCTAACATCTTCTCCTTCTTCATCAACGATCATGGTCTCGTGGGTGCATAGGGGGCCACCTCAACACTCGCATAGACTGTGAATGGCATTGTTTCTGGCCTCTTCCTCGGCCTTGCATATTGCCTCTTTCTCTGCTCTGCTTTGGGCCTGCCATTTTTCGATCTCTTCGACCTGTCTGGCGATGTTGCACTTGGCCTGCACCGTCGCCTCTTCGATAGCTTTGACTATATCACATCCGACCGTAAGGATGCGTAGTTAGGTTGCCACCTTCGCGCGGCCCTCGTCGCTAATTGTCCTCGTATTGAGATCAGCTAGGCTTTGGTAGTCGGGTGATCCAGAATCTTTGGCGCAAGATTCTTAAGCGACCAAGAACCCATGCAGGCTCTCTTCGATAGTAGGGACGTGAAGATCTAAATCAGTTCGCCTGATATTGATTTCAATGAATCGATGGCCAGAAACGGGGATATTGCAAACCGTGATGCTGTTTCTGCGACCCCAAGGCAACTTGTTCCATGTGTTCCCAATGTCCGTGATCCGGTTGCGTGAAGATACCAAGGCGTTCCGGACTATTTTTTCCGGATCAACGTTGCCTCGCTGCAGCTGATTCAGGACAGAACAAGGTGTCGCCTCTAGGAAAGGTATGACGTCGACATCATGTCTTGGAAGGTAAGAGTCCAAGATAGTGTCCACCTCTATGCATTTCGACTCAACCATCCATCACATAGCCGGCGTACATGCCTTTGACTTCGGCTGTGAGCTGGTCTGATGAAATGGGTCGACAAAGGGGTTGGTGAAAGCTCCACTCTGCGAAAGGAATGCGAGGTCGACGTCCACGTTGCCACGGAGGACGGGAGTATAGCGGATTTTTGCACCATAACGCCGCCCATCGCTTTCTCTGTTCCGGGGCGGTCTTCGGCTTGGGGCCTAAATCACTTGTGACTTGGACCATGGTTTGCTTGGCGGCGGCGACGACGTTGACCTCGTTTGACCAATGACAACAACAACAGGAAGGGTGCTGGTTGGAAATACTGTGGCCGTTTATGTCGATTGTGTTTCGGTGATCTTCTGTACTCGTACTATCGTTTGCAATATCTTCGTCGGGTGGAGGAGGCTGGGATGACGCTGATCACGCTTCTTCGTATCTGGTACGCCTTTGCAACTATTATAAGGGTCAGCTAATTGTAGGTAGGATTGGTTGGGCTGATCAAGTTAACAAACACAGGCTAGTAACTTTACATACCTAATGGAATCTTTGCTCAAGATAACGGCAACGATATCATTTGGTGCTTTGGTATCGGCAACTTTAGACATAGCAATATCGTGGGAATCCGGGCTCTGTGGCACATTAACAACATTGGCTAGACCGCCTCCCATTGTCGGGCCGTTTAGCTCGCAGCAATCAGAAAAGTGGTCTTCGCGTAGGAAAGATAAAATAGACAGTGCTGGCGATCTGACATCGATCTCGAGGCAGAATGGTGTAAGAAGACCTGGTAGGTTATATAAGGTACAATCAAGAGAATAAAACAACAATCGTAAGCCCGACAGAGGCGAACCAGAAGGCAACCAGGCGAACAGTCAGCGCGTCCAACAAACACCCGCACCAACCTGAGTGCCAGTCAAAGAAGGCCCCCTGGCTCCTTCGGGAAATGTGACCGTTGATGATAATTTAGGTTCACCGAAATCCTGACGGCGCTAAGCAGCAACTAAGCCTCTACATGATATGCCGTATTATCGGTGAAGGCAACCATGATGCCTCCAAGAAGCCTTCCGTGGCCAATAGACACCTCGAGGTAAAATGCACGACGTCAGGCAACCAGCACTATCGCCTTCGAATCACAACAAACATGTATTGGCGGTCAAGGAGGGAAAATACCCTGGTATGAGCTGTAATGGCTGGCTACACAGGTATATACATCACGGTTATGTGAGGAGGATAACACCAAGTGCGATAACATCGCCGCTACTAGTTCTAACTTGGAGATAGATCTCATCGCGAGAGTAAATTCGGGTGCATTCCGTCAATGCCTATCACGTCTACCACTACGCCAGCAGCGCCGAAAGCGAAGGTCCAATCTGGTAGCTAGGCTAATAGTGTGTATATAGACGTGATGTCTTACAATTCCACATTGTAAGGACAACCAAGGAGCCGACAGCCACGAGACACCTCAGTATGCAACAATACTTAACTAATCAGTTATTCCACTTGCCCGTGCCATTTCCGCTTGGTGAGTGGATCAACTGCCCGTAGACCGAAGATATTGTGGACTCTCAACCCCGGCTGAGACATGGCCGCGAGAATGGACAAGAGGTAAGGTGCTCCCATATATGTATATTCATGTTTCTCTTCTAACGTGGAACAGGGGCCTTCTTTGCCGAACACAGTATCACAGCTCGAGGAGAACCTGGACGCGCTTATCGAAAGCCTTCGATCTTGTTGCAGCTTGAGGGACTATAGCAAGGTATATCAGGCTCTCTCAGATCTTGCGCGGACATTTCATCGCACTCTTTCGCAAAAGGAAAAGGCCGTTGCTAGGTGTGGACCTTTCGAGTCTTTGTGGACACAGACTTAGATGGGGAGGATGGGCCCTCAAGGAGTGGTCGCGATCGCCGAATATACATCTAGGTCGTGTTCGCGACAGCTACGGCAGAAGAGCGCAGTGAATTCGAATGCTTCTGCACGGTTCTAAGAAAAAGACGCATTGCAATCCGCGGCCAGTGGCCAACCGTCCTGAGTCGCAACCTTGCTGTAGCACACATTTGTATTGATTCATCGCTGATCTTTTCTCGGCCAAACGTTGTCTGCCACTTTCCTTGAACGACGTTTTCGGTTTCTATATAGTCCAAACTGCGATGTGACATTCGTCCGTTGGTCGTTCGGTCTGTTCGATATTTGTGCTCTGAGAATTTCGTAGTGAATCTCTTCGGTCCGTGTCGATGTTCTTCCTATCTTTGGATCAAGATCATGATCATTCACACTTAAACCGCAACAATTTCCGGTCAGCTTTATCGAACTGTTCTAGTGCAAGCGAGCAATTTGTTCAGCGATCGTATTTTCGCAATCTTCAAAACACGATTTGCTGGTTTGTACTTACTTAATCGGCAGAATATAAATCGACACGATCCTGTATAACGATTCAAAATACAATAGGCATACTTATTGCCGTGTGGCGAGTGGATAGTCACACTGATCAGACACGAGCTATGCTCCTGATCAGGGTTGGGATCTTTTGTTGTCGTGATAACTGAGTGATCGGCAGCCACGAAGTTCCAGCTCTCTCGAAGTCCCACAGCTATGACAGCCATGTCACTCAAGAGTTGATCCTCCCCCGTAGTTACGAGATCTGAGCTGTGCATGCTTGAACACTCTAGCTCACGATCGATTATTATTAAGATTGCTAGAAGGCCAGTAAATGATTGTAAATAATTCTACTTATGCGCAAAACTTCCAAGCTTCCCCCACCTATCATTTCTGTCGCCAAGTCTGCTTCACACATTTCGTTGTCTTCACGAGTTGGGAGGGCAGAAGACATCATAGGAATGGACCGTGATGCCAGCAGCCATGGTCAATCAGTGGTCATTGTTGATGATGTGCTTGCCACAGGCCAAACGCTTCGCGCGATGGTCCAGCTCCTAGTGGATGGTGGAATTGATGCTACAGCTATCAGTATCCTTGTTGTAGCCGAATTTCCCACCCACCGCGGACGTGAATTTCTGCGGCAGCATGGCTTTGGAGACATTCAAATTCAAAGTCTTCTGGTATTTGATGGTCCGTGAGAAATCATACTTCAACAGAAACGTGACGAGGAGACATGAGCAAATCACTAGTGGTAAACATGAGGATAAATAAGATGCAAGTATCGACCCCCTTGAGGAGATGTCATATATCACGCAGGCAATTTGTCCGGCTTTTCGCTGTCAGTTCAATGATAAGCAGTCACATGACTGAATCTTATTTGTGGACCTAGCCCTTGCAAGTATACTATCAATGGGCGTTTTTTTTTGTCATAGGGGCAGCTAGCTTGTTTAGGTCCAGGCTTTACGGTTTTCGATAAGGTTACTTTTTTCCTTGTATAGCAGGTTTGGCAACGAAGAAATAAATTATATCACAACCGCTTTTATAAAGCAGACTATTGGCTTATCACGAATGGACTCGGACTTAGATCCCAGCTAGTTGCTGGGCTCCACAATCTCATCTTAATTTCTTAAACCTAAACAGTATTATACTAAGGATAAACCGAAGTAGAAGAGGTGCTGGGATTTATTCTGACAGGGTACATTATGTAAGGAAATACTGAGCGTGTAAGTGACTGTAGAACTGTTTCACAAGTGTAGTCGTCAAAGCTTGATTGGTATCACCTATGGGTAACATAGATGCTTGTATTGATCACTGAGGTAATGACTGTCTATGTAGAGCAGGAGATCCGTCTTTAATATATCCATTCATTCCCTCACAAATGTTTGCTTAGATCGCAGTCTGGAATGCGATCCTCACTGTTGGATCGTTGACTTGTTGGTGAGCCTTTACCATTGGCTCACTGAATTAGACGTAAGCCTGCACACAGCTGGCTGCCAGCTGCTCTCAGCCTTGGTTGCTGATGGTGGGTCTTCATCCAGTAATGACAGCCCTGCAGTGTGCCTTCTTTCCTTCCTTAAGCGCCAAGACGTGTTTGTCTTCCTGCACAGGTGAATGTTCGTAACAGATATATCTTCTTATCATATGGACGGTGCTGACCAGTTTACGGAAAAAGTGCATTGACTCGAAGCTGGCGCATGAGTCAAGCCAAGACATCAACTTACGTCATCTGGCAGCACTGATCGTGCAAGGAGGAAGGAAGAGAAGAAAAGGGTAAGAGACGGTGGAGAAGATTGTTTATTTTACTCTCACTCTAAACTACAGGTGGACAACACAGGAAGTGCCAGTTTCAAGGGTGGAAAAGGGCTAAACAAGATGTTCACAGCATGACTTCTTCTTGTAATATTTAATTGGTGGTGCGAAACGGTCTCACCCCAGTACATTGATAATAAAAAGTTATGCCTCTATCTTTTTATGCGTTATCGCTTTGCTAGGACCAGTGTCCCGAAACGCATCGTAATCTTCCGTTCGCCGGCATATAAGCTTGGCAAAGCTCATCTCCAGCCCTGGAGAGAGTATGTTTCTAGGGTGTATATTTTGTTTCTGTTTGATGAGACAGTCTGAACCCTTGACCATAACGATCATGAAACTGACTTCCTCCGGGCCGTCCATTATGTGACTCTTGGCTGGCATCTGATCGAGCGAACTCTTCATCAGCATTTTTCGGCGAATCTTGATTGCACAGAGACATCTGTGTAAAAGCAAGGATGGTTTTCTGGTAGCTGTCGTCGCTAATTTGACCGCCTACGTGCCGTGATTTTCCTTTTAAGTTGATCCGCCGAGCGGTGACGAGGTCTCCCACTGTTGAGACTGAGAAATCGTAGGTGTCGTCAGCCATAGTGATGTCTTCAAATACGTTACGCCGCTCAATACCCATAAAATCGTCTGCGTCTGATATAAGCTTGATGCATTGACGAACACTTTCGCTTGTTTCTTTCAACTGAGAGAGTTGCGTTGCGGTTGACTGCGATGCTGGGATTGATCCTATTGCTTCCATCTGTTTGTTGATGCTCTCTTCGTGAATCTGCAGTCGAGATACAAGAGCTTGGATCGAGCTTCTGGTGGATCCCAGACCTTCTTTGACGTGTTTCCGTGCCGACTCGCGTTGCCGATACTGAGGGTGCTCCTTCAAAGCTGGTTCTAATTCCTCAATTCGCGCTGCCAGTTGTGCGCATATCAAGAGGCCCTGTTGGGTGCTATCTTTCTCTTCTAGCATTGCTTCCCATTCAACGTCGTTATCATCTGAAACGGTAGCTTCCCCAGCTGCCAGACGTCGCACTTTTTCATCCAGCTGATGTAAGTGTTCTTGCAAATCGCTCGTGGTGTCTCGAATCATGTCCTGATAGTCGTCAAGGACTTTGGGTGTGATGGCGGCAATACGACTGGGATCTCGAAGTCAGTGAACTCTCGCGGAATGGGGAACAGCAATGATGAATTTTACATATTTGCGTTAGCCAGAGCTATGTTTATTGTGGATTTGTACCCCGCCAGCATAGCCTGGAAATCAATGATATCTCCTTGTAGATACTTTTGTGTCAGCCAGTCCCGGAAGCTGGGCCGCGAAGCTGTAATTTGTGCAAAGTTCTGGAGTTCTTTCGTAGGTATGAATAGTACATCTGATCGAGGCGCAAAGCCGAGACGAGGAATCGTAGTCAACGCTGCGTTGTCACATCGTTGATTCGCAGGGTGGGAATAGTCGAACCAGTCGCCACAGTCACCGAGGTCGATTTCGTACAAGAACCGAGCTTTTTGCGGCTGATATCTGTTCGAATTTGGGAGCCTGACAAGTCCCTCGGGCTCCGTGGGTGACGGGCTCAGCATGGTAAAACGTTGATTGCCAGGGGATGGGAATCTCAGAAGAACGTCAAGCTCCATGGTTAGTCGGAATCAGCCATCAGTATGAGAAGGCGTGTAGGACGTGGACGTCGTTCGTTACGGTATATCGCGTTATGAACAATGCAGAAATAAAGATCATAGGTGATCCCAGCCATTGGTATAGAATTGGTACGATACTAGGTTACATAGGGACAATTGAGGTTCAAAGGGGTTTCAACCTCTTGTTCGACGCGGGCGAAGCACGCGAAAGTTGTAGGGTATAAATGGATCGACATTGCACCCATGTCATGGATGGTGTGATGGGCGACGACATGAATAGGAGGCATGTACCACTGCTCAGACCAGTGCCGCAAAATGCCTTGAGTTGAGCCTAAGCGATAGTCCGCCGTTGCAGGCTGTCAGGCTTGTTCAACGTAGGTGAGCCGGGGGACCTGGCCTTGCCAAGGATCCGCTACACTGGTCCTGTATCTAGCATGCGGCTAAAATGGGAACTGTATAAACTCCACATCCGCAGTTGTTGCTTAATAGCGTAAAGCATGCGCGATAATAAAGCATAAAACAAGCTTTTCGTTTATTTTTTATCTGTGTTCTGTAAAACACTCAAGTAACAACTATGGAAGCACAGAGATGACTTAATAAGGACTTGGTGTAGAAGCAAACTGACTAGCAAACTAACTTCGATCAACTATTGATGTCCCAGAGCAGTTGGCCTGTGGAAGGCCCTGACCATCCTGATATGATACGTCCTTGCTCGCCGTGACAGGAGCCGCCGCCGCCTCGAACGCCGCGGCGTCGCGCGACGATATGTATACCTGCGCCCCGCAAGGTCTGTGCAAGGGAAGCAGTCCCAAATATGAAAGATTTGCGCAAGCGATACTGCCGAACCAGAGCCCATATACCAAGAAGACAAATATGCAAGAGCTTTGCATCGCAACGGGATTGTGTGCCTCCTGATTGAATGATAAATATGATCAATATATTCCGAGGTTTACTAGGTTTCCTGACTGGAAACCAGGAATTGACGGTGTGACGGTTCCTTCGATGACCCTACACTTGTCAAAAGCACTTATAGATTCGGAGTTAAATTAAATGTTGTCCAGATAGTGTTGTTACGAATATGTAAACATAAACCTTTGCAGGAGGATTGACGGAAGAAGGAAAGTCACAGAGGCGCAGGAACCAGACCAGCAGAGACGCCAGGAGCCTCGCGATTGTGTCAGCATTCCGTAGCAGGTACTAACCGCTGTTAATAAGATTATAATCTTGGCAATATAAGCTATCACCTACGGATTATAACTAGATTATAAATTAACTTGAACCAACTCAACACCACACAACACAATATCGAGGTCTTGGTAATCAACACAATATTATAACGGAAAGTTTCGATGTGTTGTTGTATTGTTTAAGTCCCTGGAAACGGCATAATAGGAATTAACTTGTAAAATCGCATATGCTTACAATTGCTGATTCACAGCGCTAGCTATAACTATTGCACTTTGCTGCAAAAACATTGGCACCAAAAAACGCTGCACCACAACAGCGCTGCACTCTCTGCTAAAATGCTCTACTTCCACAGCGCGCTCCCACTGCCAACTCCGCCTCGGCATCTCATACCGACAATCGGATTCTCCTAAGGCATACTTCGTGACGTGAAATTGACATAAAGCGGACCCTTGTCCCAAATAACAAATGCGTTCTGAGTTGCATGCCAGTCGTCTTGTCCTGGCAGCAACTCCATATCGAACCTGAACAAGATACGGGACACGATCAGTCGCATTTCCGAATATGCCAGGTTCTTGCCGATACAGTCGCGGGGACCAGTGCTGAACGGTCTAAAGACAGCATGGTTATCGTTGTCGAACTTGGAGTCATATAGTGGATGTGTCCGCTTCAGCCAGCGTTCGGGCCAGAAGGCGTCGGGCTCGAAAAAATGCTCGGGATTTCGGAACGTTGCCCATTGAGTGACGTGTATCACAGTCTATGGAAAGTGTTATAGATAGAACGATGATGTTTATTTGGGAGTGACTTACGCCCTTGGGGACAAATTTGCCTTCGATTTCGGCTCCAGGTGACGCTCGAGCAGGAGTTGCGGCCGCCGGAGGGTATACTCTCAATGTTTCTTCGAGTGTAGCATGCAAGTATGGCAGACTATTCGTACTAACCATATTGATGTCCGATTCGTTGTGAAATGCGGTCCGAACCTCTTCCAGCAGCAGTCTCTTTGCTCGAGGTGTCTGGTTCAAGTAAAAAAAGAAGCCCGATAATGCGCTTGCGGTGGTCTCGCTCCCTGCGATTACAAGCAGAGGTGAATTGGCCATAATTTCCGTCTTAGAGAGGCCTGACTGTCCATTGCGGTCTGGCTGCATCATGTACGTCGTAAAATCTCGCTGGCCTTTCGGTTGCATGCCTTTCTCCATACGTGCGCTGCCTTTGGCCCGGGCCAACTGACGATTCTCTTCTCCTTTTTTGGCCTCCTTGGCTCCGAGCAAACGGACAATCAGAGGCGCAAAAAAAGGGTAGTTCCGGGCACCTCGAACTAAAGCGTCTCCCCTGAGGCCCTGAAAGATACTGAGAACCCATGGGTGGTAGGTGCTACTCTCGAGGCTGCCAAACGGCTCTCCGAACGTTAGTTCACCAATAATATCGAAAGTGGTAAAATTAAGCCATTGGACGATATTTATCTTGCTGCAATAATCGGCATGCTCTTGGATACGGTCGACGAGTAGGTCAACATATCGACCAATCCGACTCTCCTGCTCGTACATGGCGGCGTCACTAAAGGCATGGCCTAATTGTCGACGTTGTCGACGATGTGCATCTCGTGGTGACGCTATGATCGAGGGACTAAGGGTATTGGCAAAAGCCTCGGGGGCTTTTTCGAACTCGGCAGCCCCGCCTATGCGACGAGCATACACCTGAGGCCATCCAACGCTTCCATCCAAGGCGAGGCGTTCTGGCCCTATCCGAATAGCTGGACCATATTTCCTATGGAACGCGGCGATTTTCGGGAGATGAAGGCCTTTGATACTTGCTTGTGTAAATGGCAAAGCGGAAGCAGCCCACAGTTTTGGGCCCGGAAATTTGGATAACGGATGAAACCAGAGTCGATATATGACAATTCCAGTTCGATACGCAAAAAACTAAATGGCCCGATTATCAGTGTTCGTTACTCCGTTAATACCGAGTATATAACTTACGACAATCAAAAATATTATAACTAGATTTTCCTTATTCAGCCAATCGCCTATAAATTCATTGGCGTATTGACCGGGAAGACGGGAAGGAGACATATTAATAATATAATATACGTTCTGTTTTCCGAAATGCGTAAGGAACTAACATTCGTGAAAGGGAAGAAATGGTAGATTGCACGTTTTTATAATTAATAAAGGTATAACGGGCAAGCTTTAGCGCGCTTTTATACCCCACGCGCCCATTTTTATTATGCATTTGCCGGGCCTAAAACATCCGTACGGGGTACGGCCCCGCCCGCAGCCGGTACCTCTTCGTGTTACGACCACGTAACCGGTGGCCTGCTTATAAATCATTATTAACCCACGACCGCAGTAACCTAGATAGCTTAACTGCCGATAGCGATAGCGGAGACCTTTGATTTCCCGTATACCGTGATTCCCGAGGCCGACAGCATTCGAATGCAGGAGCCGTAACGGCCGATGGCAATAGCGGAGATTATAATTCTTGTTGAATGGGCTCACCGATCCAATTAGATTTACTTTAATGACGGCAAATAGATCTATATTCAACGTACCGTTCGAAAGGGAGAAAGGGACGAAGTCCCTTTCGTACGACGATATCAGGTATACTTCCCTCGCTCCGCGGAGATAAGCATCGGAGCCCTCCGACAGCCATATCGTGGCTGTGGTAGCTAAGTACCTGTATACTAGCTAGATGCCATCCTCGTGCGAGGCTCGAAATACCAGTATTCCCTAAGGCTTTACCCTCGCAGGAAGAAAACGGAAAAAGGGAAGTCAGAAAAGGCGCAAGGCAGGCCAACAGGAAGGTCAAGAGCCCCGCGATCGTGTTAGCATCTTATGACAGGATTTTAGTTTTAGCGATGATCCAAGCATTTGTATTATTAAAATCATTGAACAAGCGGGCTCCCCTGGCCGTGTCTAGTAGGGAATTGATACCGGTCCCGGCCATATGCGCTTTTAGATGGCTCGAGAAGAATTTACGGATTCTGTTAAATGGCTTTACTATCCGAATAGGATCAATCTATATAAATCACTAATACACCAGGTCGACGGCAAATAAATTTATTATTCAACGTTGTTTTTAAAAGGAAAACTTGCAAAAAAGTTCCCGTCGTACGATTGTTTATATAAGTGTCCGTACCGGATTTAAGTTTAGAAATCCGATCGTATTTAGCCACGGCAAGTGTGGCTAACGATGTTAAAGCTTGATAGGCTTTACTTATAAGTAAGACAAATGCTTAGATTAATCACTAAGGTAATGACTGTCTATGTAGTACAAGAAATCCATCCTTGATATATTCATCCATTCCCTTACTGAATGTTTGCTGGATTACCTACGTTGGTTGGTGATCTTGTACTCTGAAATGCTATATCGTAAGTCTGGCCAAGACTCCCAGATGTCAGAGGCTAAGGGAAGACTAGTCAGCCTCACTGATATTAGCGTGCACAGCGGCGTTGCCGCTATCGTTAAGTACAAACAGGGGCTTCGCCCCCTGAATACAAGCAGGGCAGAATTCAGTCTTCTGTCAACTACCCCCTACACTGCCTACCTCTGTGCCCATCACTTTACTGCCCCTACCTACCTGACACCAGATCTGTAAGTCTGGAGCAGACTCCCAGATCTACGAATCCGGAGCAGATTCCCGGATCTGGTCTATCACGTCCGAGCCTGACTCGGTCACGTGACGTATATCTTGCCAACTGGCCATAGCGCATCCAGCTGTTCCGCTTTGGGTCTGTTCTCTTGGTCTGTCTCCATCTTCCTGCGTCTTGGGCTGTCAGGGTGCATGTTCGTAACATAGGTAAAATAAATATTTAAATTAATTACCAAGGTAACGACTGTCTATATAATATAAGAAATCCGTCCTTAATATATCCATTTATTCCCTTGCCAATATTTGCCTGGATCACCACGTTAATAGTGATTCCCTTTGTTAGATTATCGTTTAGAATATAATCCTCTTATATAGATCATTGCTAAGAGCATGATCCGTTCGCCTGGATCATTGCCAAGACCATGATCCTCTTTACAGCTGCATCCAGCTGTGAGGCCTGGTCCCTGCTCTTGGGTCTCCATCCAACGATGGCAGCCCCGCAGTGTGCCTTTTTTCCTTCCCTAAGCGCCAACACATATTTGTCTTCCTGCAAAGGTGTATGTTCGTAACATAGTACTTACGTCTCGAATTAGGCACCGCCGCGCACTCACTTCTCGTCAGTTTAGTGCCTGTAGGCTCGGTAGGCAAGCAGGTAGCTGGCAGCCAGGCAGGACAGTGCCCGGACAGTCTTATGGCAATCCGTGGGTATCTAGGTTCGCCCGCCCAGTAGTCGGGTTGGTGACGATTTGATGACTGTGCAAGTCACGTTCAGGATCATTCAGCTATTCTTTTGCGTGTTCGAATTGGTAGTCGTAGTATAAGACAGAAGTGTAAAAATGAATTTGATTCAGGTGGGGTTGCAGCGGATGCTGCCAGGGCTAGCTCTCTTAGGCATAGATCCGGCTGTCTGGTATGCGGCCACTTTGTTGTTAGCAAAGAAGCGGGGTTCGGCCAAGAAAGACTACTTGCGACAGCCAATCGAGTTTAGAACGGAAGGAAATTATTTATAAACATATTTACCTTTTTTTATATTTATAAAATTAATTATTAAAAACATTTTAAAATGATATAAGTTAGTTGATTTATAATCATAGAAAGTGGTGGAATGATTTGTCACGGCGCTGAACGCCGTTGTCGGACGGTTAGTGGATAGACCCCGAGTGCCAGCTGCAGGCGGCCCGGGTGGGTCCTGGAACTGCAAATATCTATGAACGGATCAAGGCGCTTGCAGGCAAACGTTATACAGATGATGTCCATTGCAGTTTATATCAGAGCTACAGAAAAAAAAGAATAACTGTGTGACGATGCCTGCTTTGGGAGGTGTTTTCTGGTGTCCTGCAGGGACCACCTCTTGCCCGGTGCTTTCGCACTGGCTCCACGGCCCAGCCTGGAGGCTTGGAGGACCTGTCCTGGGACAATATCTTCACCGATCTGCTAGAACCCGAGTTGTAGCTCTTCGAGCTACGTCCTGTTAATCAACTTACCGTAACGGTAAGCCGGCGAACATGTAGATCTGCCAGCTTGTAGAGAACAGACCGCTGTACGGCACAAGCATATACTGCCCGCCCGCACCCCGTGACAAGCAGCATCCTGATTTATTATAACTAGCTAAATGCCGTCGTCGTACGAAGCTGCTAACATTTATATTCGAACAACCATCTCAATTATAGACTACGTTAACGATATGAAAGCTTTAAATGAATCCAAAAACCGGCCTAGGTTGATACAACTCCTCGAGGTACTTTTCTTCTCCATCAGACAACACCTTCCCAATACTCCCGATGGCTTCGTCAATTCTTTCAATACTGCTGAATCCAATTATAGGGCTGGTGACTCGTTTATTAATCCATGCCAGAGCGACATGCGCCATTGGCCATCCGTGCTTCTCAGAGAGCTCCGACACCCGAGCGATGATCGCTAAATCGACCTCAGAAGTGCCATGACCTCCAGTTGTGAGGTCAGTTTCCGTAGCGCTCCTTGAAGTAGAGTTAGAGGACGGCCGAGCCAGGTGTCCGCGACAGAGAGGAGCCCATGGGATGATCCCAACGCCAGACTCCTTACAGAAGCTGATCATCTCACGTTCTTCCTCGCGGTATAGCAGGTTATACTGGTTTTGCATGCTAATGAACTGGGTCCAGCCGTTTTTTTCAGCGCAAAACTGAAGGCGGGCAAATTGCGTTGCCCACATGCTGCTCGCGCCAATATAGCGTACCTTGCCGGACTGGACCAAGTCATGGAGAGCTTTCATTGTCTCCTCGATTGGAGTGTCTTGATCGAATCTGTGTATCTGAAGCAGGTCGATATAACTGGTATCGAGCCGCTTCAAAGAAGCTTCGACTTGGTTGAAAATAGCTGTGCGCGAAAGGCCGAATTGGTTTTGATACTCCTTGGACTTGTCAAACTCCAAGGGGAAGGCGAATTGTTGTGCATCTACAGATAAACGGTTGGCGGGCATTCAACGTATCCCGTAGAACGTAACGTACCTGGTTCTTCTCCGACAGCGAAATTGCACTTGGTGAGGATTACCACCTTTTCGCGAGGGATGTTATAATGCTTTATGGCTTTGCCGATGATGATCTCGGAAACACCATTGGAATAGGCATTAGCAGTATCCCAGGTATTAAGACCTTTGTCATAAGCAGCCTTGAGTAACGGCAGCGCCTAAGAACATCGGCATCAACAACAAAGACTCCAAGAACCTATTTCTTATATTGAATAAGTACCTTGTCTTCACCGAGAGCCCACTGGACCGAAGCAGGATCACCAAACCCCATGCAGCCAAATATCGGCATCGAGACGCGAAGCCCGGATTTCCCTACTCGGCGATATTGGACTTTGGTGTTCTCCAAGGACTGCTTGAGACCAGCGGGTACCTGAGGAATCGCCATACCGCTGTGAGGTGAGTGTTAAGGAATAAATGAAAATATAAAGATGGATGATAGTAATAAAAATAAGGGTTGTATACCACCGACTGCTTTGAATAACTATATTATCAAGATCAACTAATCAAAAATGTGTATAAAATATTGCCCAAGGCAGTCAAAAGAATATATATTTATATAAGTTGTTCACGGGTACGCTTTGTTTACGGAATCGGTTTATTTACAAAGGTAAAAAATCCCGCTATTTAACGGGAACGGACTACTTCACAACACCGTTAATGTAAGCTAATGCAGGCTATTCATTTTAGCATCGGACTTACGGACTTAACGGCTATATGTTACGAACATGCACCCTAGCAGGATAATACAAACATGTTGGAAGAGATAGTGTGTCAAGGCTTGATTTCAGCACTTATTACTTGCCGATACTAGCAAACAAGGGAATTATTGCTTAGCAGAGTAAATACTCACTAACGGTTAGTGATAATTACTGCGAGTGATCGTGATAAGTTATACACCTGCAGTGTTATGAGGTCATCCTGGTAAGTATTCAAGGATCTATTATTGCACCAGCGCGCTAAAAGACCATTTAGTAGTATGCAAAGCCGGGATTTGCACTGCTTGCTTAGTGGATTCCACTGATCACTTCTGATGACTCAGTCTTTTGTTACATGACTTCCTGTCCCGTGACTTCTGATGACTCAGTCCTTTGTTACATGACTTCCTGTCCCGTGACTTCTAGTACTGGTTCGTTGGCCATGCCTGCGCCTTCCTCTTCTTCCTGTTCTTTCCTGGACCTCCTCTTGCAAACTTTTTTCTCTTGGCACCTAGTGTTAAGATCTGTTAAAGTTTTGCAAGGCTTCTGCATGTTGCACTACCAGGTAACATCTCCTACGCCTTTCCCTCCGGACTTGTCTCTTAGCACCACCCCAAACCACGACGAAATCCCCCACCCCCCGAGGGGCAATAGGGACGAGAGTAGTAAAGCTTTGGAGGTCACTCTCGTCTCTGCAAATCCGCACGCTTGCCTACCCGCAGCGCGTCATACTCGCATTATGCGGACGACATGAAGCACGGCTTTCGATGCCCATCGACACCAACCACGCCACGCCGTAAAAATATTACTACCTGTCTTGCCGCACCAGTCTACGACTTGAATGGCCTCTGAAGCATTGAACGCTAGCTCCTGCATCGCTATCGGCTGCGAGCTAACTATTCGAAAGTCCCCCTCGACTCGTTTCAGCGCAACACGAAGCGAGGGAAAGCGTAGCATTTGATGACAACCTACTGTGCTAGGAGAATTTTCCATTACCGCCTCCCAAGAGACGACATTGAGATAGCACCACAAGTCAAGCTGAGTTCACTGCTTGAGGGTGGCTCAGAGCTTTATTGTATCCCTATACGTGCCACCTAGAATCATTACGTAGCTCAGTTAAGGCAATCGAGATCTTCAGAGAGCTTACCATAGTTGGCGTCTATGGGTTGGTTCAAGGTTAAGATTGGTCTGCGGACAAGTAGTTAATCCTGGCAAGAAGAACATGAAAGCAACCCAGCAGAGGATGTGACAGGCATAAAAGGAAGCTTCTGCTGCCAGCAAGCAGTTGTTCTTACTTCATCCTTGTTCTTACTTTCTGTTTTCTTCCGCATAAAAAGGTGCCAACCATCAATACTTCCGCTATGCTCACTCAGAATCATCCCAAAGATCGCCTCATGGCTCGAACCCTCAGAACCTTTTATTGTATGAGATCGAATCATACTCGTCTCCCGAACTGTTTCCGGAGCCTCTGATATCTCTTTAGAACATGGCGCATGGCCTGGGCGGAAGCAGTGCAGAAATATTATCCCCAGCCATAAAGACACTCATTGTCTCGAGTAATAAACTGCATCAGAATAAAGGACTTGATCAAACTCTGCGTCGTTGATGTTCGAGACATCATGGCCGATTTGCATCTTCTCCGTCATCTTCCATCATCCACTGCGTTCAGCAGAATTAAACAGTTCTCAACTGTTGAAGTACGACCACACGAAGTGTTGCGTCCGATGGGATGCTCTCATTCCATGCTCTGCTCAGAGGAGTGGATTCGTGAAAGCATAGACCAGACGGAAGTGTTGCAGCCCGTCCATGTTGATAGAATTCCTGCGGTCATACTCGATGAGCAACTTCGAGATGATGATGTCGCTGCAGATAAAATCCTTGGTCATGACCATAATCCTTTCGCACTGACATCCAGACTCGAGATACTCCAGGACAAGCCTCTGATGATTCAGGGGACGACGGAGGTGTTGCAATATAATTCGATTATTCAGTGGTATGCTCATACTTAACGTTCCCAGCTTTGACTCTGACACTAATGCTTATGTGTATTCAATTCCAAACTGTATTTGCAGTATTAAAAAGACTGCTCAGATTCAAGACCCTCGTTCTAATGAGAACTAAGTCTTGAAAATGCCGTTCTTCGGATTTGTCAATGAAGACTAATCCGTTAAAGGCCGAAAATACAAGAGAGAATTGCTGCCAAGTTATCTTCCAGCTGTAATCCAACCTCTGCCATTGTTTTGAAGCTATAGCCAGGCTTTAAAGCGGGCGTAGCAAATACCTATACAGAACCTCGAAAGTATCACACCCTTGCTTCGATATACAGAGACACTGCTCCACTTTTGCTGAGATCCCTTAGGTACAAATACAAAATCAGTTCGTAAACTATGCTGACCAAAGGGGATGTGGTCAGCTTTGGTCATCCCTGTCAATTGTGCGTGCGCGATGACGAAGAGTGTGCAAAAAGAAGAAGCAAATTATTCACAAGACTGGAAGACGTATACAGCATCTTTTTGTGTACGATTTTACATATCCAGCTTGCTTAGGTATCCGGCTTACTTATAGTCTACGCGATGCAAAATAAAACAGCTTGTACCATTAAGTATCTGTCACAGCAGTAAGATCACCAGTAGAAATAGGTAAAGTACAAGATTAAGATCTGGGTCCCTCGAAGCAGTAAGAGGGAATCCCTGATGTTAACGATAGGATAGCCGCTAGCGATACCCACGAGAATGTCCCTCCTGGATACCAAGCCGTGACAGTATCATTTCATGCCTTTAAAATGATGCCGTTAACCGGGTCTAACATCGCTTCATCCTTTACGATATCCCATACAGCATTGATCTCATCAACAACCTGGCTAGGAAGAGGACCATCACGCAATCCTTGCATCGTCCTCTTGAGCTGCACAACTTTGGTTGCGCCGATGATCAGGGCATCTCCAAACCGATCGTCTAGTGTGGAATAATACGCAACCCATCGGTACGCGAGATCTGCCTTTGAGATTGCCCATTTCTCAGATATGGCAGCCCAAGCATCAAGGGCTTGAAACATGGAGGCATTGTTGAATATCGCAAGATTGATTTGGCCGTACGTTGAGTTGAGCCCGGATCCCACCGGCCTTCACCCGCCTTGATGTCCTCGCGTGTCTTGGTTAGAAAACCTCCGGCAAGTGGACTGTACGCGTAGAAGGAGATGTTGTGTTGTCGCAGAACGGGGATAAGTTCAGTCTCTTGCTTGCGTGCAATGGCACTATAGTTCCCTTGATACACCGAAGGCAAGACAAAATTGTTTTCCTTCGCGACACGTACAACGTCTTCGACCTCATGTGCCAAGAAGTTGGATAAACCAAACTTTTTAAACATGCCACTTTCGTGGAGTTCATTCACCCCGGCCAGTGTCTCCTGCAGAGAGGCATTCCTGTCAGGGCTATGAAGATAAAAGATGTTTACCTATAAATGTCAATTCGTCAACATACTTTTACATCTCAGTATTGCAAAATACTCACATGGTCTGCTCGAAGCTTTTTCAGACTTTCTCTCGCTCTTGCCACAAGGACATCCTTGCCTGATTGACCAGGGATATGGCCACTACAGTGTTTGGTGTCAATGACAAAAGATGACGCAGCACCGACCTGGCCGAGAAGGTCTTCACTTTCGCCATAAACCTGTGCAGTGTCGATGGTGTTAATGCCTTCGTCTTCCAATGCTTTGAGAACGGTTCTAAATCTCTTCGACAGTGCCGAAACTTCCGTTGGTGCGGTCGAACACCACGCCCCCGAAAATAACTTTTCCAGGTTCCTTTAGCATTTTGGCCGAAAAAGGAGAGATATGATGAGTAAGTTGGGGAATCAAAACAGATTGTCTAAAATCTGGTTGGAATCCTTTTCGTTGTTCGATTACGGAAAGTCAGGACTTTATAATCAAGTTGTGGCTTGAATCGTTGCGGGGAGCAAGCAACTCTCGGGGACTTGGCCTCGGCATTCCGAGGGCTGAGAAGCTCGGCCACGGGGATAATGAACATCCGTGCTAATCCGTGCGGACATAAGAAGCCATAAAGTGGGATCCGGTCTGCCCGGCCGTGGCAGATAATGGTTAGATTATTGTTTTCCCCGCCTTTTATATTATTGTTAAGACTAAAAGGCCACCGGCTTTGTCGGAGCTCCACCCACTATGACGCGCTGATGTGGAGACAAAAGTTTTCGGACATTGATCGGCTCCGTCGGCTTATTAAGTAGTTAAGTGTCGGACCCGCGTTCATATGTAAAAACTCCATATTACACCCGGGGCTCTTACCAATTGCCCGTTTCGCCCAGCAGCTTTTACCCTCGGCAGCGTAGGCACACTGCCATCTACTCCGATGACTGGGGGTCTCGACACGTCAAGCGGTGCTGCAGGAAGTCATCTTGAAAATGTGGCACCACCAGCTCCGAGACGACGGAGACCTGCGCTTTCGTGCCAACAGTGTAGGAAGAGCAAGGTACGATGCGATAGAAGCCTCCCCACCTGTCTTCGATGTCTGCAGACCGGCCGTGGTGCTGAATGTGCATACCGTGACGATGCGCTCCATCGTGTTGTCAACTCGAAACCGGCTGCCAAACAACGTGTCGCATCCAAGTTCCCCTCGCCCGCAGAGTCCTCCTACCACCCAAGATCCGTGGAAGGTGGTGGTCATGTTATATCGATAGCCCACAGTCAGGATGCTGCCACTCCAGCAACAAACACTCCTGTTCTTGGGACGACGTTCCTCCAGGAAGGCGCCGGCTCCCAAACTCGATTTTTTGGCCAATCCCATACTATGAATATGTATTCACAGGTACCAAGATTACTTCCCAGCTGTACTGTATAATTACCTAGGACAGTTGCTAAACGTCACAGTTTGAAGGTATTCGAAAGCATTCGAGGGCTATCAAATCGCGGAATCCAATATTCGAAAAAATGCGAAACGACTTCCAACCGCTTAAATCGGCAACCCTAAACGACACGGGTATCGAGCTTTCTTCACCCTTGGGTCTGCTCCCGCCTGCTGACACGACCAAACATTACCTGGGCATCTATTTGCGCCTTGTAGAGCCTATATACAATATCCTGCATATCCCGACATTTACGACAGACTTGGCCATATTTGAACAAAATCGCTCGTATACGCCAACGGCTTTCACTCTCCAGCTGTTGTTGATTACGTCTATAGGATCGATCCTAGACCAGACGGATTCCGACGTACCACCGAATGCGACTTCCAAGGTGGCGCAGACTAATGCTGAATGTGTGAAGGTGGCAGAATCCTGGATACAACAATACAGTCACCGACCCGACCTGACTTTTTTACGAATATTTTGTTTGTTGGTCATCAGCAAGAGATTGAATGGGCTAGGGACTAGTCAAGCATGGATAGCTACTGGCCATCTTGTCAAGCTAGCCATGTCGATTGGATACCACAGGGAGCTAGGCCAGATGGACAAAATCTCCCAACTTGATCAAGAGCTACGAAGACGAATGTGGGCGACCATTGTCGAGCTAGATCTTCAGACATGTGTCGACCGCGGCATGGCCCCTTCCGTGAAGGAGGATTATGATATTTCGCCTCCATCGAATATCAACGACGAAGCCGCCCTAAACACAACTGACCAGTTGCTAGTGCACAACCGAAAGACGTTTTCACGAGTTCGTCGTTTCAGTGCGCCATGATCCAGTCACTCTCGACCAGACTGAAGATATGTGCAACCATCAATAGGCCGGTGATACAAATGGAATACGACGAAGTCTTGCGGTTGGATGCAGAAATGACACAATACATTCAAGAGATTCCTTCTTGGTCGTTAGGGGCCAGTGACGAAATCAGTCAAGACGACGCCTTTCTGAAATCTATTTTAGATTCAACCCTTCACCAATGGTGTATTATCTTGCATACTCCATATGCATGCAAAGCGCGACAGAACCCCACCTATGTACACTCTAGGCGAGCGCGTCTTGAGGCAGCAACGAGGGTCCTCTGCCAACATCAAGAGACCTTTCGATCTGACAGCACTACACTTGTTTTCCTTAGACAGGGTGCTCTTATGGCTGCTCTAGCTCTACTCCATGAGTTTCACATGGACGATCTGGGTTATGGTATATTATCTCGAGTTGCCTGTTTATGCGCATGACTGACATAAAATAGGTTCGACGCCAATAAGACAAGGATTACCTGTTGTGGTAGAGTCGCTTATGTCCCTCGCCGAAGGGGTTTTGCCAATGCTCGAGACTGCCGTGGTCACAACCGGAAAGGGGTTAAACGAGTATTATGTTCTCGTTATGGTACTATCGTTGGTTAAGATACAACTATGGCCAGCGACTGCTGCTGCCATCAGGACAACTGCTTCTGACCAGATTATAACATTAGGCTGCAAGTTATATTCTAGGAAGCCTGTCATTCAACCCCAAGCGACCTCAACTATGGTGAGCAGCTTTATGTTGCTAAGTTGAGTTTTTGCCTAATGTATCTGCAGGTATCGTCCGAAACCAGACCGCTTTATCCGGATTACTCCGACAACGAAGCTTACCACAGATCTATACATGATGCAGTTCGCCATGAAGGACAATGGATTTTTGCAGTAAGTTATACGATAAACCTCGACCTTTAAATTAAACTAATAGACTGGTAAGATTCCGGACGATTTTGATATAAGCGACGAAATTGGATTCGGTGATTTTGACATTTGGAACTTTGGGGACTCGTTAGGTATTTAAGTCTATCGGTTGCTTTTATATAAATTTATTTATAATCGTCAGTCTGGAAAAATAAAAGAATTCAACGTCTCATATAGCAAATTAACTTAATACTTTAACAAGATTTGGGTTATTATTACATAAATATACACAAAAGATACTTATTCCTGCAACACTATGCCAGACTACAAATGGCTATAGTAAGAATTCTTATCCTGACTGTCGTCAAATGACCTCGCCCAGAAGAGGGGGCCTGTAATTATTTACCATTAAGCGAGCCCAAACCTTGCACTAAGATCATAGGTATACACATGTCTGCAGGATCCTGCTTTTAGTGAAGGCCAGCCAGACCACATTATTAGTTGTGAAGGGATGCATCTTATTTGTTTATTTTTAGCTTGTCATTTTTAAACTTGTTCTTCTTAGACTTGTTCTTTTTAGACTTGTTCTTCTTAGATTTGTTCTTCTGAAACTTGTAAAGTTAGGTAACAAGCGCGAATCAATGTTGACTACTCTTGTATATACTGATTATATTGAATATAGGCCTTCGCGGCCTTGTATAAAAATGGTATCTAAGTAGTTAAAATAAACCGGTATGCTGGTAATAAGCCACTATAGCGACGATATGGCTGCCGACTACTAGCATCCGTGCGGCAAAGGCCGTTATCTATAAATCGTCGTGCGAAGGGAACTTGTTCCCGTTTCTTCCTTTCGTACTATAGGTCGAATATAGATCTATTTGCCGTCACCATGGTATATAAAGTAAGAACCATTCCGATAATAAAGCCATTCAACATGTTAACTAATCAAATCTATACTAATGAAATCTATACTAGAAGCTTGAAAGCAGAGGTGCAGCCAGAACTACTCCTACATCAACTCCCTATAAGTTGGCAGGGTCCATTGCTTGACATCCTCACGAAGAATCCATCTGCCAATCACGTTCAACCTGAGGAGCGCGACTATTCCCAAGAGAATGTTCATAATAGCAATGCCCCACGGCGACGAGGGGATTTTATCCCAAACAGTTTGACCCTCTATCAAACCCATCTGCACCTGACTCATGAAAGGCCGGAACTTGTCCTCGTAACTCTTCAATGCAATGGAAAGCCCGTCCTTGATATTGGGACTCCCATTGACACCGGAGGTTTTGGGACGCCCACAATGCTTCGCAATCTCGCCGGCGAGGATATAGGCCCCGGCCATGCTGGAGGTAGTGCCCATGCCCGTGGTTGCTGAAGGGCAATATGCAGAGTCTCCGATGAGGACGGCGCGGCCTCGAGACCATGCGTCTAGCTTGACGACGGCCAGGCGTTCGCAATAGAAGTCCTCGGAAGTTTCAAGTGCCTTCAGGAGTTGTTCTGTCTTCCATCCTGCACCACGGAAGATGTCTGTAAGGGATTCTTTTTCCCCCTCGACATCACCCTTCCTCACATTCTTCATCCGGTTCGAGTCGGATTTGCAAGCGAGATATACTTGCATCAGGTGTGGATCGCTCCTTCGAGTGAATACAAATCGTTTTCCGGGAGCGAAGTAGGCCGAGAGATAGTACTGTTCTCCTGGGCTGATCGGCCGGGGAACAGTGTAGTATCCTATGTTGACTTCGAGCGAGTGGTAACTGTCGTTCGTATCGGGCCCAAACATCATTTTGCGGGTCCGTGATCCTTGGCCATCAGCACCAACAAGAAGATCAAATTGATCTTCTCTGCCGTCCGAAAACAATACTTTGACCGAGTCACCAGTATCCTCGAAGCTCTGAACGGTGGTTCCAAAGAGGTACTTGACGCGGTCCTTCGTATTGTCGTAAATAAGTCGACACAGATCTCCTCTCATCATCTCGAAGTCGGTAGTGAAGTTTTGCAGCCCCTTGCCGGTCCTGTTCACAGTGAAGAGAGCTCTCTGTTTGCCGGATTCATCGACTATCTCCATGCCCTCCTCCTGAACCGCCTTGGCACGGAATTCTTCCTCGAGACCCATACGCTTCATGACCTCGATGCCTGGTCCGCGCAAGTCTATCTGCAAGCCCGATGCCCGCAGACTGTCGAAGCGTTCGATAACCGTTACGTCGTAGCCAACTTTCGAAAGCCAGAAAGCCAGGGCGTTACCGGCAATGCCGCCGCCGCAGATCAGGATCTTTATAGTAGGCATAGTCGTAAGATTTGCGTAATGTGTTGGATAATGATGTTGAAAGAATATTATAGTATTGTGTCTTTTTTGATAAGAATAAGTTGGTACGCAAACCACATATTTATAAAGTTCAGATCGACTTTTGTCGGCCTTTTCCAACGGGCAATCGGCCGACCGTTCAAATACCGATATGCTTCTATGGCCAAAAGGCCGAGTTACAGCGGCCCAAATGCCATTTATCTCCGTTTCCACTTTATTAACGCGAGTCATTTTACCTCCGTGCTGCCAACTACATATAGCTCGCCTTATTTGTTAGAATAACAACTAACCAGACGTAAGCGGATACAATAGGTATCGGCTTATGAGATCCTCGTAAATCCGGCGTGCTCTTTTGAACGAAACCGAGTCGGACATAATCAAGGGCCGTTCTCTAGGGAAACCCACGGTCCCAAACTTATCTACAGTAGAGCGCATTACCGTTTGAGGCTTATGTTTTCACATTTTCGTTCAATTCGAGATATACGCGTATTGCATCCTAGATATATAACAACAATAGTGCACTTCTAAAAATAGAGCATAAGCTATTCCTCAGAAGTTTTCATATCGCAGCGCTACTTGTCCCTGTCGGCGCGTAGGCGCATGCATGTAAACGTTCAACTCCAAGGTTCTCGGCTACGCCACAGTGGCGAACCTTTTATTTTAGTTAGTGTGATTCTTAACACAGGTAGAAACAAGAAAATACGCTCAATTTTAACACTTGTCTCAGGCAATATCTAGAAACGGCACAGTCAGGTACGCAAGATGTAGAGTGATGATTGATATGCTCGTGTACCTACCTGACTATATTATGGCTGCTGGCACAAAGTCGAATCTAAACCTGAACTTGTAATGGCTACAATTATATGAGGTATTTGATAGCAAGAACCTTCGTATCAGAAATTCCATCAATCAGCTTATAAAAGCGCAACATTTTCCCACAGATATGACCACGGATACTGCGAACAATGGAAACATAATGCAGCCATCACGTTTGTACCGTGTAATGCACGATAACTCACCCACTAAGATTTCGTCTGCCCAAGGCATCCAAGCCAAAGACCAAACACCGCTCGAGCTACCTAACCTGCCCTACGATCTCGCGGCGCATTTCAACTGGCGAAACCAGCGACCGACACGATTCATTTCTGTCTTCGACGACGAGAGCCATGCTTTCAACTGGGCGAGAAAGCTAGCGCGTGAACGGGGCGCGAAGTGCTGGGTCGTTGAGATTGATGTTGCGCGCCTTTGCTCCAACTATGTACCTCGGCGAGCATCATCACTTATACGGGAACATCAAGTCCCTTTAAGTGCGGGCCGGACAGCCGATGATCATGCAGCTGAGCTTTTAGTCTTGCATCAGATTCCGGTTCATGCAGTCGGACTGCAACTACAACTACCAGATAATTATACAGACAAAACTACGGGGGATTTGTATGTTCATTTCTGGGGACATTGTCGCCAGGTCTCAGCTATGGTGATCACAGAACAACTATGGCAAGATGCAGAGCCATTGGGATAAAACAAGAATTTGAGCTTCACTAGTTCACAGAGTGTGATAAAGAATATGGAAAATTGAACTCAAGCTGATTTAGTACAAAAGTAGTGTCCGTATCTTTGTGCAGGGGTGTAGCTGTGTGATGCTTATTAGTCTTGAAGCGATGTCAATGACCCTGCCCCAGTTTTAGTTCATTCCTTTCCATCTCAATAAACGGATATTAATAGACAAAACATGCTCTTCCACTAAACGGAGTGCTTTAACCGAGATGGTATCAATTGCTTTTGGAGCTGCAATCATTGCGACTTTGACGAGACCAGTCCCAATACTGGCTGGCTTCGGCTCCGCCAGCATCATTGCAAGCATGTGTATTGGTGCAACGACCATATGTTTCGTCTGATGGCGAATATATTGATAAATCTTTCACTCACTAGTAAAATCAGTGTCCTCTGCGAAGATTCTCTTTTCAACAGTGCACGGACCTCAAAGCAGGGGTCGCTGCTTACCTTTTGTACCTCGTCATCCCTTCATGTATCGATCCGATTCCAGACAACCCCGCTTCGTACATATATATCTTTCTTGTATGGCATAGTTAAACGAAGGCTGAATGTGGAATGCTGCTCAGCGCGCGATGCCTAAATAATTCAGGAAGCATTTTATGGATAATATTCGGATCTGAGTATTTTATAGATTGTAGCGAGTAGAGAACTATTCTGAGACTGGACTTAGATCCAAGTGAGCCATGCCGGTACTCACCTCACTACCATCCGTTTGCCATTCTGCTAGGGTAGCGGCGGAAGAGGAGGTATGGGGATGCTGACTTCCTAATATACGTATTTGCGACTGCAGGCAACTATCCATCAAGGAAATCGCTGTTGAATACTGACCAAGATCATATCTAGTATAAGCAAAATTGGCCATGCTGGTCAGCGTGTCGGGATGATCGGCCCCGAGCAGCTTCTTGCTCCTCTCCATCACTTCCACCTCCAACTCTTCCGCCGCCGACCACCGACCTTGATTCCGGTACGTCGATGCCAGGTCGCCTCCTTGATCCGCCTGTCGGACAGGTATGCGCTTGCGAGCCAGTGATCTGATGTGAATCGAGCCGGATCCATGTCAGACATCTGATCCCTCTTCCAGCTAGCTGTCTCTTCCAAAGCCTCTACCGCTTCTTTGAACCGTATATATTAGAGATCAAGCGCATGACATATCTGTAGTGGGCATCAATTTCGGCACAATAGACGAAACCCACCTTTTGGAGACAACTCTCCACCAACCCAATGTCTGGACATTTCGCGGATTTCGGACATCGTTCCCACCACAATATATTCGATGCATCATCTGGCGAGATGATCGATTTAGGCATAATGCTACGAAAGCGGCGTTCTGGAGACAAATCTTAACTATGTCGACTTCTATTTTCAGGTCTCTCTGTGGGCTGCAGTACTTTGTTATGGCGCTGATAATGGCGTGTTAATAACCGGAGTATTAAAGGTATAAAAGTATATATAGTAAGTAGCTTTGGAGCATTATACCTGGTGGGTGGGGTCGGAACCGCGCGCCAGCTGCTGCCAGGTAGTGTATAGTTAGTAACCTCCCAAGCATATAATTGGTCGTGCTTGTTCCTTGTTTACGTTTCGTTATTTACGTTTACGCGATTTTGAGATTTCTCCCTCGCGCTTAACCATTCCCTTCTACGAAAAACGTAAACGCCAACAATAATTCTAAGGGAGGAATACGTCAAAATTATATCAGAACGCCCGCTCGGTGATTCGCTTAACAACATTCGAGAGAAATTGCGCGACAACAATGCCGAGGATTTACGACAGGACGATATTGCTGGCCTCCTAGGTGCTCTAATTGTCTCCCCAGCTGCGTTTAGCCTCCCTTCCCCTAACGGGAGCGGTAACGTGGCGGTCAAACTATTCTCCATACAACAGCAGGTCCGAGCGGGTGTAGTAAAGCTTAACCAATTCCTCTCCCTTGTACGCCACGTCGTCGACAAGTCCTCCGATATCGATATTTGGCAAGTCGTTTTCAACATCATCGAAACCCTCGACCCCCTTTCTCCACCTCCATCTAGCGCCGCCCCGACATTTCGAGGAACGCCGGTCAAGACCAGTTCGAGTCGACTCGCCGATAGCGAAACGTGCGATATTATTGAAGGTAAGCTTTTTGAGGAGATAAAACGCTGCACCTTCCGCAATATTGGTGGCTTCTAGGACAAGTTCTTTGACTCCAAAAGCTGGCGGACAGAATAGAGCGCGATGCTAAAGGGCATATTAACAGCGCATAATAGAAAAAGGTGGACGGACTTTCCCATTGTACCTGACGAAAAGCCCGTATAGGACTGGCTTCGCTCTCTGGAAAGGCAATTCTTAGTTGATGCGCTATTTAAGTTCTATACTACCAAGACTGCCACACGTTTTTAGAAGCGGAAAGGTTAGATAGATCTGTTTCTACAGAAGACAGCTACTCAAGCCGATAGCACCTTTTGCTTTAAAGACGTCCTTGTTGTTGGGGAGCAAAAGAAGTCCTACGACACCAGCAGGTTCAAGGCCGACCTACTCCAGCTTGCGCGTTATGTACGAGGTGTCTTTACCGACCAGCCGACGCGCCGATATATCCACGCCTTTCTTCTCTGCGCTTCGAAAATGGAACTCTAGGTATTCGATCGGTCGGGAGCATATAGCTCGGGTCCTTTCGATATTCATAAAGAGCCGCATTAATTTGCGCGCGCTTTTGTTGGCTATATTACGATAGATGATAATGCGATGGGCTTGGACACATTTATTAAGCGACAGGATAGGCATCGCTATATCACATTGGATAATACAAACGGGGAAGAAACAAGAGTCAGGCTAAACAGGGCGATAGTCAGGCAGGCGGCTATTGTTTGTCGCGGGACGACGTGCTATAAGACTTAGAACAGCTATGTTGCCAAATTTGCATAAGCGTCGGATAAACGTAAGCTAAAGGTGGAATATCTAAACCTAGCACGAGCAATGGGTGTCGAAGGCGTGGCTACGTGGCACATCGTCAGATTATTACCATTGCGGAGATGCGGGGGGGGACTATAGTTCTTAACGGCTTACCGGTTCCGGGGTGAAGTCGTTTATTTTAACGATTTACCGCCGGCTACAAAAAGCACGAATACGTCAAGCAAGCGCAAGTCATCTTCCGACCACACCGATAACGCGTCTGGATCCAAGAAGCGGCGGTCCAATAGTCAAAATTCGTTTCCGGCTACGAAGGTTAATGATCCGCCGTCGATTGACAATACCACGCCGAGCTTATATACACCTGGCGAGGACCTGTGGGAGAATAGGATCTACTCCTGCCTCGTTATCTCACCAGCCGGCCGTGTCATTAGCGAGTTCAGGACTATCGAAGAATTGCTGGAGTCTACACGAGATGCGATCAAAGCACATCAGTCTCTCTATGTCAAGGGCAAGATCCTCCATCGCGATATCTCGTCCAACAACATTATTATAACGAAGCCGGAGACGGCAGATGGATTCAAGGGTATGCTCATCGACCTTAATTTGGCCAAAGTGAGAGATAGCGGCCCAAATGGTGCACGGCACCAGACCGGCACGATGCAGTTTATGGCCGTAGAGGTACTGCGCAAGGCCGATCACATATACCGCCATGACCTTGAATCGTTCTTCTACGTCTTGCTCTGGATGTGCGCGCGCCAGTCATAGAGTAACAATTTTGGGGGTGGAAAAAGCCACCCAAAGAGAGTCGCCTTAGGAAATAGGAGATTGGTATATTCAAAGATATAGCGGATGCCAAGGCAGGCCATATGACTGCAGACGGTCTCGATTGGATCATAAGCGAGTTTCCAAAGGCTTTCGATGTGGTGAAGCCCCTCTGTCTCATGCTTAGGGACATACTCTTCCCTTTCGGCCAGGGCTTCAGAATGAGCTTCGGAACTCCTGCAGGAGACCCAGATCGACTTTACAGGCCCATTTTAGCCGCTTACGACGAAGCCATTAGCCAGCTTTAGTCATTGTCAGAGACAGTGCAAAGGGATGACACCTACTCATCATGTCTAGCAAATTCCTTAACGAGCAAATCCATTTTTCAATACCCACTGTAGTTTTAGATAGCGTGTGTAAGTTGTAGAATACCTGAGACGTACCGTGTCTCCCGGAATGATGGGATTTCCAAGCACTGGCTATTCGCATAAGGATTGCTCTATTCGACAGCACGTCGACCGGGTGTTCGAAAGTATCCCTAACGAACCCAAATTGGCCAAGCCTCCGCCGTCCAAGGAGTTGATTAAAGACATGCTTAACAGGGCAGAGCAATTCGATATACCAGTCGAAGATATATTTGTGTATCTCCTTATAGCAAGTTAAGCTGAAGATATGTAACAATATAAAGCTTACGCACCTCGCACAGCTTGTGGCAACTTTTCGAAATTCAAAGGCCCTTTCGCAAACATAGAAGGGGAGAGATGGGACATGTGCGTTCAAAGTATAGACTAATACTGTAACCAGTGACTGGGAAATATAGTACTCTATTTATTGCTATTGGGAGGACTCGATCTCCACACCTTTTCGTACTCTCCAAATATTGTCAAGTGGACTGAACTTCAATTATTGGGGGCCTGGCGCCAAGTTATGGATCGTGATCTTGAAAATGTGACCATATTGGCCCCTGTTCATCAACGTTGGGACTTTCCAGCCTTCGAGGTACAGTATTGCAGCACTTTTATCCTAACTTTAGGCTCTAATACTGTGCTCAATAGTCTATAGACGCTGGGATACTGTTTTCTGCCTTAGATACTCTTCTTCTTCTTCGTAAGGGTACTCTTCTGTCCTTCGGACAACAAGGGTTCTTTTTCGAAATTATATAAATGTCGTAGAGCTTCCCTAACTTTCGCGGTTCAGCGAACAAAACTGTTAGGATATGATTGTTGCAATGAAAAGGCAACACAAGCGAGGATGGTGGACGGATCTCGTGCCTCCATGACACTTTTACTATGGGTTAAAGAGATTCTATTTACGTTATATCCTCTCTCGAATACTGTACAGTAGAACAATACTTTGTCTTTATTACGCTATATCGATTATACACGCTGAGATCGTATTAAAAGACCATGATATAATCTGGAGAGTCTTTAGTCAACAGCTGCCAGCATGATGTGGATCTACTCTAGAACCTCAATATTAGGCCTCCTAGCTAGCTTTTCGGATCCTGCTATTATCAAAGTAGTCGATGCATTGCCGGTAAACAAACACGATATCGTCATAGGAATACCTGACTCATGAGTCATATACGACTAGCTCGGCTGCCTCTCTCAGAAAGGTAATGAATAACTCTGTTTCGGTCTTGTGGTGCTGAAAACTTCAGGAAATCGTCAATAAGTAGAAGTATCAGAAATTTCGAGAAACCTCGGGCTACTACTTAACACTCGTCGACCTCTTGTCTCCTATGCCCATATAATCCACTAGTCTCTTCGTTCGGGACTTCGATACTCGATCAGTCCATGCTATCACTTACGTGCTCTTGACCCTTTTTATACACCCATTAGCGATATAGACTCTCACAGGTAAATCTGTTCCTTGCTGATCTCGGTCGTCGGTGTTTTCCTGATGTGGCTCTGTCATATTCTGCGGATTGAGTTGTATGCTGGCGGGAATGGAAGTCGATGTATTGACCGGTATCCTCCCAGAAGCAGTCGTGTTAAGTCGCGAGTCCTGCCCACGGAGTGCAGCACGTACATTAGGAAGCCGTTGAAAACTTCTAGCATGAGCATTGGGACCGAGTCGAGGTCGTTGCGATGACGGTATTGCCATGTCAGTGTTTTGAAGGCCTGAGAGAGCCCAATATTGATGATCAGGGGACCGATGCTTACGTCTCTAGATCACGATCCATAATTCGACGCCATATAATTCGACGCCATGACGCCAAGTATTGAAGGTCGATCCGCTTGAAAATACGTTCAGTGCAAGTCATTCGGGAAAGAGGCACACTCACACAATCATATTGAGCGACGACAAACATTCCGGGCAAGAGTTGTGAACTATGGATCAAATTTCTGCTGGCTGAAGATCCTGTGGGCCTTAGCTCCGGCTGTCCGGACGTAGTCCATGGCTTCTGTTGTGCATCCCTGTGATTTCCAAACATCTTGTTAGCATTGTTGACGTCCTGGGTGTAGTACGACACACGACTGTGGACCCAATAGAAAATGATACACTATCGGCATACGGTAATAAGACCTGCACTGGTCAGGTCATATCTCCCTTGCTCAGGCCCTTTACTGGACGCATATACATACACGAGCGCTCGAAACAACATTCACTGTTTCGTAGCACTGTTCGCATTATGTATCTCATCGTGCCAAACTGTCAACATACAATTAAGGTGGAGAGCAATTAATGAACGCAGACATTCTCAGCCTGCGGAAGTCCGCCTGTCTGGCGATGCCATTTGGGCTTCTCTTACCATCGGGACCGGCTCTTCACATCGCCTGAATACATGCAGAAGGTTGTGGAGGAGAAATTGACTCTGGAAAAAAAAATGCGTCACGAGTGATTATTGGACGCTGCTATACAAAAGTGCATTTAGAATTTTTCTCTTTCTCCCTGCCTCCCTCCTCCTCTCTACTCCTCTTCCTGACAACAATTCGACTAAAGCCTCCAATCTTCAATTCTCAATCTTCAATCTGCTCAAATGAGATCATTGATCCCGTGACTTGACGATGGCAATCAAACAAAGCAACATATACAGAAGGCGATGGGGGGACAAGTGCAGAGCGGCGCTAGCTGCACATATTGGCAAGTTCTTGGGTTCACCTACCCATGACAATCTACTGACAATTCTAGAGCAACAAATAGGGATTGAAGTGTCGGCAACGAACGTTCGCCTTGTCACGTCGCCAAAAGAACCGTACAGTTGGACGTGGCTCCCAGAAGCTGGAGGAATCTTTACCAAACAACTCAGCGAGCACTCCGTAGGAACCTGTCGGGCCATTTTTGAAGGTATAGGGAAAACATTTGAAGCTGTGCCAAATGATAACGAAAGTATAAAATTAAGTTCAGAGGTAATTGCAACTCCAGCGACGACACAGCACTATACTGATTGTCGGACTCCAGAAGCCGGCCGAGACTAGTTTGATAGTAAAGATCAAGGACTTGGAGGAAAAGGTTGTTTCTCTTCAACACATGTTACGGGACAAAAGTACTGAAATTCTCGAAAAGGAGGAAAGGAATAACGAATTAGCTGCAGAACTCCAGGTGATGAAGGATAGTTACAGATCTTCGTAGCAGGAGTTTTAATTATGGATGAAGAGAGTTTAAGATGCGGAACATCCCCTACTATGTCGGCAATGCTCGGCATCGTCCTTAGCTGAGGCGTAAATCATGTGTGGCGATATGTGGTGAGCGAAAAACCCGCGCTTGTCGAGGCGAACTAGGGGCTTAAGCTGTTTGTAAAAATGCTTTTGCTAGATTTTCCGAAAATCAGACTGAAAATCAGATTGAAAACCAGACCTTTTGATGACCAGATCCTTTGAATGTGACTCGTCGCTTCCACAGTCTTGAATTATTCTGTTTCTTCATCGATGCTTATAGTACAAGCTGGAGCGCACCTGGCTGGCCGAAGTTCTTATGAATACAGTTTCAAGTGGGCCTGGCTGAGGTGTATATATCGCATCACATCCACGTCGCGTGGTCTGATATTTGCAAAGCCATATAGGATAAAGACGCATATCCAAAGAAGAGCTATAAGCGGATCGTCAGCATCGTTGTGCAACCGACGTCAAATGCTACAAATCGACAGAGGTGACGAATAGATGATGCTCCATAAAAACAAGTACTAAGGTCCGAGTATTTACATGACCACAAGAAATTATTCTTCTTTACCTCGAATGAAAACCGAGAGTATTGCAAACCTCCTACGCTTTCTTGACTGGGCTCCGCCGCCTCTTGGAAGGGGGCGCTTGTTTCGAAAACGACGTAGCCGGAGATTCCATCTCGCCAGCTTCTAGCGACTGGTTGTCCTTATCCACAAATACCGACACTGAGTCGGCCTCCGACCGCCCCAGACTTCCCAGGTGTTGGGAGAGGCCAGTTGACTCAGAGAGTGCTGGAACCTCAAAGTTCAACTCTGACGGCAAGTCATCGACGGCTGAGCAAATCTTTTTGAAGTGTTCAGGCATCCAGATGTCGTAAATATTTTTAGTGAAACGATATGCCGTCCATTTGTCTTTTCCGTCTAATGTGGTAAAATCAAAAGTATGTATTGGGTGGCGGTAGTACTTGGTGTCTTTACCCTCGATCACTGGATAATAGCCGTAGATTCGCACCGATCGGTGGTCGTGTGAGATGGAGAAAGAAAGGATCTGCCGGTTGATCTCATCTTCCCGCTTCACAAGACGGAGGAGCTCGACGATGCCCCGTGCCGCTAACGTCATGCTATGGGTGTTTTGGCGGTCTGCAATTTCCAACGCCGCGGCGCCGCACTTCACCTCGCATGCAAGGAATGGGAAGTACATATAGTACGTGGCCATGAAGAAAGACAGGTCACCGCCTAGAAACTCGCCAATAAATAGCGATAGCTTGTCGTGTTGTTCGTCGGTGAACGCCTCGCGCTGAAACCCGACCGAATAGTCCGGCTGCGGACGTCTCCCAGTCAGGGGAATCGAGTTGTTCCATCCTTCGTTGACACTTTCCACGAGGTCTTCGAGATGCGTAGCACCCATCGTTGCGAGGCTTTCGGCTGAAGGGACGATCAACCGAGAGATATCCTGAATCACCCGGGCTTCGTTCCTGTTATGAATTTTCTGAAATGTTGATTCGAAGCGGTCATCATGGAAGAGTGAGTTTTCGGGGACCGCTTGATTTGTTTCGACCAGGTTTTTGCAAAGTGTCTTGCTCTCGCTTGTAATATTTGACTTCGATTTGCCCATGAAGACCCCTTTGGTCGCAAGTAAGGTCTCGTAGCGGGAGTCTCGATACGGTGCACTCTTCTCCTCTCTCGGTCTTTGGTCGCTGGGTGTCGCAGACGAGGCAGAATCTGACCGTTCGCGTCGCAGTGAGGACGTCGATCTTTTACGGGCCAGCGCATGTTCTATGTCGGCCTTCAGGTATCCACGCGGCCAGTGTCCTTTTTGAATCCAATAGTAAATCGGGCAATTCGCTACTTTATCGGGTCCATCGTCGATAGAAGATTTCGGTCTGCGCGCTCGCTTGAAAGTGGGCTGAGACGTGGAGTCGTTCTCTTCGATAGGTCGCTTTCGATGGTTTGGTTGGATAACAGGTTCTCGCGATGATTGAGGTATGTCCCGTCGTTGACGCTTGCGCGTTAGGTCGGATGGTTGTTTATTATGCCGCAAAGAGCTTCGTGAGACATACCTTGTTCCTGCGTAGTGTGAGCCCGTTTTGCAGCTCGTTGAGATCGAGTTTCGGCCATGGTGATGAGTAGGTGAGGGAAAGGTGGAAAAGAACAATTTAAATGACTGTCGCCCGTTAGAAAGCTACTAGTAGCAGGTCGACCCAGTTCACTGCACTAATCCATAGTGGCCCGGTATTACTGTAGGCGCGCGCTTTCTTGCGCTGGCAAGAGCTGGAGATGCTGTGGGGAAAGATAGGTAAGCTTTGGGTAAGGTCACCCCACGTCCCTGCTGCACCACCACCACTCACCCACATAATAACGTCACGGGACGGGACCTAGTCCCTAGACCCATGACAGATCGAAGCTTGACTGTTTACAAGCTCAGTTAGCACCACCCATCGGCGCATCGCCAACATCATTGCACGAATGTTTTCGAGATGAACACGGCATCGCTTCTACTTGATGTCAATTTAGTTTGTGCTTGTTTGCTAATGGGACTGCTCTAACCGCCGGAGGTAAAAACGACCGTCGCACCGAAAGCTGACATGCACAACAGCGACAATTTCTGTCATCAAGAAATCGAAGTTTGTCTATGACGAAGTTCTGACATCCTCAAGTATAGTATAAGAAGAATGCTTTCAAACAGCTACAATAAGTTATTCCTGTGACTGAATATGATTTCTATCGACAAAAGATTGTGCCGCAGACGGAAGGCTGAATGTGACGGCGCCAGGAGTGAACCCACCACTGTACCGTGGCTTGTTGGGATATCTTGGGCCTCGATCGTCTTCACATTCCCCTCATCTGCTACAACCCTGATGTAGAGGTCGCCCTCAAGGCTTTTGGGCAACTCAAGAATGAGGTAAATCTGTTCCAATTTGATGCTCAAAGTGGGGCAATCTTCCTGCGTACAATAGTGGAATGGCAAGTCTTGCTCTCGTAAATCGAATAGCGCTGGTGGTCTTTGTCGAATCCGCGTTGATTGAAATTCCTCAGATCTCTGTGCTTTTGGTGGTGTTGAAATTGCTATGCTATCCAAGCTAGATATACTTGAGGGGGTGGTTGGTCTGCTCTTGATAGTGCTTGTGGTGGCGCTAGACAAAGGCAAGAATGTCCTGCTTTGAGCAATGTATGCATTCCGGGGAACGTTTTGGCGGTTCCATCTTCTCCAGAGATTTTTCTCTTCCGCTAGAGCGGTGATCATGCTTCGTACTACAGCACCGAACTTGGTAGCTGAATCCTGGTCCATCCAGTCGACATCTGGCAATGTCCATTTCGGAAAAAGTCGTCCATGGGAACACGAGACTCGAAACTTCTTCTGTTTCAGAATGAATAGGTTGCACAAAAAACAAGCCGATTTGCTGCAGCCGATTGCCCGAGGGTTCAGCCTGCCGTTGGTCAGCTCCCAATGAAGGACCTGTTGCATCTCTGCGTGGACGAAACATTCCATGAAAGCACCAGGTGGTTTATGACTTGGATATGATTCGATTCTCTCAACCTTGATTTGTCGCAGCAGATGTTGGTACTGAGGTTTTCTCGCAATCTTCATCAGATCTCTACATATGTAGAAGTATCGTGCAAGCTTATCGACCTGGCGAACCTGTGGAGCCTGGCATAAGCTAGAAGGTGCACCAAGGGCCTTGAGGCTATCCTCCAGTGAGTTTGTTGTTCTGTCATTTGAAATTTCGACACATTTCAAGACAGCTGTCTTGAGCATTTGATCGAGATTATAATTAGTGTTTGGGGTCTGTATGACTTGAAGTGCTTTGATCAAATCGTTGATTTTGCTGACAAAGTATTCGTCTTGAGAAGCAACGACATCTTGCACTCTCTGCTGCAAGATCTGTATCTGCTTGAGTAGAGTTGGACGTAGTTTCGTGACGTGCGCAGGAGATTTATGCCATGGGGGCCTTATTCGACCAAGTATGCGGTCCCGGCTGATCTCAACTACTTTGTCGAATGTCTTTCGCATGAATTCTTCGCGATTGATCGCTGCAAAGTGGTCAGCCTATTCTTCGCACTTCCTGCTAAACGGTTCTCTGGTACTCTTGAGGGTATATTGGCTGGTAAGCCCCATGATTTCGCGCACTCCCTCGAGGATCGTTTGAGAAGGGGTGTGGTTACTGGCGATCAAAATGCTAAGGCCATCTTGATCTTCGCATAAAGTGGCAGCTGACACTGTCTTTACGCCCTCTTCGTACTGGGCAAGGAATGCAACGTTGTCAGAGATCTGGAGCTCATCCGCAAAAGATAAAGTATGCTCGTCCTTTTTTTCTTCGGTCAACTGATTGTATTCTCGATAGATTTGCTCACTGCAAGGCGTATCGGTTAACGCGAATAATTGGCTGACGGCCGTGTGAAAATCAATCTTGGACTGTAACGTCCAGAAATTCATCCTGCTCGGATACCTTCGAAGGCCTTTTGTGGTTCGCTTAAGTCATAGATGAGATGACAGAAATATTGTTATTGACATATATTAATGTTGTAGATAAATACCCAACGAGTTTGCAGGGCAGACAGGTAAAAGCATTTCTCCTTAAAGATAAGGCCGCATTGCTTTTCCATTCCAGACATGCAACTTCCAGGCCCACCTAGATTGAGCTGCCGACAGCTGCGTAGTAAGCGGCATGCGACGGTCCCGCCGGACTGAGAAATCATTTGTTGTGATAAATGTATTTACAGTAATCGTTATATAGGCATAAAAGCCTCTAGGTTAGGCAAGTTAAGGTCAGAAGTGGAAAAAAGGCCATGGTCCAGGACGGTATAAACGGAATCCTCCACAAGGGAACGCTCACCAACATATTCTCCATACGAGCAAGATAAATGGGGTTCAGCACTCAGCAAGGGGCGAGGAAAGGGACCGTGAAGTAGCGCTTTTTCCGATAGTACATCAGCTGCTAACGCAGTAAACCCACTATCGACATCATTGTCATACGATACTATCTTTCTATTAGGGGTTCGCCTTCGATTTCTGTAAGAGCGAGAAATTATGCTTTGATTATTTTTATGGACCGTTCGAATCTGCGTTTAGAAAATAGTTTAGCTAACAAGCATATAAATGTAGACGGGTATAATTGGCAAACGTGGTCAAGCAGGGTTGGCAATGGACCTAGCTGCGGTGATACCCACCTTCTATAGCGGGCTGGACGGCAAAGCTTTCCCGCTACATCACTGTTCGGTTGCATTCACGACCAACCAATACTGTCCAATAGTTGGGAATCGCACCGATAAGGCATTGTACATGCCGGTCCCTAGACAAGCACCACTGCGACTAGACTGCTTTTCGGTCGAGTATGGTCATCTGAGTGGAGGAACGACTACGTCGAGGGTGCTGATCGACTAGGCTATAAAAAAAAAGAAAATAAACGATTTACATAATGCATTAACAGGCTATCCGATGCAAAACTTAAGCAAGTCCAATTATGTATTGTGAGGCTTTAAGCAGGTATATTCTTTTGAGAAAACGGCCTATTTTCGTTAGGTATACATGTTTTTTGGCTACTAGCGAGAAGTTAGCTATATTAGCCACGGTTAATGACCTACCAAAATGCTCGCGAATGTGGGGATCAGAGTGCAAAAGTCTAGCCGGCGGGCCGCCCCTAGCTCTTTTCCTCGGGGAGCTATTTGCCCCAAAACCGGGCAGTTCTGAGTTTAGATCTCTTCTAATGCAGCGAAATCCTGTTTCGCCTCCATAAATAATCTAACGCGTGTGAAAAGGGACCGAATTCGTGGCCACCTTAAAAAAATGCGTGATACAAAAAAGTGGAGAGACCCATTCAGTCAAAAGAGGGCCGTATCGCATCCTATGTTGGTAGTAATCCCCTTTGTTGGATCGTTGATCCGTTGGTAAGCCTCACCGTTGGCTCACTAAGTTGGTCGTGAGCCTGTGAACAGCTGTCGCCAGCTATCAAACTTGGTCCTTGCTTTTGGGTCTCCATCCAACGATGGCAGCCCCGCAGTGTGCCTTTTTTCCTTCCTTAAGCGCCAACATATGTTTGTCTTCCTGCAAAGGTGTATGTTCGTAACATGCTCGTAAATTTCCGTTATATTTCCCGCATTAATTAATAAACTTGCAAATTTGCACGATTCGGCTAAACACAAGTCGCTATATTTATATTTTTGGTATAAAACGCGTGAACAAAAGCTGCAAGTTTAAAACTGCCGACAGCAGCTTATATGCCTTAATTAATGTTTTATTGCGGCCGCCGTTTTAGGGTTTTCTCTTAAAAATAAAACTAATGCAAGCCCGCGATAACTTCTGCCTGTAGGTTTGTAAACGTGGACGATGGTGACTGGCCTCAGCCTCGCTGCTATAATATTACGCAATGCAGAAAAACAAATTATTTTAAGGTAGGCCTTCTGTATTGCTATATAGCATAGCAAGGCTATAAGATTACTTAAAAGCGCCACCTCGAACTCAAAGTTTTCAGAATTTTATAACTGTTTTATTGTAGCCAATTGTAACCAGGCAATGTCGATGCGCAACAAATCTGCCCCCAACACGAGGCTTTGTAGCCTGGAGGATCCGTGGTCAGAACTTATCAGCATGTCAAGACAGGGCTGACAACAATCGTACATAAATTAAAGCGTAACACGTCCCGACAAACGTGATCATCTTGCGTCCAGCGTCCCGGAAATCCTCCTGCTCCACCGCTGTCAAATTTACCCTCACTTCTATTTATATTCGAAGGATAGCTGCCTAGAGTTGAAGTTCTTGTATTCGAATGCATTCAAACACCGGCCAAGTACGGTTCCCTGTAAGTAACGTGCGCATGTGATGGCAAATATGCAAGTGATTCGGTACGCGGCTCCCAAGCTTCGTCGAACCCAATCAACGTCGTTGCCGAACTCCAACCAATAGCGGTCCCACAATCAAGAATCGCACCATTAAGAATACACGCATGACGGCCCGTAGACAAGCCTCATTGCGACTGGACTGCTTTAGATATTCGGTCGAGGATGGCTTTATAAGTGGAAGAATTCCTGCGTGAAGAGTTGTCGCCGAGGACCCCTAACCAATCGGGCTGCGGGGAAGTCATGGAAAAGAAGAAAAAACGAGAATATGATGCATTGACAGGCTGTCACCCAATGCAAGACTTAAGCGAGTCCAATCATATATTGTTTGCTTGGTCGTGCTGTTTGTTCTTATGCATTCGAAGGGGTGCAAGGAGTCTGAGACTGACTGGCTTGGGACATCGAAATCTCGCGTTCGAGGAAAGGATCCTGCCTAACGGCTCCTAATAGAAGGCTAATATTTTGCTTTTTCCCGGAAGAGATTTCTTTTTTTGTGTCCTAACAATAATAATGCCGGGTATATATAGGCTAAGTCGCCTCGACTTACAACAATCGCCCTTGAGAAACTCCTACAAACAACCGCGAAAAGCAGTCACAGAATAGCCTATCTGCACCAGACACAAGTAGTCAAAATAGAAATAACGCAACCACGATAGCGCCGACACCACAGCCAGTCGAGACCTTACCCGCAGTTGAAGCCCTGCAGTCTGCGGTGAAGCTGTTTGCATCCTTTTCAACCAGTGACTCTTTCAAGTACTTGCAGGACATTTTGAAAGAGAATTCAAGTTCCAAGGCCAAGATCAAGGAACTTGAAATTGCCAAAAAAGTCAATCTTGAAACTCTGGTAGATCTGAAGAGTGAGCTCAGGGACGCGTCAGATCGTGCCAGCAAGAGTCAAGCGGCCCACGAAAAAGCCGAGAAAGAGACGAAGTTGCTCAAAGCTACAATTGAAGATCTCAAAAAGAAGGTCAGCGATCAGAAAAAGGAACTTCAATCAACATCGGATGAGATGACTCATCTTCAAATGGTGCTAAAGAGGCGGGAAGTTGAAGTCAGGGAGTCCAAAGATGGCGCCAAGGAAGCAGATGAGCGAGCAAAGTCTGCTCTCAAGCAAGAGACCGACGCCAATACTGCGCTAGCCAAAATGCGAGAAGAATTTAATAAACAGTTGAACGAATTAAGGCAATTTGAGAGCTTCAAGCTTCAGCTTCCGGACGCTTCCTTGCAGGCAGTGTAAGTACACAACTATGCGCAAAACCATTCTGCAATAACTAACAGAACCTGCAGTTCGAGACAGATGGGCACCATCTGGGGAACAGTTTACAAGCTTGTCTCGACCTACTACGGACAAGATTTGCACGAAGACATCTTATCAAGTCCTGAGCCGTGGGAAAAACTGCATTCGCACAGGAGCGTAACTCGTCTGCCCCTTCCTGTGTCAAACTCTCCCCTGGCAAAGCACATGAGGATAGCAGCCGTTCTCCGCATCATCTCAAGTATTTTGTGTGAGCAGATATTCCGGCCAAACTACATCCTCGAGGACAGTAACGAGCTTTCAAACCTCCTCGATGACCTTCTCCTCCAAGATCGAACAAAAGAACGACATCTTCGAGCGGAACTCCTTGCTCTGTTCCCTGAAACGCAAGGTCAGAACGGAGCAGCCCGCACGGACAGTGCCGTTGTTGACATATTCGCATACTGCAGCGGCTTGATTCCAAAGGATAAGCAACCGGGATTTCGGACAGCATTGGAGACGGTCTGTAACTTTGTGCTTACAGAGTGGAATCAATCGCAGCGCCTTCGCCAAAGGATCGAACCAATCTTGGATCCACAGATTGAGGGTCAATGGAAGTTGCTACCTTGGCTCAATACTGTGGACCGTCCTCAAAAGGGACAAACTGCGATAAAACAAGGATCCGCATCGCAGAACATGGCATATGCATCGCCCAATACCGCTCAGGCCAAAAGAGAAGGTTCGGCTGTTATTGAAAGAAATGCCATTGTGTGGCCCGGCTTCAAATCAGTGGATCTCCAGACAGATGATGTCGTTAGCGAAGGCTTCGGTCTCAGCGACGCTCAAATGCAAGCAGCAATCAAGGAAGAGCATGAGAATCCATCGCCGGGGCCCCGGCGCTTGCTACGTGCCAATTTTAGAAAAAGTCGATCGAATTCGTTGGCTATCAACGGAGACGACAGCCCAGTCAATTTAGGCAAGTCTTTTTTGTCCAGAAAGCTAGGAGATTCAAATGGTGGTTAAAGCGTTAATTCGGCTTCACTTCTTGCAAACACTCGACTTGAGTATAGTATCATAGCTATATAAAATCCGTCGGATCGGAGCGCTTTTATAGAAAGCTGTGTATACTGCTTTGCGCTGAATAAATTCGAGGTTTATGTTTTTTGGGGGGGGGGTTTTTTTTTGCCATATAGTAATACGTGGGTAATACTGTATGAGTACGACCTGTCACTGTAAGGTCTTCGTGATCTCACATGTCCCAGTATATCCATCTCAATTGCTGACGCTTCTAAATTCCCGATTCTGGCTAATCGCAAGTTTGATGCCAAAAGTAGTTCGATTCAAAGTGCAGGCATGGGAAACATTACGATTATCTATTTGTCCGGGTATTGTAAAGAAACTCGATTTCTGTTGTTTTTAGAGGGTAGATCTGAAAACGGCAGTGCACGGTCTGCACGTCCATTTTGTTCCATCAAGCTAGATGGCAGTTGTCGCTTCAGTTCTCGAGGCAAAACGAACGCCTGCATGATTGTATGAACTATATTTTATGGAAAATGGAATTAAGATCATGCAGAGAGCATTACCGTGCAAACGTTTCTGTGCATGTATGAATCATCTCGCATTATTTGGTCCCTATGAAATGAATTTCGTTCTACTGATGTAGATATCACGCGTGCGCGCATTGAAGCCTGATTTGGGCATCAACTCGAGATTGAACAGTCCTGCAGCTTGACACCATCGCCATTATACACGCCTGCTTAGAGAGTTCTATAACTGTTTGCAAGCAAGCAAACAACATATGACTGGACTCGCTTAAGTCTTGTATCGGGCGACAGCCTGTCAATACATTATGTCACTCGTGTATTTCTTTTTCTCTATAGCACAGTCGATGCAGTCCTCGGCAACCACTCTCGGCGTAGTCGCTCTTCCACTTATATGGCCATGCTCGACCGAATATCCAAGGCAGTCCAGTGGCAGTGATGATCGTCTATAGGCCGGCATGAAAGATCTCTTATCGATGCGATTCCCTAACTGTCGGACCACCATTGGTTGGCCGTTCTGCAGCTGCACAGTAATGTAGCGGGAAAGCCGTCTGGCCCGCTGTGAAAGGTGGGTATCACCGCTACTGGGCCTTTCGCCGACCCCGCTCGACCACGTTTAGTTTTTCCACCACGCCTGGTCTATTTGACATTGCGGCCACTTCAAAGTTGCTAAGCGAGATGGCATAACCTATTATATAGATAAGTCATAGAAGCTGCATTGAGCCAATTTCAATCTGAGGTACGGCCGAGGGCGTTTGTTTACCCCCGTGGCTCTATGTCGCAAATTAGGCACCATGGCGCACCCTTTTTTCCTAGGGACCCAGGAAGGGATAGGCTGATCATGTTGCGCTATATGTCCAAGTACAGCCTAGCTACAGAATGCATTGGATTTGGTTAGAGGCGCAGCTAACTTGATATACGCGACACTAACATGCACTAAGCCGTTATCGGATCATGCCTTTAATACTCACGACATATCAGCCGTGAACCTTCCAAGGTTTCCCACAATGCTGGCAGCTAAGACCACACAACTTCTTGAGCTTAGACAATTCAGGACATTTGCTTTTACCAAGAGTCTTCCACCTTGGACACAAAGTCTGGAAGGCTTCTGTTCTATTGTCTTGTTGATCCGAGCGCAATGCCATGATCAGCGCTTCAAAAAGCGGTATATCTCCGTCCCTTCCCATCTTGAACTCAGGAGAGTGGAGGTCCCACACGGCTGCCGACATTTGCAGACAAGAGGCTGTTGTATATTCAAAACCTGGCACGACGCCACCGCGTAAAGTCAACGTCGCGTGCAGGCAACCCGGCGGCATTGATGGCCACGTCGTCGGTCGTGATCAGAAAGACTCCTCTCTCAAGCTTATCGTGAAGCCGGATGAAAATATCGTTTTGAGCGCATTCCTTAGCATATATCTGTCGATTCTCGTCGGTTAGAGGGTATGTTGCCCAAAGCTTGACGCAGCCGCCGTGCGATGTCGTGACGACATGCTTGCCGTGGTCTGGAGATAAATTAGTTGATGGTCTAGCTCTATGGAATGTTTCCTTACCAATATGCAAATCGACGAATGTGTACTTAGGTGTGACGTTAATGCTAGTCAAGATGTCATTGTCTATATAGTATGGATGCGTCCCAATGAACCTCTCCGGCATCCTCATCTGCGTGACGCAAGTACTCATATTGGTCGCATAATAAGTCGATGAAGCATCTGGATCTCGAAGTCGCTACAAGACCTTGATGAAAGGTGCATCACCGCAAGGAAAATGTGGTCTGCCCCGAACGTAGACTTTTGTTTCTTTTTTGTCGAACTCATGAACAAGTTCGTCGGGCAGGTCGTCGTAGGTAGGTTTCTTGAGCCAACATTCGCTCGCGGGATAGAGAGCAGGGGCATCCTGGAAGAGATTTTGCCACAAATGAACAGCTTCCGGTGCTGGAAGGGTTGTGAGTCCTTCTCACCGACGGATCGCAGATCGAAACGCCGCCGTCAACGGCGCCAATGGCCCCTGTGATATGTCGAGCACCTCTTCCATGAGCCCTTCTGGCTCGAGTTTTTGTTTCACTTCTTGCGAATGGCGTTGAATATGCCGACCCCAATTGCTTCTGCCTACCTCTTCGACTCGTTTGGCGCAATATGGACAGATACTAGGCCATTTTATCTTCCCTCCTTTCGGCATTTTACAGGGGAAAAGAATGGGGTACTTAAAAGCTGTGAAAGATATCAAGAATAATATGGGTGAGGATGGGTGAGGATGGGTGAGGATGGGTGAGGATGGCTCGAGCAGCGACCCCGCGCCGAGCCACTAGGCAAAGATGTTTCGGTGCGCCAGCTAGCTGCCAACTACCATAAGGGTCGATATGGCGTTCCGCTTTAAGCCCATACTGATGACCCAAGGTTACTGTACCCACCCAAACCACTGAAAAGTAACCAAAATAGTACTGCCACACAAATAATTGTGATCGTTGTGTTACACCCTAGCTCAATTGCTGGGGTCAGGATTGTCTATTTCATCTTCTGGAGTGATGATCGTACTGTCGAGTTTGTCTCACGGTTTCCATGTGAGAGCCTTTTGCTCCTAGCCAATATATCTAGCCTCTCTCAAGCATGGACCAGCCTCTCCCGGAACTGAGAAACCTCTGTCTGTTATCTACTCGCACTACTCTCGTGGGCCGAATCTTCTTCAGTGCAGGCGGAGCCAGTGTGGATGTTGCATATGACAATGCCGTCGTACTGATGACAACATCATGCTCGGAGTACTCGTGCTAGAGCCATGAAGTCCGTTGCGTTGCAGACTACCAGCACTTGGAAGTACATGGACGAGTAATAGGTAGAATTTGGAGTTCGGTGATGTTCTGTGGACTCTCGACGTGATGGCAGCTGCAGGCTGCACCAATTCTGATCAGCATCGCAAACACGAACGAAACCCATGATGCGATGACTCATGCAAGTCCTGGTAGGAATGTTTTCGGTACTCATGCTGCCCCCGAAGTATCTTCTTAGGTTTGCGCGTGACAGATATTGCCCAGACGTCGTCCTCGACATTTTCAGCTGTGGCTTCGGGTACGGCTTTAGTGGCTGCAGCGCTTGTTCGGTCCACGCTGGGGGCAGTATCAGCAGCTTCCACGTCCACTGGTGGAGTAGCAAAAAAGTAGTTCCCAGTATAAGCAAACTGGAAAAAGTGAATGAACGTGTCTTCATCAACATCCCGCCATGTAATGGTATCAGTGCGAGCTTCCTCTAGCTTCTCTGCTCCCGCGCATGAACGTTGGTCAAAACATCCAGTGCACGTGAAAGGCCAGTGATAACACCGGCATGCATGGAAAATTGCTTTTGTTCATCGCCGACCAAAAATGTGATAAACCTCGATAAGGCAATCCTGAGTTACTTAGTATACAGAAGAAAAACGGTTTTGTAGGGATTATACTTATTGATTAGCGCATTTATTTCCTAATTTGCACACGAAATAATAACATAATAACGAAATTGCTTTTAATAATTTTTAGAAACGGGACTGCCGCAGCGTTGTTGGCTATTTATATTATTAAATGCCATGTATATTAAGCGCCGTTATACGCTTTCCGCATATAATTAACGTAATAAATGTGAATATACAACGAAAAATGCATTATTATTAAAACGATAAAAGGAAAAAAACATATAATATATATATATAGCTTAATTTACAGGCTAGCGCCAAAGCATTGCTACCCGATTAAAGTTTTGGCCGAATTGGCGAGCGGGGTAGTTTTTCAGCGATTTATTTTAGCTAATTTACAATTTCGGCATATATAAACATTTAAAAATAAAGTAAAATAAAACATAAATAAAACATAAATATAATATCATTTACTTTATTAAGCTAATTTAGTTATATCGATCTAATCGGCTTTAAGGTTTTCGCCTTTTTTTATAAGCTCGTTTTAATTTATAAGCTTAAAATCATTTATATTATTAGTTTTAATAACCACGGTTGCATTTCTCCCGGCGGCCGCACCGGCCGCGGCCCTAGCACTAGCGAAGGCAGCCATAACACTTTTTACTCCGTATCCTTTTATAGCTACACTTTAAAACGTGCTAAACAATACCCCGGCCGTACCGGCCGACTATATACTTGCTGCCATCGATTTTTATCAAATATTATATATTAGCTCACGTTTAATAAGGGAAGGATTACTTTTTTACTAGCTACTAAACTAATGTTATTAAAGCCTACGGCACCCAAAACGGGTTTTATTAGCAAACCACCCGTAATAACACCCTTTATAACGCCGACAAAAATTAATATAATCTTTAAGTTATTCCTAACAATCGCAGAAATATCGCGCTTAGCTTTAGCTTAATTAATCTTTTTAACTGCTGTCTCGACATGCTAAAAGGTTTTCTTAAGTCTTTCTCCCGCTGCCGCGGCGGTAGTCGCTGCGCCCTCACTAAGCTTGCCCTAATCGACGTTGACAACTACAGTTTAGGCGTGTCTTAAAGCGTTTTCGAGGCTTTAGCCTGTTGTTATAATAACGTCGATGGTGTTTTTACCGAGCTAGTCCCAGTTAACATTATAAATTAAGGTTGTGACTTAATTATAACTTTGCTCTAACACCTAAAAAAACGCGCGGCCAGCCATTTTTAATTTGCAGGTTTTTTTTAAATAATTTTTATAAGTCTTTTTTTAGCTCGTCCGTACGGGGCGGTATTTATATCGTTTCGTCGTCGTTTTTATTATTATTAAAAAAAGTATAATAATGCGATAAACGAATTAAAAAAGGCAAAGCCTTTCATTTGTCCTGCGATTACGCACTAATATATTTGCAATTATTATAATAAGACCCCGCATTTTTGGCTGGTTTCCCGTATATTATGCGACTTAAGCGTCGGCCAGGTAACTAAGCAGTAATTCCGGGCAGCGGTGGCACGAGCGGTTTTATCCGAGGCAATAATCTCGCGCTTTAAATACTCGCTTAGCAGTCCCATCGTCGCGAAAAGGGCGGCGTCGACTTTTATTATATAAAACGCTATATTTGTAATTTCCTATAATCACTTACAACCACTGCGAATAAACCGAGATAATTATTTTTAATAACACGAAAAAGAATTATTGAAATTAATATACGATAATTCACGTATAACGCATTTAAAACAAACCTAAAAATTCGTGATTTTGGCTAAGTCTCCCAAATCTTTAAAAGTAATTCGAGAAGTCACTTAAAAACCAAAAGAATTATATCCGGAATGCGAAGCAAAAAGCAACGAGCCACGTCCGTTTTATTAATAAAAAAAAGGAAGAAATTAAGCAAAGGATGCTAGGGTTAAATAAAGATAAACTAGCAGAACTTATAAAAAAAATAATGCTTAAAAACGCTTCGGAAAAAGCTACTACGGCAAAAACCGCAAAAACCGGACGTGTCATCCAGCTATAATATTTTCTTATATTTTATTTAACAAATTAATAGGCTTAATTAAAACGAAAAACAAAAACAAAAACAAAAACGTAATAAAATTATCATACGATAAGTCGTCGACTAATTAATGTTTTTGGCAACACCCGATGTATTAATAGTTATTACACCTCGCTGGATCTTAAAACATTAGTAAAAACAACACTTGTTTGTTACGATGGAGATAAATAATATATTTCGTCGTTATAAATAAGCATTATTAAGCTATTACTAGTGATTGTTAAACACTAATAAGTTTACTCCCGCGAAAACGACTGCTAATTTCAAAAATATGGCATCCTTCGGATGCGAATATGACATATTAGTGTATATGATCTTATGCTCTATAACGAGCGAGAAATCAGTCCTTCATTTTATTAGTAAGCACGCCCTGCGCTTATGGGAGATAGATGTTCGCGTTCACTAAGACAAGTCAGCTCTAGACTTGCGACACCAGCCGACGACAGACATTATACGCAGGAAACAGATGTATCGGTCTATGGCATTTTATGTGGAGCAACTGATGAAAATGTCGTGTTGTGACATGGTTTACACGTCTATCACGATAGCCTAGCTGCTATTGTGGAGCTTCACACAGCAAGAATCCAACTTCCCTTTGATTGCTAAAGTAGATATTGGGCCTCTATGTTATGCCTGCATGTTCCGAGAAATTTCGGGATTGCAGCATGGCATGATGCTGAGGACCTTCCATCAGATAAAGGCTATGAAATGCCACCAAGTATGAAGAGATCTATGACATGCAAGTGAACTGGTACTCTGCATACTGATAATTCTGTTATAAAAAATATGAAAAAGAATCTATAGCTGTGACAAGTCGTTCTGGGGACGGAACATGATTTCTATTGACAGATGATTGTGCCGCAGACAAAACCCGGAACGCGAAGGCGCAGACTCTGAGCCCACCACTATCTCATGGCTTGTTGGAATATTTTGGGCATCAATCGTCTTGGCCTTCTCCTCATCTCTTACAGCCCTTATATCGAAGTCCCCTTCAAGGTTATCAGGCAATTCAAAGATGAGGGAGATTTGTTTCAATGCAATGCTGAAGGTGGAACAACCCCTTTACGTGCAATAGTGAAATAGCAAGTCCTTCTTTCGCAAATCCAGGTGTAACATAGGTTTTTTGTCGGATTGTCACCTGGGATTGCGCTTCTGAAAGTCTCTGGTCTTCCTGTAATGTTTTTGTTTCTCTTCTATCCCCGCTAGATGAACCCGAGACACTTGTTGATTTGCTCATGACCGTGCTTGTGGTGGCACTGGACAAAGGTAAGAATGTCCTACTCTGAGCAATTTATGGGTTCTATGAAGCAATTTGGCGGTTTCTCCTTCTCCAACGATCTTTTTCTTCGACTAGAACACTGGTCATACTTCGCACTACAGCACCGAAGATGGAAGCTTGAATCTGGTTCATCCAGTCCACATCTGGCAATGTCCATTTTGGAAAAAGTCGTCCATGCGAACAAGAAACCAAGATGAACAGGTTACATAAAAAACAAGCTGATTTGCTGCAGCCGATTGCCCGAGGTTTCAGCTTGCTTGTGGTTGCCTCCCAATGGAGAATTTGTAGCATTTCCGCATGGACAAAACATTCCATGGAAGTGCCGGGTGGGTGAATACCTGGGAAGGATTCGATTTTCCCAACCGCGATTTGTTGTTGCAGATGCCGATACTGGGGCTTTCTAGAGATCTTCATCAAATCTCTACATACATAGAAATATCTTGCAACCTTATCGACCTGGCGCTAGCGTCTCTTGTCCTCATGCGAACCCGTGTAACACTCTGGTAAGGTGTGTAGCCCTTGATATGTAGTATGGGCGGTCTGCTAATCAAGCAGGCAGAACAATTTCGCTGGTGCTGTTATACAGACGAATGTTGAGTAATCAAGGCTACTCAAATAATCTGACTGCCTCCTGGTCATTCTGCCAATCGCGGCCGTTTTGGATCACTGTCATTCTCCGCGTCGGTAGTATGTCTCTTTTTCGGGCCGAATTTACTACCCGATATTCCATCACATGTGTTCTTGTGCCTTCTCAAGTTGTGTTTTTTGTCGTATCCACACCCACATGGAGAAGATGTTCGCTTTCTAGAAGTTGACATAGCGATGGCAGCGAATTCCCTTTCGGTTGCCCCTGGCGGTGACCGGGAAGCCCCTTCGTCTTTCTGCTTCCCTTTAGGACAGGTATTCAGCGTACTTTTGATTAGGGCGTTGACTTTGTGCTAGGGTTTCGTATCAGATCACGGACGAACAGAATTCGATCAAGCAGCACCTACTCTGAACTCGTTAAGAATGAAAGATATATCGGTTTCGCTCGCGCCTGGACGTGGTCTAGAATTTGTTAGCTTCATGTCCGACAAAATAGCACAAAAAACGAACACATCTACATTAGCACTAGAGCCGTCTGTCGAGCTTGGCCCTCGGCCAGTAGACTTAGTGCTGCTGGCATTACTAGTGCTGTCCGGTAATAGAGATAGGTGGGACCAGGCGTGGGATAATAATTCCTCCCGTTCGCCATCAACAGTCTCTTCACAAATAACACAGCGATTGCTTTGTTGATAATCATCCGCATGGGAAGACATGTGTTCCCGTAGATCGTAAGCGTGGCTCCCGCACCAACACTTCTTCAGCAAATGAACCTCCATCAAATGTGCGGGGATGGCTCCCACCTCCAGTTTCTCTTTGCAACCTGAATTCGGGCATTCTCGAAATGCGTGCGTAGCGATTTGGTGGGTTGGTAACACATCAGGATGAAAGGATTCGTTACAGTGCTCGCATTCGACAAACAAGTGGACCGTTTTTTCGTGGATTTTAAGCTTCGCCCTTGCGACCCTTTCCCCACAGGTTGCACAAGGTGCATGAAACTCTTCGATATGCTCCGTATCCTCTGGAGACAACATAGAATAACAGAAGGGGCAAGTCTTCCAAGCATGCGCAGTGCAGAGATGCTTTCCCATCTCGCTACTGGGATGTTCCTCTGAGCAGTCTGGACATGGCCATGGTTGATGAGCGCTTTTGATGTGCTCGGAGGATTCATTGACTCCTTTGCAAAAAGGACAACGCTTCCAATCGTGATCGTCGATAAGGTGCTCCTCCAAATCCGTGGCATACAACAAAATACCGCAGGAAGGACATGATTGCTTGGCATGAGTGGTTTGGAAATGCCCCTTGGCATGAACCGATTCTAGATCTGGACATGCGTCGCATTTCTGCAACCGATGATCCTTTTGAACATGACCAAGAAGCTCCTGTCGAGAAATCCAATTATTGCATCCAGGACACGAAGCCCATTCATGCGTTGTCACATGGTCCGAGAAGAGGTTCTTCGAGGTTGTCATGGGTTGACATCCTTGGCAAAAACGAAACAAATGATCGTTGTTTAAATGGAACAAAAGCTGTTCCACATTTTCGCAGAGGACTGCACAGGATGGAAGTGGACAATGCTCAGCGACATGGCGTTCGAGGTCCAACATCCGTTCCTCACACAACTCGCAGAAATGATTGTCGCGGTCATGTCCATCCAAGTCAGGAAAGTCTTCCCCACAAAATTCGCAATAATGCTTTTCGGAGGAATGGACGTCGATGTTGTCGCAGTACTTGTTGCAAAGCTTACAACAATGGTTGTCTGCAATATGCTGAGCTCGATCAATGTATACCCGATCGCAAGGAGGACAAGTGTGGTTGAGGTCGTTATGTTGATCGAGATCCAAGGCGTAATCGTAGCATTGATGACATCGATGGGTTGACTGAACATGCTGGTAGTGTTCGCGGCCTGTTATTTGGAGACATTTGCAGCGGTGATCGTCCAAGAAATGCTTTTTGAGGTCGAAATGATATTCATCGCAACACGTGTGTTGAGAAAAGATGTGATTCGGCTCGTTCCTAGTCGGACACCGACAACGATGGGACGCTGCTATGTGCTTCGCCACGGTAGTATTGAGGCATAGTTCCCTGCAATACGGGCAGACATGTTTTCTCGCAACATGTCTTTCCATATCCTCAACGCCTTCGCAGTCGCACTTCTGGTCACATGTGAGACAATGATCGTTATAGGCCCCGAGCTCAAATCGAACATCACAAAAATGGCACTTTTTAGTACCATGCGTCGACAAGTGGTCGTTAAGCTTTGTCTGGATCAGAGGCATAGAGCACTCTTCACAAGAGACGTAACCCGGCTTGTCCCAGGAGGGATACACCTCTGCGGCCCCAAATCGCTGAGCGGGATTGAACGCTGAGGGAAAATGTTGGAATTGGTGCGGTGGGGTGCAAAGAGCTGCCAACTGGTGATCGAACAATTGGATAACATAATCCCTCGACGCCTCTAAATCCGATATAGTAGGCCATCTGTCTCCTTAGATACCAAATTTGTGGCGCCTATCTGGATGGCAATGCAGAGATGCCGTCCTAAATGCTTTTTTGATCTGCGACTCATCATATTGTCCGTTCGGACTAAGTCCAAGGGCAGCGAAGGGGCTAAAACAGAACGAACGTTTCGGCATTGAGGACTGAGGACTGAGGACTGAGGACTGAGGACTGAGGACTGAGGACTGAGGACTGAGGACTGAGGACTGAGGACTGAGGACTGAGGACTGAGGACTGAGGACTGAGGACTGAGGACTGAGGACTGAGGACTGAGGACTGAGGACTGAGGACTGAGGACTGAGGACTGAGGACTGAGGACTGAGGATTAAGGAAAGATGAAGACAAATGTTTTGTTAAGAAAAATGCCGGCCACTTTTTCTTATAATCCTGTTTTGGGCCAAATTGCGTGGACAGGCTTGGCAAGAATGCGGCTCCTTATCAAGTAATATTTGATCCACCTATCACTAATCAGCCAATAACAGTGAGACCTTAGCGCTTTACAAGATTACATTTTTCTTATCAGCTGGGATAATCCCAGTAGCATAATAAACATGCAAATCGAATGGACAATCAAGGTGTTTTAAAAGGCGGGGTTTCGCCAGATGTGCTTTTGTTACACGCAAAAGCCATTGCTTTTGCCGGGCTGCATGGGTCTGGCTGTAGCGGGACAGAAGTGCATAGGATGTCGACCAACCATCGTGATGCTGTTGAAATCTTGAAATTCTCGATCGCGCGGATCACAGTAGAAATGATCCTCAACTTCGTGATCTCTAAGTAATTGCTCGTCATCAAAGACCTCAGAACAAGAGTCGTAGTCACAAGTAAAGTCGACTTCCTCAGAGGACGATTCTTCCCAGTGACCGAGAGCATCCATGTGTTGTTTAACGGCTTGCCGACTGAGGAAATAGCGGTCGCAGCTGTCACACTCGAAATCGGGATAATCGTGGGACTTGGCAGCGACATGCTGATCGCGAGATGTCGATAGTGGCCATGTTCGCCAGCAGGTACCACAGGCAAAAGCCATAGAGAGTATGAATGGAATCGAAAGGAGAATTACGCTGCTGAGAGGGGGGAAGGGGGGAGGGGGATGGAGGAAAACTAGAATTTTTTCAAGACCCGCGGTTAGCTGCTTTGACGCTGTCGGAGCGTCTGCATCTTTAGTCCATCATAGATGCCATTCCGGCAAAGCGTGGGGCTTGTCTGCAATCAGCGGGGTATCGTAGTTGGCTCCTCCGCGTGCAGTCCCGTGTTTCAGCGCGAAAAAGAAAAAAGGTTGGTTTTACAGTAACGCCATGTAGCCTTTCTATCGTCCAGTGCAGACATTTGGAGACGGAGGGGGTCGCAATCTCGCAATTGCATAAAGCTGACTGTTGCTTCAAGTGTGATGGCTGCTGCTAGAGCGTAGATTACATTTGTAGCGTGTATTGCCATAGAAGGAGCGTATGTGGTCCAATGCGGTTTCCGTTTTTAGATGTGCAGAGAAAGTTGCATAGCTGTGTGACCATAATCATTGTAACTAGTTATTAAAGGGGGATTAATGAAGCTAGGAGACACTTAGGTGTTATTAAACTTCCTTTCTCGCTTCTCTCAAGCCTATTTCTTTGCTTGAAAGATAACATTATATCCACCTATTCGTTGCTAAATCAGTTTAGTGTCAGGATCAAAACTGGCGACTTAATTACACTTTTAAAAAGAAAAAATCGCTTTACTATGACAATTGGATGAGGGACATGGAAAGTATTGTTGAGGATTAACGGTGGGGCGGAGTAAAAAAAAACGTTTTTTTTTCTTCCTTTTCATGTTGGACGTGGCTGAGCGGGGTTAGCAGAGTGCCTATTTGCATTGACACCTGGGCTTCTCTCATGACCCTTACTATGCATCGACCAGCAATTTATTCAAGTATCAATGTAGGGAAATGCTTTGTCAAGGATCTATATATGCCGTTGCGGAAATTAAGCAAGGAATTGCCAATACGTTTTCTAATCGCCATAGATTGCTAATTATCAGAGAAAGGGAGGCGAGGGAAGTCGTTTTCGATGTATTCGGTACGAGCTGCTAAGACTTTTATATCCTGATTCCTCCAGCAGCCCGGGTGCATGGTACGGCGTTATTCGGTTCTCACGGATAATGTTCGTTTGCTAGTGCGAAACCTCAACTCCCGTTCCCCCCCTGCTTTCGACATGCGTCCCACAAAGCTTATTAAAGCGGCTTTACACTAAGCTAACAACTTAGTCTGCTGTCAGCAGTTACTGCTGTTTACTTTCTTTCCTGATTTCTTTTTACCATTTCTTTTTAACCACCAAATACCAAAAGACTTTGAATTCGAATGTCTCCAAAGCCATGCTGCCGCAGAAATTCGCGTCCGCGGTGGATGGGAAATTCGGCTACAACAAAGATACTGATAGCTGTAGCATCAATTCCACCATCCACTAAGAGCTGGACCATCGCGCGAAGCGTCTGGCCTGTGGCAAGCACATCATCAACAATGACCACTGATTGGCCATGGCTGCTGGCATCACGGTCCATTCCTATGATCTCCTCTCCGCTCCCAACTCGTGAAGACAACGAAATGTACGAAGCGGGCTTGGCGATAGAGATGATAGGTGGGGGAAGCTTGGAAGTTTTGCGCATAAGCAGCAAGGGCACCTTGACCCGCGTAGCTAGTGCCGACGCAAATACAAATCCGCCTGCCTCGCAACATGCTATGCGATCAGCTCTGAGCCAGTCGCCTCCATATTGCGTTTCCAAAAGCGACGCGCAGAGATCGAGGCCGCTCATCTTTTCTGCAATACCAAGTACATGGCGGAAATTCATGCCTGCCCGGGGATAATCAGGCACTGAGCGTACCATCTTCGTGAGTCGCTCGAGGTCGTCATCAAGATATGGCAGAAGGCAGTGTTTGGCGAAGAGCTCTGCTGCCTCCATTCCAAATGATTCATTGTTGAAAATCAGAGTAGGTCGACATCCCAAGGAAGTCGAATCTGCCATGAAGACCCCACCACCCGCGATGCCGGTCTCGGCACTGTCAGTGGTAAAGCATCTTCGATGGACTCGGGTCTTGAGACTGGCTTCAACACGAATATCCAGCAGCCTTGTGTGCGCCACCAGATGTGAGAAGGTTGCCACCGGCGCTGCGTCTCTCATTCCAGTGATCAGAAGTACATCTACTTCGGAAGCCCGGTATACAGCATCCAGGAAACTTTCCACTCGCAACTCAGGCCGTTGACGCACCTGTTCTTGAAAGAAATTCATCACTGCCGGACGATGCTGTTCCTTATAGGTACGGTCTCGAAGGAGGCGATCCAAATCTGCTCCAGTAGCTACTGCATATTCGAACTTGATCCTATCGCTGATGCTGACCGAAGCGGATTTCATTTTTGGATTGCCCAGGCTGTTAAAGAAGGCAGCCCATATTTCGGCACAATAATCCTTTCCAGCACCACTGTCGCCAGTGATCAGAATGATGAGTTTCGGTCCCATCGACAATCTTGGCAGGGGGCAGGCATATTTCAGCACGCCACAAGGATCGAACTTCTCTTTGAGGTAGGTAAGTCGCGGTATGTTTGGGCCAAAAGCTTTGCTTGCCAACACGCGGTCTCTCGGGTCTGGCCCAAGATCTGCGCCGTAGAACCCGCTGCTCAACGGCAAAAGACTTTTAGCCACATCATAAACCCATCGCTTAGCGGATCGAGACATCTCAGTTCCATGTTGGTCACGTAGCCAAACACCAGTGATCACGCAGGCAAAATCCCAATCCCGGCAGCCAAAAGCTGAAAAGCTGGCCGGCACATCAGCCACCGCTCCACCACCCTGAAGTAGGTAAATGTAGCATAACGGTGAAGGGCGAGTCTAAACAGCTGACTTCAAGACATTTGCGACTTCTGCCGCTCCGATGTTCTTCAAAAACGAACAACGTTTGAATGCGGACGTTTTGCCCCCACCGTGTCCCTCGTGCATGCCCGAAATATACATTTCGGTGTCAAAAAGTCCGACACTATCCACGACCGTAGCAGTTCGTTCCGGTCCTAGGACTTTCTCTAGGTTCAAGTGTCCCTCGGTTTTAGATTCGACTTCGGATGACTCATACAAAATAACACCAAAAAGCAGAGTCTCATCAACTCCAAAAATGTACGCATCTACAGAACAATCTCGGTTAAGCTGCTTAGCAACATGCTTGTCGAAATCTGCCAAACTAAGGTCCGTTTATAGGTTACCCGACATAGGGAGTATCCAATTTCGGACCAGAAAACTGGGAGCCAAGTAGGTCCTAAAAATGACGCTGACCACGATACCGGCGTTTGTGCCTGCGCCTTTCAACGACCACAACAGATCCATCTCGTCATCCGGGCGCACTGCTCCAGCTGGTAGATAGGCACTTGGGACTTGGCCGACATGAAGTACTTGACCATTGTCGACACTGACCAATACCGCTCCAAGAATCGCATCGCATGTCAGTCCATGTATCCGGGACAAGTGTCCAATGCCACCTTGCAACCACAGTCCAGCACCCACACTTGGGCGAGCGCCCAGTGGCACAGTCAACCCCGATGCCATGGACTTGCGTATGATATCTCCCGTGTTGCACCCGGCTTCGGCAATAACCAAGGCGTTCGAACGCAGCAGGCCATCCACGCCTGTTTGCGGTGCATCAAGGATGTGCACTTGATTGAAAGCGCTTAAATCGACCGCGACGACGTTGGACCAGATGCACTGGGTACTGTGACCCCCACCAACAACCGTAAGGCTCGTTCGGTGCTCTACAGCCCATTGGACACAGTCTTGCAGTTGTTGGACCGTCCGTGGTCTGACAATAGCGGGAGGAACGTGAAGCCGTGCGTCCCGGTTCTTGACCGCGTTCTCCACCAGGGTCATTGATCCTTTCGATGTAAGAGAGTCAAGACTGGTCGCATCTCGGGTGAAAGCCACAATTTCTTGTGGCGCACTAAAACCAAGAAGATCGGGATAGTCTTCACTGGAATGGCCCAGGGTGCGACACACGGTACGCCATTGCTCTCGGACACTCTTTTCGGCTTCAGCGCCCTGCATCGAAAAGCCTGCGATGAAAGCGCTGAACGAATCCAATGATACATCGTTATTTGCCACGCGAACCAATCCATCTGGAAGTAAGGACGTGCGATGGCACACCAAGCCACCAAGATCTAATGATCCCTCACGGTGAATAATGATAACCATTCCGCCAGTTGGGTCATCCGCGAGCATTCTTATCACTCGCTCAACAATGATGCGCTTGGATCTCATACCATACATACTATGGCAGAACAAAACGAGGTCAAATTTCTCGTCTTGATCATCCGAGTGGGTTGTCGTGCTGCTTGCTGGATGACAATCCATCTCGAATGGTGCTTTGTGAATGGTTGGCTTGGTTTGAAGCTGAGGCATCGGGTACTCCTCTTCGCATCTGCGGCAGAGCCATTCCTCTAGTCGTGTAGCATATAAGGTGTTTGGTTCAAATGCAGTGTATTTCTTAATCTTGTGTCTCATCTCACTGGGGAGGTGACCGAGTACACTCTCTGGGCCAGGGCCGATTTCTAGAGCGGAGATTTTGGTACGCGAGCCGAAGAGAGGGCTCGGCAGTTGTGATAATTGCGGAATAAAGTTCTCGTCAGTCACCCACTCCGAGGCTCGTGCGAAGAGGTCGAAGCCCGCGACATACTGAGTTTCGGACAAAGCCTGCCTTGGCAGCGCCGTGAAGTCGTCAGCTCTCTGCCGAAGGGCTTTCTTGAGCACACCGAGAGTGGCCATGAAGGTTAAAGATGTGGACAGGGAACTACTCGAGGTTGGGCAAAAACAAAACGGTGCAGCTATAATGTGGAGGTATGGAAGAAAGACGGAATCAAGCTGTAGAATAGAGTCCTTAGAAGAATATGTAAAAAGGAGAAAAAGAGAGCACGAGAGCATACGCCGCAGCTAGGTACTGATTGCCCGTGTCTGTGGACTCACGTATCGGGAACGATAGAGGCGGCCCTTCTTCAGGCACACAACAGCTTCGATAAATGACTAATTATTAGGCATCAATAATTTAATTTATCAATTCTCCATGCCGCCCTGATTTGCTCATTTACATTCGTCGGGGTAGGTAGTGTGGCGGTGATTGAATGGTTCCGCGTGCACTCTGCCATGGCCAGACAATAGGATCTCGATCGAATTCGAGTTTTGGTTGTGATTCGATAGGTGCATGCTTGCCTCATCAAATATGACAACAAATCAAGTCCGAGAACTGGATAGAGAACGCGGCTTCTTTCTATCCGGCGTTACACTAGATGCAGGAGGCCGTCTAATCTGCCGGGTTAAGACTGGGCACGATAATGCAGGAGACGATTATTAGTAAAAAAGAAAGAAAGAAAGAAAGAGAATGGATTCACATCATATTATTCTGCCATCCCTATGCTCGATCCAAGGATTAAGAACATGTGGGAGGCCGTACATACATCCAACAGCTCGTCAATCTGTACGCTACTGAAAACTACCTACCTTGCTAAGGAGGTGATTGAATGTTGACAGAACTGCTGTTTGAAATGGGCATATAAACCGTAAGCTAACAGTCTGATCGCCCTATGTTGTCAAGATGTATCATATTCGATTTGAGAGATCCACGTCCAAACCCCTACAGGTCAAAACATGCGTCATGTCTGCTACCTCTACTGCAACACTTGCGACTAATATCAAAGACACCATTCAGATGGATGAATGTAGCGCTGATGGAAACGGTCAGTCAAATGTCTCATATGATATCTATGAGCTCATAACCACAATTCTTACTGATTTGTATTGCTTTCAGGACGCAGCCAACGAAGAGAAGCTACCTCTATGACATGCGGTCAATCCGTTGTGTCTCCCCAAGCAGATCTCGAGACTGCGATCCGTACAATTCTTTGCCTTGTCGGTGAAGACCCAAACCGCAAAGGACTACAAAAGACGCCCGCAAGATACGCCAAAGCCCTTGTCCATCTCACCAAAGGTTACTCTGAGAGGGTCGAAGATGTTGTCAGCGACGCCATCTTTACTGTTGAGAACAACGACTTCGTCATTGTGCGTGATATCGACATCGCTAGTACTTGCGAACATCATCTGTTGCCATTTTTCGGAAAGGTTGGTTAGTGCTTTCTTTTTGGAAGATTGGTTTTCTTGCATTTGACTCTAACACGAGACTGCGCCAGATGCACATTGGATATATCCCGAACGGCCGCGTGCTTGGTCTGTCGAAGCTTGCAAGAATTGCACAAGTCTTCTCGTACAGACTACAGATCCAAGAGCGGCTCACTAGTCAAGTTGCTACAGCTATAGAGAAGCTGATCAATCCAATGGGTGTCGCTGTGATCTCAGAATGTACGCACATGTGCATGGTGGCGCGAGGGGTAGAAAAGACAAGAACTTCTACTCTCAGCCAAAGCATGATCGGTCTGTTGAAGGATGACCCGAAGGCACAGGAACAGTTCTATAATCTACTCCGGTCCAGCCAAAATTGATAGCGATATTCTGTCGCATACCGGCCACCGGTTCTTTAGCGTCGATATCTTCTTGCTGTGCCTGACTACGAACATGCACCTTGCAAAAACAAACATGTGTTCGCGCTTGTTCTAGAATACCGACTACGATTGGCCAATGTCAAGAGGTGCTAAAAGGATCACTATCTTGGCATCGCGGCTCGATTATGGATCGTCGGGATCGTGATGTGGTAAATCGTGTCTATGTAGTCTGACTCTAATTTGAAGTTGCTGCACCGCGCACTTACAAGACTGCAGTGAAGTTTCTCCCACACTAAGCACTAGAGAATTATGATAGTACACTCATGTGAAAAGATTGGTTGCATACGCGACTTAGTAACTGTAAATGGCCTTAGATGCACCCTTGGTCAATCGTCAAACATCGCGCTAACGGTCCGTCTCTGGATCGCACTGGGATTGGTAGCGTTCTAAAGATGTTCTAGTTGTCATCCGGAAGAATAGCTCCTTTGGAAAACAATATTTCCCCCATCAGACTGTGCCGTTAGATACTGCAAGCTCGAGAGCATTGGGTACAGAAACGTCTGGTGCTGTCCAATCTGGCCCTTTCTTGCAGCCCAGACCATTGAGGTAAGGCGGGTTACATCGCTTGCGTTGATCGATCTAGGTGCTTTCTCGAGGAGCAAATCATCTGTGCCCCATCTTTGCAGCCGAAATAAGCGGAATGCGTTCGGCTTTTTCCACAATAAATGGATGAGGCCCCTCCTTGAGAAATAGTTCACGACCTCAATATGCCCTTGACTAGAAGCAGTGTTGAGTGATGTGTTCCCGCTTTTGTCCGCGGCATTCAGGCCCGCCCCTTTCTCAACCAGGAATTATACCACTTCGATGTGTCCATTAAGGCTTGCTTCAAGTGGCGGAGTCCCTCCATAGTTGTCCACGACATAAGATCCCTGGCTCTTGAAATTAATTTCATTCCATGGACTCATTCCCTTCAAATTGGCATTCTTTCCCGTAGATGAGACACTCCGTTTTAAGATGACCTTATTAATCGGTGTAAACCAATACTCATTACGACATTGAGTCAGCAAGTCGTTTGATTATGGCAAGAAACTTGTAAGTTGATAGCTCGAGCCACAATTGGGGGCGGTGAATATCGAAAGAAAAAGCTGAATTCCAGGTCTCCGGTCCCGAAATGTGCCACTAGACTCGCTTTAGCATCCGCAGATAGAGCGCGGAGTCGAAGGGTCGCCGTGATATAATTCCGAAACTGCTCTCGGTGCACTGCACTATGAAAAGTTAGATTCTTGGCATCTCCACAAGGCTGCGCCATATTCAGCACCATAATCGATCTCATCGCGTTGGGTTTGTTCAGAAGTAAAGCCACGCTTCAGGCAGATCTGGCTTTGGGTGTTTGGTAATCCAGGTCGCTGGGACATTAGCCAAAACAAGGCAGGAAAGCGTGACTGTGCCACATCAAAGTCCAGTGAAATATAATGTGAGATATTCTGCAAAAGATTTTCCGATTCTGTCTGACCTACAATCTAGGTTCTGACATTCAATCCAACTCAACCTCTCCGAAAAGATCTGGCCACCCAGTATAGTCATACCGATCATAGCCGATTATGCTTGCAACGGCGACAAGCCATGATCTTACAATGACAACACTCAGTTACGCCAAAACCGACGTCGTGACACACTTGACACCGGCGGGGTACCCCATGGTCGAACCAATGTACATGACTGCAGTCATGGTCGTATCGCGACCTTTCTTTGGCCAATCCGATTGACCAAAGTCGCGCTTGTTTGGCACTGCGGGATATGGTAAAACGGTTCTTGGCAAGAGCTTGCACGATTCTGTCGTAATAAACTCTCTGCGCGGCGGTGATTGATTGCCCTGCGGAAATGGCTATCACAATTTCACCATGATTTATTGGCTGTTGTTGCCGTCGGTCGATTCGTTGCGCCGTGTTTGACGCTTCTGGTCTTGAGGCAGTCTCTTCGTTGGCCTGTACGATGTCATCGTGATCTTGGTGTCGTGTCTGTTGCGGCGCCTCCATGGGCGGAGAGAATTCGATCGCATTTTGGCCAAATTGGTGGACGAACCAAGGGTGTAAAAAATGCCTGTTGTCGTCCAAAGGTATAGCTTGTCTGCAGCATCGGGGTGGGAAAAGAGTCTCATCGACCATCGCATCGCGAAAGAGGTCGTGGAAGCAGCTTTGGCAGTATTCATGACCACACGGCGCCTTGGCGAATTGGGAGCTGTGCTTGCGTTTTCCGCAGATTACACACGCAGCATCGGAGTCAGACAAAGGAGCATATCTATTGCTTATCGCAACAGACATGCCGCGATTGAGCGCTGCTGCCTGTTCCTCCGTTTGTGGGGAGGGTATTTCGTCACCGTCAGCCAATACGGCCTTTTGGATGCTTTGGGCCATTCTTTTGTCGAATACAGAGTCTTGTGCCTTTTCGTATCCGTGCCGTCGAGAGGGAAAGAATTCCTGTTTCGATCAAATAAAGACTGGCAAATAATCCTGTCCTAGCCATGCGGCCACAATCGCAGTCACTGACCACTTCGATAGTGAAAGTTGACTAGGTCTATATTTGAATGAGACGATCCGGTTGCGAAATTGCACTTCTGGGTCTTGAAGCAATAAATCGATGCAAGTCGCAAACCCAATGCCTGGCCCTCCATCAGATTTTGCCCTCTGATGCAAACCAGCACTAGCAAGGCCATCACCGTTTGTGGCCCACAATTCAAATCCATGGTGATTCTGTACTGTACATACTGTAAACACCTTTTTTTCATGTGGCCAGCCACAACAGCCTAACGATGTAGTGCGAGCTATATATGGCTTGATTTTGTTATCACTAATGCTGGCAGAGAATATTGTAACAGATACGCTAGAAACAGCTCTAACGGCGTAACAGGGGGCTACAAACAGAGCCGGAAACAGAAAACCGCATTGGGCCCGGTATCGGAATGAGTGTTGAATCAGATCTACTGTATCCAGTTCAACGCACATTGTACCTTGGAAAGAACCGATGCACACTTTCCAGGGGAACAAACCATACAGTACACATCGCTGTTCTCATCTGGTGTGGCAGATTACATGTCCCGGCCCATCGAAAGCAATGCACCAGCGCACCGGAATATGGTCATAAGACCTACATCGGCCAGACCAGCCCCGTTGCTATTGCCACTCCTACCTGAACCCAGGGGACAAGAACCGTATACTCCACCGTCTACGTCCGGAGACCCGGAGCTTAAGCCCATATATCTCCGGCTTACGGGCTTTGGGTCCATAACTCGAGATCTTCAAGTCACGGGGGGAGTCCACTTTCGAGGTTCCAGAGCGTATCCCATATCGAAAAATGGTTAGCCTGGTGATATGGTCCGACGAAACCAGTGTTGTGATTGGTCAAAGAAGACGTGGCTATAGAGTTTGGAGGACTCCAGACGAAGCATTCACAAGGAGTTGTATACGCAACCGATGGAAGGGCTATACCGAATTCATGTTCTGGGGGGCCTTTTCTTGGGATGCTATTGGTCCACACCACTGTTGGCAAAGAGAGACTGCTGCCCAGAAGAGGAAGGCCGGTGATGAGATCGAGAAGATGAACCGCGAATTGGAGCCCGAGATGAAGGCTATATGGTCTATGGACCCCACTATGGCGCCTATAGGCTTAAAGAATAAGCCTACAAAGAAGAACCAGTGGACCTTCAAGGCCGAAACGGGCAAGCTCTCACGGTCTGGCAAGGGAGGAATAGATTGGTATAGGTATCGCAAGGAGATCCTATTGGCCAAGCTATTTCCTTTAGGACGAGCTCGAGAAGAAGAGGCCCGGCATCATAGTGCAAGAGGATGGAGCACCCGCCCACAGGCACGGGTTCAACCAACGAACCTATAGTCTGAACGGTGTGGCCAAGCTTCTATGGCCGGGCAACTCACCCGATTTGAATGCTATAGAGCCTGCTTGGTTCTATATGAAACGTATTCTTTCCGAAAAGGGACCACCGCGTAGTCGGGCAGAGGCTATAGAGCGATGGACTGAAGCTTGGCAGCAGATGACTATAGAGCGTGCGAGAGCATGGATTGAGAGGATCCCATGGCACACTGTAACGATCAATAAGGCTCACATATACATACCGAGGTACGAGGTATGTGTACTTAAGTAAGACCACCAACTCCGACGCGGATCTTATCACCGGATCCCGCTGTACGTGTGTGCCTTCCAATTCCTGGTGCCTGACCCGCAGTCTTCCGAGTGCCTGCGTTAAATATTCTAATTCACGGGCTCGAAACTCCGTTTATGCTTTCTCGCCAGCATAACGAGGATATATATATAATGGGGAGTATTAACCATCGTACTTTATTACGCTACGAGCTCAATTATTTGTATTCCAGAAAATTCCGATGGTGCTTCCCCCTGCCGCTTTACTTTTTATATCTACTTATAATTACTATTTAATCGGGATTATTATAAAATTTACCATATTGTGATGGGGCACCTGATCAGGCCCTTGTCAGCCTTAGGTGGAGTTCTACGTTATGCTTTTGCAGTTCAACATATGCACACAATTAGTTAGTTAGTCAGGCCCCTCACGGCACAACACCAAGAACACGATACGATCTTTGCGATCACACACGCTCTTTAGCCTCACTTATAAAATGAAGTCCCTCCAGTGATCAGTCGCCTGATCACGCAATAACCTGGCCTTACGGGTGCACCACCGGTGCATTCTAGATTCCCCAGCTCAATATAAAATATACCTAAAATTCCGCAAATCACCATGTTTAATATATAATAGCTTGTGAATCCTTACCGCAAAATAGTTGAGTATGTGTATATTGCGCATTAAATAGCAATATATACAGATTTATTAATCGAGATCGCAATATAGCTCGGAGCTTTCGACCTTATTCGCCTATTTTATTGCTATCGCTTGTTTTATTTTATTTTTATTTTTTTTATACTGCAGACGTGTAAACGGATCAAAGCGCTTTCAGGCAAACGTTACATGTCTATTGCAGTCTATATCAAAGCTACAGAAGAAAGGAATGACTGTGTGCCGATACCTGCTTTAGGAGGTGTTTTCTGGTGTCCTGCAGGGACCACCTTTTGCCCTGTGCTTTAGCACTGGCTCCACGGCACAGCCTGGAGGCTTGGAGGACCTGTCCTGTGACAAGACACCACTTTTCTATCGGCAATGGCCGACAATATTACACGTAAAGGAAAAGTAGTCCACCCCAGTTAAAAAATGGACTAACCAGCTAACGGGAATCGCACCACCGGGGTAAAAAGATAAAACAAGCGGTTAAGGGCGTTGGGTCACTCCCGCTTGGTCAACCACCTTGATCCGACAAGTCCAGGCAGTAAGGCTAATAGTACATAAGGGCCTTTCCAAACTGCATTTAACGTCCTTGATATACAACACTTTAAACGACAGAAAAGAGACACACACTACCTTAAAAAGACAAAAGAATACATTCTCCAATAATGGCGTCCACAGAAAAAGCACCTCTTGCCATAATCGGCGGCGGCCTCGCGGGGCTCACGCTCTCTCTCGGACTAGCTCGTCAAGGCATCCCGCATAACATCTACGAATCCGCAAAGCTGTTTTCAGAGATTGGAGCTGGCATCGCCTTAGGCCCTAATAGCGTCACGGCCTTGGAATTGATCGACCCAAATATTACCGAGGCCTTGAGGAGATGCATCACTTATAACCAAGACCTCGAGACAGATGTGGAAGGAGAGGTGCATGCGAACCATCCGAATAGAAGTGATTGGTTGGATTTCAGGGTAGGAATGGAAAAGGGGTAAGTTCGTCGGTATTTCACCTTTCGATGCATGGGTGGACCATGGGCTGTGTATGTCTTGAGTCGACTCGGGGTCAATTTACGCAGGACCGACCGACGCATGCAACCTATAACTTTTGTCCACGATGCCGTTGCTAATATTTATTTCACAGTTTCGGCACCCTTGTTACAACTGTCAAGTATAGAGGAGCGGGCAAGGCAGGCAGGGCCTGTTTGCATAGAGCTCGGTTCTTGGAGGAACTGAGCATGCTTATCCCTGATACCACTACCACATTCGGCAAAACCCTCGTGTCCATCGACGAACCGGCATCCAGGAATTCCCAGGATCCTCTACTTCTCACTTTTAGTGACGGAACCACGGTCGAAGCCTCTGCAGTGGTTGCCTGTGATGGTATCAAATCCCCATCTCGCTCCAAGTATGTTCTAGTTGGTGCAGATTCGGCTCTCTTACGCCCGTGCCCATCGGAAGAGTTTGCATACCGCGGAGTATACACGCAAGAAGAATTCAACAAAATCACAAACGGGACCATCAGTTCAACTAGTGGCACTCTTTGGTGCGGTAAAGATGCCTACGTCGTTATGTACCCGATCGAGAAGGGACACTTCATGAATATGGTCTGTGTTCGTCGGTATCTTCCCATTTCCGAGGATTTCAAGCCCCCTTCCTCAGCCGACAAGAGTTGGGTCCAACCGGTGGACCACGATACCATGATGGCCGACTTCGCTAGCTGGGGGGCACCAATCCGTGCATTGCTATCAGAAATCAAACGTCCTGAACGTTGGTTCCTCTTCGACCATCTTCCAGCACCCACATTCGTCAAAGACAGGGTTGCCCTAGTCGGCGACGCAGCGCACGCAACCACCCCTCACCAGGGCCAGGGCGCTGGTATGGCTTTTGAAGACAGTCTAGTGCTAAGCAATATCCTCGGCTCGTTATACGACAGCAGTCATTCTCCAGGGCTGAGCGCTGCCAGTATCGAAGCCGCTTTTCATGCGTATGACCTTGTCCGGCGTCCTCGCTCCTTGGAACTTGTCCGTTCTAGCCGTGAAATGGGTTTGATTGTAGAGTATGGGTCAGAAGATATTGGTGAAGATCTGTCTAAACTGAAAACGGAGCTTGATACAAGGATGAGCTGGATTTGGGACATTGATTTGAAGGGTGAAATCAGAAAAGGCATTGAGATTGCAGGAAATTACGCGGGTTAAAAAGAAATAATAGTGGCAGTTAAATCTTGAAGTACCTAATTAAAGTATGCCGTTTTCTAACTATATATCCGTTTAGCAGATTATAAAACCTATAGTGGCGTTTCCTGAACTGCTTATATTACTTTTATTTCAGCTTAATGGTTTCTGAATAAAAAATCATAATAATTGTATTATGCGTTGCTTTCTTCACTGCATTAAATTTTCATAATTTAATTATGTATGTAACGTAGTCCACAAGTGAGCTGGCCACCCAAGTGAGCTGGCCACGTTAATTGGCAACAAATAGGATTAAACACGATTTTGCAACCACAACGCCGCAAATCAATTAAAACTAATCAGAATACTCTTCCCCGGATGATTCTATCTCTATTTCACACGTTCGCGCATTATGCCCGGGCTTTCCGCACTTCCTACACCGCCGTTGCCGTGGCTAGCTGCGGCTTAACCCAGCACCATTTCTACGCATTTCCTGCTATACTTGCTGCGCAACGTCTTTTTGATCCTGAAGATCTTCTACATCTTGTGAATTAAGTGATCCTCCAAGCCGGACGCGTGTTTTTTTGGCCCTGCGCCGCTTGCTAATTAGAGTATTTGCCTCTCGAAGCTCGGCGACCTCAGCTTGGAGGAGAGCCATTTTATGCATAATACCCCGCGCTCCTTTCGAAAACTGATCGATAGCATCGTAGATTGACGTCGGGGAGCTATTTTGATGCCGGGCGATTCGAGATTTGATAAATTCAGACTGCGAAGTAGCCTCGATTGGGTTATTTGGCGTCCGAGAAGCCCAAGGGAGGGCTTCCCGCGTAGGGGGCCGGGAGGACGTTGGAGTCTGTAATTTTATATCCAGCTTCGCGAGTACAAAATCTGGGCGTAAAGGCACAAGCCCAGCCCCTTGGAAGCCTGCACGAATATTGCTTTCGGTCAGGCTCTGTTTAAATGCGTCGCAAAATGCCGGAAGAAAGTCTTCTTTCGTAATATGCGAAATCCGGGCTCGGACGAGCTTCTCAATTTGCGTGCCGTAAGCCTTTTTCAATGGCGCAAAACATGCCACATCTAATGGCTGGAGGATATAGGAAAAGTATGCAGGCATACAAAATATGATAATCTTATTCTCTTTGCAGTGCTGCTCGAAAACGTCGGAGTAGTGGCTTTCGTGGCCGTCCAGGATCAGCAGGCGGTATACACCCGATTTCCGACTTTTGGTGTACTCGTCAAAATATTTTAACCAATCTGCGGTCAATACATTCGTAGTCCAACCATTTGGGCTCACGGCGATCCTCCAGTCCTTCGGTAACGCGTCGTTTTCGTACCAAGAAAAGAGATGGTATTGGCCTTTGACAATAATGTACGGCGGGACCGTCCAGCCTTGAGAATTAACGCCCTGGATCACCGTAACCCATTCCCGATTGCCAGGCTGCGCCAGCTTAGGCTTTCCTCTCCTATCAGAGCTTGTAACAACCATCGATGCGGTAATCTAACCCATTATAAAGCCGGTCTCGTCAAAGTTATAGATATCGGCATCGGCGATCCCGTACTTCGCGACCGTATTGCGCACAAGGTCAAACCAGCCTTGAATAAGCTCTGGATCTTCGCACAAGGCCCGGGAATAGTCATATTTACGACTAAATACCGTTTTAAGCTGTGGTTGTCGCTTGACGAAGTTGGAGGCCCAGTTCTTGCCGACGCGTGACGCGTCGCGGTCGCGTAGCAGTCGATTCGCCATATCTTCAACAGCACTTAGCCGGGGAGGAAATGCTTGGGAATCCAACTCTATTATCCTTTGAACAATCGTCTCTTCTTCTAGTTTTGTCAAATTCTTGCAAGGTGGTGAGATATCGCGTCGTGCTTGGGTGCCGTCGATACGCGTTTTAAGTGTTGAGCGAGGGACTGTATAAATAGTTGCAGCGCGTCGAATGCTTAGTTTAGGATCTTTTTTGATAGCCTGGATAGCCAGCAGTAATTGAGCTTCTTTTTGAATAGAATCCATTGAGATTTGGTTGTGTGGTGAAGTTGGCAAGTTGAATTCCATATCTTGTTGATTAGCGTGGCCAGCTCACTTGGGTGGCCAGCTCACTTGTGGACTACGTTAATTGAAGCTGTTAAAAAGTTTTCATTTCGTAAATATAAGTGTATAAACTGTTAACATTATTTAATTCTAACTTGGCTACGCCAGATTTTTAAGCTTTTAGCCAGTAATGTGTAATATGTTTAAAGTTTATATTCGTCCAGTTGTAGTTAAAATACAGCAATGTTTTATTTCGTGTTTTATTATTGCTGGACAGTCTACTACACAGCTGCTATCGGTAGTAGGAGATCGGGATCGACATTAAATAATCAATGGCAGCCTTGCGGTAATCGTCTTTCATCAGATATGCCGAACCACTAACATTTGAATCAAAGACCATCAGATTTTGCTGCGCCGAAGCCGTATACGCCGGCCACTGAACCGTCGAGTTCAATCCGGTCGGATTCATATCAACAATAAAGTTTACCCACATAGTCGCCATCGTCGTGCTCAATGCCTCGAGCTGCGATTCGTATTCCTTGTCGGTGGCGTTGAAGGGTTGGTCACCGTGATAACCCTCACCAATCCAGTTTTTGAATACGAATGGAATCTCAGCACCATGACCAGCACCATTCGGCCATGCCGACAATGTAGACCAGCTATCGAAGCGATAACAATATGCAGGAACAGCCCATGAGGCCCAGCTTTGACAAGCAGCCCGACGAGGTGCATGCATAAATTGATCATCGATGTAGGCTGAGGTACGACGCCATTGTAGACCGAGAGAGGGAACGCGGTCATCTCCGAGAAATGCAGGTATTCCCACGGAAGGGTCGTCGGGATAAAGGTCCAAGATCTTGCGAGCAACGCTTGGCGTATTGCTTACACTTCCACGAACCGGTGACAGGGCTGAAAAGGGGACGGTGAGCAAGTAAATGATGTCGCCAAGCAAAGAAACACTTACAAGTCAGGAAGTCGTAGAATTCATCCGTGGTGTTAACATCAGTTGGGCCGAAAGTTGTACCCTCGTCCGCATTAACTCCTATAAGTATTGGTACCTTGTTCACCTTGCCATCCTTCAGAGAAATGCTTCCAAAGGTCTTGAGAAAATCTCCGTCGACTGCGGGAAAGAAAACGTTGTAATCGGACTGATCCGTGCCATTCACAGCATCGTTCAGTGTATCAAATGGGCTCTCCCGCAAACATTGCAACGTATCTGGACTGTCGGTACAGTTCACCTTCTGGACCAATTTATCGTACGCCGTTTGAGTGGCGGATGAGTTCAACGTCAACACCATGTTTCCAGACTCCATGATGCCGGCGCGGAAGAGCCCATCATCACGGCCGCCGTACGACGTCATGTGGAAGGCAACGGACATGGACCCAGCAGACTGGCCCCATAGAGTCACTTGAGATGGGTCGCCACCGAACGCCCTGATGTTCTCCTGGATCCACAGAAGGGCCAAGCGTTGGTCCCGTAACCCTAGGTTGGTGTTCCCCGAGCCTACGACTTCGGTACTACGGATATAGCCCCAGAGCGCCAGACGGTAATTCATTGAAACGCCAATAAAGGGCTTGCCTGTGAATTTAGATTAATAAGACTTTTCAAAGATTGATAAAATAAAATCAGTAGCTAGGAGTTTTGAGGCTCAAATAAGCCTTTCTGACTTACCCATTTGAATACCATGGTCAACTATGAAGGATAGATTCCATCTTCCGTCACCGGAACCCCCTTCGGAGAAAGATCCTCCGTGAATCCACACCGCGACTGGGAGATCTTGTCCCACAGATACATTAGCCGGTCGAACTACATTTATACTGAGACAGTCCTCAGAGTTCGTATACCAGGTTGAGTCGCTCTATAAATATCGATGATCAGCAAAACGGGGAGTATACTAAATGCAGTCTATAAAGGATATGGGCCAACTTACGCCGTATCCGACACAAAACGACCCATACGCTATGGCGTTTCTGCTGTCTTCCCACGTCTCGTTTAACGAATAAGGTACTCTGAAGCGTAGGTCGGCGACAGGTGGCTTCGCATAAGGCATTCCTAAGAAGTAATCTTGGTTCCATTCGTCGCTATGCACACCTATATAAGTTCCATTCCGGACATGAGCCGTAGGTTTGTTCAAAGGTAAGTAAGCTGTTCTGATTAAAGGTGCCGCTATAATAAGCAGCAATCCGTTGCTGCTTAGTCTCATTTTAGGTGGATTCTCGTTTATCGTCTTTCACGAGTTCATTTGATAAATCTGGACTTTCCGATTCAAAAGCATGATTGGATACCATATATATACTTTAGCAACACGAGCGGCATATCCGATCATTATCGTTATAGCAAATCTTTACCATAATTGTTCTCGCCGCTTTTTATCTCTGCTTTAAAATGATTTTATCGATGCTTATAACCGAAGTGATTAGGTACATAAGATGTCCGATACTTAAAATGAATGAATGATAAGTGAATTTACACTAACGGCTGTCGTCTCCAAATTTCAATCTTGGATAATGGAGTCTAAGGCCAGGCTGTTAAGATAGCGGATGTCAACCGCCAAGGTTTTTTTCCGACACAACGACACTTATCCGCTTACTACGTAGATCTTTATCCATATGGATTAAACGATGTTATATACCTATCGCCCCGCAGTAATACTCTACACAGTAAGTGTTCGGAGGTGGATCTTTTCCTCGAGTTATCGCGTTTTTGACCCTTACTTAACAACGTGGGGGTTTCAAACTATCCCAAACAGGTACAGTACACTTATAACCGAAGATATGCTTGAACATTCCCTTATAATTGTTAGTAATGCACCACTTTATCTTATAGAGTTCTCCCCAGCGTTATTAAGCATTTAAGCGGTTGTATCCGGCCCCTGCCAAGACCCGACAAGGCGTGAAAACTTCAGCCCGGTTCCGTAGTATTGCCCCTAATTATTGGTTAGTTGGGGCTCGCACTGACTTACTATGTACGGACCCTGATGCTAGTATATCGTTTAGACCTGACCTCTATGTGCCCGTAAGTAGTCAGAGATTGGGATGTAGCCTATGTGCACGCTTGGATCTCAGGTACTTATCGCTTTAAGATCACCGTTTACAAATTTTCATTGTTAATTTACGTAATCTTGAGCGTGTTTAGATGATTATAGGCTCTTAACCACCATTTCCACTATTTCAGCTAGAGCGTCGCCTTTCTGCCATAGTTCATTATGGTCACCTCCGCAGGGATACTCGATTACTTCCATACTCATTGCCTTGGATCGCTGCAACCTGGCCGACATTCCCTGCAATTGGCTGTAGGGTACGAGGCTGTCCTCCTTGCTTTGTACCAAAACTGCCTTAGTGCCCTCCGGCCATACTGATGCCCAGCCATCGACGGAAATGGGGCTTATAGTTTGCCATACTTTGTCGTCATCGCCAAAGGCTAGGCGGGTAAACGATTCATAGAGAGGGATGAGCTCTCGATGGTTCGGTCCCGGCTCCTTGATAATCGATGGCATATCGTAAAGTCCATTTAGGCCGACAATCGCCTTTGGCTTCGAGAGGTTGAGTGTGGCGGCTTCCGCAGTCCAAATCTGGTGGTTCATTGCAACTTGAAAGGCGAGAGTGGCGCCACAGCTGTGACCAAGTAAGACATAGTTGCTCCCGAATCCAGCTTTCTTCTGCAAAAAGGAAAGTGCTGTAAGAACATCGACAATATGCTGAGGGTGCTTTGCTTGGCGACTCTCATCAATCGGGTCATCATCATTTTTTGGCGGCGATGGGTGGGTTGGGTGATTGGGATGAATGGAAAGCGAGTAGTTTATCGTGGCGAATCCAGCAACCTGACCCAGGACCTTGGAAGGCTTAGAAATGAGCTTTTGTACTGTGACGTCGAAAGAAGACGAGTCTACTAAAGGGTCTCGCCATGCTCCCCCGTGTATGTAGATCACCCAGACTCCGTCCCTAGACGCAATTGAATCTGGTGGCAGCGTCTTTGGGTCTCCTGCTCCACAAGGGATCCAGACATCCAAGTTTTGAAGAGCGTGGGGATTCGGCGTGTATGGTAGGTGGTGTTTGTGCCACGCCGAAAAAGAGCCTGATGAGCCAGCTGGAGCCGTAAGTTGCCAAGGCACTGATGACCACAACTCGGACGCCATTTAGTGATGGAAGCTTATGCGACTGTCAAAGGTCGATTTGTCTCTAAACACGAACGGCTCGGCTGTTAATGTTTTTAAAAAAAATATTAATATATAGTTGCGTGTTAAGTACCTAGAATCCGGTGCTTTACTTCACAATAAGGCAGATATCGCGCTGAAAATTTTATAAATCGCCAAAGTGGTAAAGGCTATACGGAATCTCAGTGGGGCGGTGCAGGAGGGTGGTCAGAGGGATGGGATCGGTGTCGGAAGATAAGATCGCTTGTTGCACCACAGGAGTCGGATAGGACCGCATGGGGCCTTTTGGTGTGACATCCGACATCCCGAACCCCCCACGTTGCCTTGAAGTTGGCTGTCGCGTTAAGATTGCCCCAACACGCGCGGGCGGCCTTGATCCACTATCAAAGCACGAATCTCTGATGTGCAATACAGCACGGTCTAGGCTAGGTAGTCCCTTTGACCTTCCGTCCGCCTCACATGGAGATAAGCCACTTGCGCACCCCAAAAGATAGGCTACTGGCGTTTGAAGTCGCAGTTCCTCATCCGATCTCGAGGACGACGTCGATTACGTATTGTCTTATGGGCTCGTTGAAGCAAGCATGACACGCAGTTCTATAGCGAATTGAGGGAATGTGGAAAATGGTTTGATAGTTTCCAGAGCAGCACTTGGAAATAGCAATGAGGCAAACTAAGAATGGTGTTGTATTGTATGCTTGTCTAGTCACCACTCCGGCGTAAGTCCTTCGGCCGAATGCTTTATTTTGACTTTCCCTCCTCGTAATATTCAGGATAGCTTGGCTTATAACCGAGTATTCGACTTCCCCAAAATGCTGCTGAAGTCAAGAGCATCCTGCTGGCAATGCGTCCTAGCCACTCATATGGTAGCGGCACGGCCAGTGGGGTGTCGGCGTCATGCAAGAAGACCATTAGCTGGAAGAGGCTGGGGCCGCTCTTGTTCGTCTTGCAGTCGTCCAGATAGCCGAAAAAGTTGCGGAAGAACCTTTGTTCCTTCTCATAACTGTCGGGTGAGAGATGGACATCAATGACCAGATCTTCGACCTCGGAGGCGTTTTCGAAACGGTGGTATCTTCCAGCAGGAACTATTGCTGTTTTCTGGCCATCTTCCGACAATGTGGTAAACGGCCGAGGCTCAGTTCCCATATATATGCTTGCCGTGCCCTTGTGTAGTTGGAAGAACTCGTCCTGGTGAATGTGGTAGTGAAAAGGAGGCTGAATGATGGATATACCATGTTCCTCAGTTGTGGGAGGCAGGACGTGTGTCATGACATACTTGGCGTCTGGAGCGTGGAACATTACCGAAGATCGCCCCTGCTCGTAGAATATGGGGTTGTTAGCGGCATTGTTGGTGCGCGCTGGGAGGGATGGACGAAAAATTGAAAACATTGTTGTGGTGATAGATGACGACTAGGAATGTACTTGACAGCTAGATAGCCACTTGATACTGGTATCTAAGACGTGCAAAGGGACTCAGCAGAAAACCCCGTTTCTTTGTCTTCTATCTCCCGGGGGGCGATCATTTGACAGTTTTTATTCTTACGGAACGAAGATTGTGGTGGGGTAGTTCCTATCTAATCTCTTAGTCAACCCTGCGAAAGCGGCAATATCCCCGGCCGCCGGCGAACAGGTGTAACGAGCGGAAGAGGACCTCCAGGAAGGCCCACCTTTATTAGCACGAGAGCGCCAACAAACTAGCATCTCCGCAGACACAAGCTATCTCCACTCTGCTCCATAGATTTATGTTGGAATTGAAGATAGCCTGGGGTGCATTATTGTTAAGAGCTAGCATATCTATACAGTATATTGCGTATATATATAGGGTGGGTCAATGTGTTTAAAGGGCCACGCCTTTTATTAATAGGTTTACAATAATTGCGCTATTAGCACGTTGGACAATAACTTGTCGTTCGAATTTCGAATCGCGATCATTCGCAATGGCCAAAGAGGCAGCATCCAACGAGGCTATCACCGCGAAGCCAACTTATGTAGCCGCCCCTGGCACCGAGATCCTCATCGACGAAAACCAAGTAGTGCACATATCCACTCTTCAGCATTCAAAGAAGGGTGACGACCATATCCTCCTCGTGCCTCAACCATCGTTGAGCGATCCCAATGATCCTCTTCGATGGCCGTCGTGGAAAAAATGGGTGGTATGTGTCTTCGGTTCGAACAGGAAACCAGGCATACTAAAACAATGATTTAGGTGTTTTTGAATGGACTTTTCTACACTTTTATCGGCGCTAATATTGGTCCCATCATGTCTGGAGGTACGCTTCTTCTATCGAAACTGTTGTGAGAATGCTAATATGATCAGGCATGGTTGAGCAAGCTGCATTTTTCGGTATTCCTCTGACTAAGTTGTCTTGGTCTGCCGGCATAGCCCTCTTTTCCACCGGCATTGCGACTCTGTTCTGGATTGTAAGTGACTCATGATAAGCCGTGACCATTGCCGAGAAATGCTGACATTATTTTAGCCTCTGTCGGTCAAATATGGACGACGACCAGTATTTCTTGCATCAACACTCACCATGGGAATTGGATGCATTTGGTGTGGCGCGTAGGTTGGCCACCGTTCTTGCCCCGATTGGAGTCTCTAATCCAAGTCACAGATCATCACGGACAACCTTTGCATCGTTCTTTGTAGCCAGAGCTTTTGCGGGCTTCTGTGCGGGTCCCATCGAGGCCATCGTTCCGAATACTATAACCGACATCTTCTTTCTACATGACCGAGGCGAGAAACTCGCCATATATGGACTGGGAGTTCTGGGAGGTTACGAAATCGGTCCTGTCTTGTCGGCATATATCATCCAAGGTATTGGCATAAGCTGGTATGTCATTAAAATGAGGCATGTATTAGCCATCAATCTAACATATGCGTAGGGCTTTTTACGTGGTCGCCATTGCTAGCTTTGCCAACTGCATTTCCATATTCTTTACCATGCCTGAAACCATGTTTTTCGGCTGTCGTCCCACCGTCGAATTAGCACAGGCAGGAGACCTGACTTCAGGTGCACTAGAAAGAAGCAGGCCTGAGGGCTCTAAGGCGAAAATGTCGGACCCATCAGACACTGAAGCCGGAACCGTGGAAATCATCCCTAAGACGTACACCTCATCGCTGAAACTCTGGGGAGACTCCAATCCCTACGTGTCGCTCAAGAATAGTTTTCTGCGTCCCTTCATACTAATCTTCTAGTAAGTATCGACATGCTGTACCGCCTATCCACGACGAATACTGATTGCTCGGTCAGTCCCACCGTCTTATGGGCCAGTCTAGTCTATGGGATGGCTTTAGGTAACTTGTTATCTTGCAGTTTATCCCCGAGCGAGTGTCTTACTAATGGATATCAGCTTGGAATGTCGTTCTTGCCCTGACGGTGGCTGAACTTTTCGCACCTCCGTAAGTCCCCAAACGAAGGGTAATTCCATTCGGGAGGCTTACATAGTAACTACCATAGGCCGTATTCCTTCGGCTCCGGTAGCCAAGGTCTTGTTTTTCTTGCCCCAACAATTGGAAGGTATGCGAAGCGGAAATACTATGGAGTGAATAGCCTAAGCTGACAATGTTGCTTTAGTATCATCGGCACGTACTTCTGTGGGCGATTAGCTGACCATGTCGCCACTTATTATACTCGCCGCAATCACGGCATCCGAGAACCTGAAATGCGATTGCCGATTGCGATCATTGCGGCATTCTTCACTTTTGCTGGTGTTTCCATTGCCGGGCCGTGTTATGTTAATCAAACGCATTGGATTGGTCCAATCGTAGGATTCGCAGTATTAAGCATTGGCACTCAGGTGGGGGCGAATCTATCTTTAACATATGCACTGGACAGCCACAAAGAATTAGCTGGTGAGATGATGATTACAATCTCGGTCATCAAGTCAACCATTGCGTGGGCATTTTCTTGGTTTATCAACGATTGGGTTGCACTCAACGGCATGATGGATGTTTATTTTACCAGTAAGTTCCTTTATTATGCTTATATATATTTAACAGCAAGTTCGTTGACTTACAATAACTAGTTGCTGTATTAAACATCGCTGTTTATACCTCGACCATTATTCTTTATTTAAAAGGCAAATCTCTTAGGATCTGGATCCACGAGAAGAATCTATTCCATCGTTATAGTTTAAAGTAAAATACTCTGGTTTTAAAGTATCTTTTATACAAAGAATGTTAAATGGATTTTGTTACGAAAAGTCGTTCTTAATCCCCGATCTGCTTTATAAATAATTCGTTTAACATAACGCTTTTAATAAAAATAGCAAATATTCTGGCATTAGATAACACGAACTGCTATAGCACTATTAAGGTTATAATGAAATCACATTTTATACCGTAAGTATTAGCATTAAGAATTCTAACTAACGCATTCTTCACCATATACGGCACTAACGTAATTTAGTCGCGTTCTAACTCAGCCATGTCAGGCTTTTTTAGATAAAATTCTGACTAAACGTCACGACTTACCTTACATCCAATTTTTTTATAATATCTAAAGCTTAGATCAAACACGAAGTTATTGCTATACAAATTAGTCAAACAGCTATATTTACGCATATTTCGTTATCGACACACGATTTAATCCACAATATATAATCCATCGATCAAGACACGCACAAGCACGAAGCTTCTAATTTTCAGATTTTTATATATATACAGTTAAAAAGCTGTTTCGTTAAAGTATCGGGCAACGTGGCAATGCGTATTTTGCAATTTTACCATCTTAATTATAAACAACCCCATATTAACCTTAAAATGTGCTAGCAATATAAAAAAGTTCAACAAATACCTTAATCCGTTATACAACACAATATAATATACAAATTATTTAGTTATAAAGATCGACGTTATAAAAAGATAAAAAAATTCTATAACCTTGGCGAGACAATTAAACGCCTTCGAAACGACCATAAACTTTCGTTTATTAAGCGGCCGTACGGGCTAGGAGTATTTAACAGCCATAGCCACGTTTGGTATTGCTTCTAGTGCAATACTGACTTTGGGAAAAATCACAAAAGCTATCAATCAGATCAAGCTATATGGAACCACCTTAACGAAAAACACGACCATCAGTTTAGTGTCATTAAAGTTTAGAAATAACTACTCTTATCTGGGGTTTAATGAAAATATGACTCAGAGCAGGCTAGTACATCTGTCCTGACACTGAAAGATTACACAAACTTGTAAAAGCAGTGCCAATCCGATTGTGTTTTGAAACACCATTTCCACATGGTTGAACTTCTTGAATATTTCCTCCACCGTCAACTACTCGCCGTGACATTGCGGTATCCCGTGCCTGCCTTCCATGGCTCGTTACTGTTGCCCTCATCCTTGGTCTCGTGGTTTATAAAGCAGAAATCGACGCCGTCATCATCGTATTTGAGAACGATATTTAGCAGCTGACTCAGCGCATTGTAACTGTCCCTCCAACGCCCGCCCGACATACTGCTCTAGTCGTCAATCAGAAACACGGTGTCGAACTTGCTCAGGAAAGCGTAGGGGTCGTTGTTAAGACGTAACCGGCCCCGGATAATGGAAGGTCATTGTGTACGAAAGGGACACGGATAGCACGAACGCAATCAACGCGGAGTTTCCAGCAAAAGTCTTTACCCAGGACGGCCAAGAGAGGGATACCAAGGCTTGGGCATGGGCGTTTGGGTACGATATTCAAAGCAAAGATAAGCGCCGTTGGGTTTGCAGAAAATGCTGCCAAACGAAGGCTTCAGGGCCTGCCAACTACCTCGCCACACGCATCCAAAATCAGGGCTTTCAACAACTTAACTCAACATCTGAAAATGGCATTTTATGGTGGATCACGGACCAAATTATAGACCGTGCACAGGGTGACGGTGCACAATATGGTCCGCAATCAACTCAATATAGGTCCTTGGTTGAGTTGTTTAAGGCCCTGTCCAAAATGCAACGAGGCACCTGTTTTCAGCCCACAGAATTAAGGCCCCGGAGGACAAGACCAAGTCTTCTGCTGAGAAGAAAGCCAGCTCCAGCGCCGCCCCGAGCACTGGCAATCAAGATATCCGCGACTTCTCGTCGATTAGTCAACAATTCAACCTAAACACAACAAACGCCGAAGATCAACGCGTCGCCAACGCTTTGATTACATCACTCGATCGCGTCACATTCCAACGTCTTCTAATCGACTACATTGTGGACTCTCTTGCACCCTTGAACACAGCGAGCAACAAGAAGCTACAGAAGGTCTTCGAATACCTTAATCCGTGTGTCAAAATTCAGGGCGCGCTGCCGACTGGGCCCTCGATAACGAGGAAAATCAAAGAACAATATCATCGCCACAAACAACGTGTAGTCAACGCACTTGCCAATACTACGGGCCAAATCCATCTCTCGTTTAATGGCTGGACCTCACGGAACCCATCATTCCCTCTATGGCATCGTTTGCTTCTTCAGAACAGAAAGTGGGCAGCCGGCCAAAATTGTGCTTGGTGTCCCAGAAACCAAAGGCAGGCATTTTGGCTACAATGTTGGTGGCGAAATCCTCGAAGTCATTGAGTTATTCAATATCTCTAAACGCATAGGGTACATAACCCTAGATAACGCAGAAAACAACGATACTGCGTGGGAAATAGCTGGGGCCGAACTTGGCTTTGAGGGACGGCTGCGGCGAGGGCGCTGCTTTGGCCACACCGTCAACCTCTCTGCCAAAGCTTTTCTGTTTGGCAATGACGTCAACGCCTTTGAAAAAAAGCTGCAAAACGCTGTTTCTTTAAACGAACAAGACTACATTCTTTGGCGCAAAAAGGGCCCAGTCGGCAAGTTACACAACCTCGTTGTAGATATCATCGGTCTACATATTTATCGGTTGTCTTACGTCAATTGCAGCAGGTCGGTGTTGTCCCCCTCCAACTCATTTCCCTTACTAATTTACTTTTGCCAGGACAAAAACAAACGCGGCGAGACCCCCAAAGACCGATCCAAGCCCTTGCTCAACGTCATTCTCGACAACCAAACACGCTGGCTTTCGCAGCTCTACATGATCCGCAGGGCGATAAAGTTAACATCCTTCCTCGCTTTATTAATTATGCAGTCGCGATCCGGATGGGAAGAAAAACATCGTAGCAAACGGACGGGCACGCTGACAGCAGCTACGAAAGCTAAAATGCCACGCTATTTGCGAGAAGAGAACCAGCTCACAAAGCATGACTGGGAGGTCCTGGGCCACATCGGGGCTATCCTCACAACCTACGAAACAGTTCTTCGGACCCTCGAAGGCGACGGCGAGATTCGCCTGCGCAAACGAGGCTACACTGAATCCTTCGGCAATGTGTGGGATGTGGTTCTGGGCTTTGAGGTGCTGCTTGAGATGCTCGAAGAGTACAAACGGAAGGCCGACGGGCTCGCAGACAGCGACTTCTTCAAGATAGGCGTCAACTTAGCTTGGACTAAGCTCGAGCAGTACTACAGAAGGCTTGACGAGACTCTTATATACTACACAGCTTTGGCGCTACATCCAGCCTATCGATGGGACTGGTTCGAGCATAAATGGGGGGACAAGCCCGCGTGGATTGACCACGCCAAAAACCTGGTGCTTAACTTGTGGCTGACCGAATACTCCGGTGTAGATATCACGGATCCTCAACAAACGGCGCCAGTATCGGACTCCGAATCTGACGAGGCATCCGACGATCTCCCCCCCGCAAAAGAGCGCGCTTTCCTGATCCCTTTGCCCCTTACGCGATGCGGCGGCTATCCCATACGAGCTCCCACGACGAGGCCGTGGCTGGCGACGAATACAAGCATTGGATTGCTACACGGGAAAAGAAGGATCGCAAGGTTCGAGATCCCAGGGAATATTGGCACAACAACCGCTACGAATACCCGAGGCTATCACGAATGGCGCTGGACCTACTTTCTGTGCAAGCCATGTCAGCGGAGTGCGAACGCTTGTTCTCAGCTGCTGGACGGCTTCTTTCGCCATTGCGCTCGGGCCTAGATATCCAGCTTGTTGGGATGATTCTGACGCTGCGGTCCTGGCACCGGGCGGGGATCGTGAAGGACATCGATCCTTCTATTCTATCTTTGGCAGAAGAAGAAGAGGATCAAAGGGTCAGATCGATGCCACATCAGGATGCCGTCAAACGCGTGACTGCTTGGCTTGACGAGTCACAGCAGCCGGAAGCAGGAGAGGACTTGAGCTAATTACAACGCCAAAGACTGGGTATTTAGTTGTAAGTTGTCTTTCGCGATACATTCAACCCTTGGCCAACTACAACAGCAAACAGAATAGGTACTGCAAATCCACCCATTTCAACTCAACTCAACTCAACTCAACTCAACTCAACTCAACTCAACTCAACTCAACTCAACTCAACTCCACTACAAGGTCCAGTTGATCAACTCCACCACGGGACGTGATGGAGTTGAGTTGAGTTGATTTACCCCCTGGCTGGCCTATGAAGCTATCTGTAGACGTTGGCTAGTGAAGCCGCAAAGTACGACAGCTTGTGGGCCCTGCTTTCACAAGTCTCAAACTAAGCGACCTGCATCAGCCTTTATCTTGAAGCATAAACCTCGAAGTCTATGCTAATCATCAGTACGTCTTAGTCTATTCCGGGTTACTAGGCACTTCGTCGCGCGAAGCGGAAACAAGGGAGGCGAGATGCTATGCTAGTATCATAAATTGCATTACGCCTTTCTGTAGTGGAGGATGATCTACCAGGCACACCAAGCTAATGCGATATGCCTTCCTCGGCGAGTATCAGCGGAGGTGGGTTTTAATCCCGGGCTTTGGCTGTCTGCACTTATTTCATGACGTAGGGACGAAGCCCACACTAAACGACAAATACACCTGATAAGGCAGTTCCACAGCGGCCCTAGCTTGACACGAGCAGGCTGCTAAAGGCATCATGACCGAGTGTACCTCGCCCAAAATGGTAATTCCCGAACTTGGTGCTTACAAGCAACAGGATCCTTCTCATTTTAATGGGGCCACTAGGAATCACGAGAGACCAATCCGGATATTTCCAAATGTGTTGGAATAGTGGCAGTTCGCGGCTACGTACGATGGCATTCACGGATCGCAGTATAGATCGGGATGCCGGGGTTAAGCCACTACAGCCATCTCGTGGCTGCCAGTTGCCGGCACCCGCACGGCCCACGGCCGTTATCTAGAGTGTTCGTACGATGGGACAAGAGTCCCCCCTTCCCCTTCGTACGATACGTTGAATATAGATCTATTTGCCGTCGCCCTGGTGTAAGAAGTAAAATCCATTCGGATGGTGAAGCCATTCAACATAAGTCTTATTTTTGAAAATAACCTTAGCGTGCTTAGATACATTATTATAACTATAGCGCCGGAAAGCATTACCTACAGGCAGGGCCGAGTCGGTACTATTTGGGCTGGCTCGACCACACAAATGCCGTGCTAAATATATATAGCAACAACGGCGGGAAGCAAGACTGCATCGAATGTTCCAAATAGTAAATAACAAAGAATTATAATACCTTAAGCCTTGTATTTGTTATGCTCTACTTTATTAAGTCGGTCTTACATATACCGGGAACAGCCCTAAATGCACTCTGCCTATGCTTAATCTGCATATCACTGGAATAGGGCCGGTGATATTATTCAAGGCAGCAGTGCATTATGAGTCGCGTCTCGAGGCATTCGCGGGGGTGGGGTGGAGATGTGACCAATACTTGTTGCTCAAATACCGATATGCCGTTAGACTGACAGAGGCCGAGCTTAGTCGCCGAAAGGTAAAATAAGAGTAAGTAACAAGATTTTTCATATTCGCAAACGAGATCTTTGTCATTATTAAGATACTTTGCGAAAGCGGAATTCATGTAAAAGAAATCGACATTTCACGCTGGCGTCTTTACGTGGGGAACAAGACACAAACTGTACCATCCTGCCCGCCCAAAGACGTCCAAGTGTCTTAGAATTCCAGTGCCCATAACCAGTGTGGTAGAAACATATCCTTGACGACCTCCATCCGACCTTTTGCAAGCCAGCGTCGGAATAACCGAACTCATACCAAAGGACTTGCACTGACAGCCTTCATCTGCGGAAGTGCGCCGAAAGCTGCCGTTTCCTCATACATTTCGTATAAGCTTTCCAAAGTGTCGACAAACCCAGTGAATCCCATGATTCTAGTTTTATTAATTGACAAGTTGGCCCTCCTGGCGTAATCAAACTCGGAAATGAGAGTCTTCATGGCTGGGTCCTCAAACACGTTGATCGTGACCTGTCCGCTGGAGTTATGCATTATCTCCTCCCAAGCGGCCTTATTTTCTGGTTGTTGAAACCAATCAGCGAGCCGGAAAGTTGTTTTGAGTGCAGTTGGCGATCCATATCCCAAAGGTGCCTTTTCGCCTCCCGCAAATGTCTGAGTAGTGAAGCTTGATTCTTCACGATCAGGATTCTCGACACCCTTTTCGACACCGTACCAAGAAGCCAGCTGTGAGAAGAAGCGATCCCATGTAAATAGGCCTCCATCTTGAGCGTTGAAAGCCTGGTTTTTGCAGTGGTCCTCGAGCACCGCCCACTCAGTCAAGTATGCCGTCAGCCGGGCAGTGGAGTGAGAGTATTCAAATTGCCAAGCCTCAAAGTCTCCGCCAAACTGCAAAGACTGCTTTTTCTGAGCTTGAACAACAGCGTAAATAGCAAAGGGGTAGAATATATTCAGTGGGGCACGTTGCGCTACACCAATGATGCCAACAGGTCGGATGACATTCCAGCCCGTCTCGGGGTGCTTTTCGCAGTACTGAATGAGCAGGTCCTCTTGGTGATAGTAAAAGTTTGGTTGCAGGTGACGTGGCTGAGGGTCGGACTCGACAAGGGGTGTGCGCGTGCGTCCAATATGAAGTCCATAATTCTTTCCTCCCGTCTGCAAAGCGATACGCTTGGGTTTCAGGGCAGCCAGCTCGAGTCCTTGAAGGAAGTTGTTGAATATGGGCACATTGACTTCACAAAGTGATTGCGCCATCTCGACGCTCATGCCCGAAGCGTTGGCATCATTTGGTTGCAGGTAGGAATAGAAGAATACATAATCCGCGTATACATTAGCGTCTCGTAGGATGTTCGCAATGTTTTGGCCGGAAGTAGACAAATCAATCGAGATCTGCTTAATATGCGCGTGCAGTTGGCCTGGAATAAGTGACATTTGCTCTTCCGACAAGGAGCTTCGTGACAGTGTATAGATGCGGGACCATCGCTTGGGTGCATCGAGAAGTGCACGCAAGGTTGCAAATCCAGATATCCCATTTGCACCACAGATGACTGCGCTCAGACCTTCAATGGATGGATCAAAATCGGGCAGGTTGTGGTAGATGCCACGTTGTCGGAGTGGATAATTTGCTGAGCTCTTCATCATCGCGTGGTATTCTCGGTGGTGGGGAGAAACGATAACTGCACGTGAAATTGCTTCTGAAATCAAGGTATAGGTTGTGACTTACTATTATATAATCGTCCAGGTTAATCGCAAGACTAATATTCATAAGCTACATTCTTATTGTACATCGGGTGGGGGGATTCTTATCTCATACTGCTAGCAATGCAAAGTGGGTAACTGTGAACGTCATCGCTGCACTATCAACGTCATTTATTAATAATCAAAAGCGCGAGATCTCGCGACCCGAGTTTTGAAGCCTTATTGTCAAATAGGTGGTGTGTTGTAACACACCAAAGGATAGCACACCATGGAACCTTACGGTGTTGGCTTAAGTACAAGGGGACTCCCGGGAAATAGCCGATACCACCAAAATAAGCCCGCAGAGTGTAGAAATCAGGAGAAAATGAGCATGCATCAATACATTACTGAATACCTTCTGATCAGACCATTTTAGACCCCATCATCTAACAATTATCGATCCTGGTGGAATATCACCGAATATCCACGAGTTTCCATTCTTTTCGAAAATTATAGATCAACCACATTAATAATCCAACTGTCACGGCGCTGGACCTTGCCTACAGGCAGGAAGTGGATAGACCCCGGGCGCCAGCTGTGGGCGGCCCGGGCCAGCCGATGTGGACCCGCAGACTGATGATATCTTCACTGTCTCCGCCCGAACTGAAGATGTAGCTCTGTCACGGTCGTCAGATGCGGGCAGTATAGGCGGTCGTATAACAGTCTATTCTCTACGGTTCTGGCAGGGTCACGGGTAACTCTATTGACAGGACGTAGCTCGAAGAGCTACATCTTCAGTTCGGGCGGTCCTTCTTACACTCTAACCTGGTTGATGGCCTGCAGAGGAGGCCATAGGGACCATAGGTAGACAGTGCATTAAATTTCAGAACATGTCATCCAAATTCTCCTTCGCTCTTAAGTTTAAGCGCCCGATATAGCGAAGCAGGAGCTAGTCCTGTGAACGTTTAAATATTTATGCAACTGGCTCTTTATAATAAAGCTTTTTGACCGTGGGATACTGCCGAGTGCCAAGATTATGGTTCGCACGAGAAACAAATCTATAATAAGGCAAATGTCTCCTAGCTCTATGATCTGACAACATCACCTAACCAACTCCGCCTCACCCCTGTCGCGTACAGCACCCGAAAACTTTGACCTGGACCCTTTGCTTTTAAAAATTGCCGATCGTCCTCCTCAGCTTACTTTGAGCGGGGAATCAGGTATACATTGAGAGGGCCCTTGTCCCAGAGAATGTATAGCTTACTCTGATCGGCCCAGTCCTTGCTATCATCATGGAGATGGAGGTCGAAATTCCACACCATGCGCGCCATGATTAAGCGCATCTCAGCGTATGCAAGGCTATACAAGTACAGGACTTAATTATTGCCTATCTGCATTTCCAAGATTGGGATTGTGACTTACTTTCTGCCGATGCAGTTGCGTGGCCCAACCGAGAAGGGCTGCATGACCTCCCGCTTGTCGTCAGCAAACTTAGCATCGCCGAGCCAGCGTTCAGGAATGAAGTCATCGGGCTTCTTGAAGAACATCGGGTTATGGTACGTAGCCCACTGGGGGATCTCCACAATCGTCTGTGAGTTGAGGCACAGGAAATCGTCAGCCTTGTCACCGTGTTGTGGTGGGTGCACTTCCTCCGCAGGCGCCGACTTACCTTCCCGGGGACGAACCGGCCGGCGATCGTGTCACCGCCGGGGGTGATGAGGCGGGGCTGCCCAGCCGCGACGGGCGGGTATATGCGGAGCGACTCCTCGAGCACGGCCTGCAGATACTTTAGGCTCTGCGTGCTCACCATGTCGATATCATCCTCGCTAGCGTAGGCCGCTCGGACCTCTTCGGTCAACTTGGCGAGCGCGTTCTGGTTCCGGCCCAGGTAGAAAGTGGCCGCCGACAGCAGAGTGGCCGTGGTCTCGGACCCGGCGATGATCAGGACGGAGGCATTCGACGCTAGCTCCTCAAATGTCATGTTCTGCGTGGTGTTCTGTCATTTTCGTGGACATTCCAAAAAAATAAAAAAATAAAATAAAAACCATTATCATAACGGAGTCGGAGGGGAAGCACTGTATAAAAGAAGAATACCTACACCTTTTCCATCGCGCCCGCAAACCATCTTGCCAATGAAGTCGGGCCGGTCAGATTCGGTCGCCAATCTCTTGCGCACTTTCATCTTCGACAACTCCTCATGCTCCTGGTTCTTGATGATCAGGTCCTTGGGGAGCCATAACTTTCGCCAGAGACCGGCGAAGGGATACCGGAGGAAGTTGCGCACTACCGCCATGAATTTGATGTTGGAGAAGATGAGCTGAACCCACGGGTGGTAGCTCGAATCCTCGAGGCAACCGAAAGGCTCACCGAAAGCCAGATCTCCAATGACGTCAAAAGTGGTGTAGTTGAACCAGGCCGCCATATCGACAGGCTTGGAACCAGCGGCGCTCATCTCGTGTAGTCGCTGGAACAGAGTGTTGATATACTTCCTGATCGTTGGCTGCTGCTCCAGCATGGCTTGAGCCGAGAACCCGTGTGCTAAGGACTGTCGGAAGCGTGCATGATCCGCGCGGTTTGCGCCGATAATATTGTGCCTGGTCGAAAACTGGGCGATGGGATCCTTGCCGTGTTCTTTCTTGCCCGCCTTGCGGTGACCTTTGAGATCCGGGGCAGCGTCGAGGTGGCTGATGCAGAGAATCTCAGGTGCAATGCGTACGAAGTGGCCATACGTTTGGTGGAGCTCAAGGATGCCCCTATGAGGCTGTCCCGAGAGCTCGTTGCATGTGTACGGCAGACGTGTCATGGCCCATAGCTTGGGCCCCGGGAAGGATCTTAAGGGATGGAAATATAGGTTGTATATCAGTACGTATGCAATGTAGGCAATACCCTTGTCGTTGTCCGTGTTAGTATTTGGAGCAACGCTGAGTATAAGGGTATACGGAGACGAACCAGTGCTACAAAGGCGAGCAGTAACTTCCCAGACAAAAGAAGAAACACTTTCGCGCCCCCTGGGTACCGCGGAAGCGACGTCTCGAACTGGGGTCCCGGCGACATAATCACGAACTCGACAAGTCACCGATAGCGTCTTGGAATTATAGGCTCCGAGTGGGATGTCGAACGGTATAAGATATGAAGCGACTTTATAAAGCATATGTTACCTGTATTCCTGGACCTTGAAAAATTGTAAGTAATTAGCTCGGGTTTCACGCTCTCAGGTTTTTGGTGTGGTTGCCACCGAAACCCGCTGCGGACTTCAGAACTGCCGAATCCCGGTACAGCCGTGCAGAACTTTTCGGAACCTATTTTACCCGACCCATACACAGTACAAATAATATCACAGAAGGATGCAGAGATTCTGCAGTAATACGATGATCGTCAATGGGGCGCGTCATGCAACGCCCAGCATGGAACTGGGGAGATTGTTGTTGTTGGGGAAGGGGTGGGGGCGGGGGTTAGCACGGGCAGGTGAAACCGAATACTTGTAGCAGATTCCAGTCTCGGGTGGTATTGTTTTCGAGAGGGATCGCCTTTAGACAGCTGTAGGCTCTATATGAAGCTGTTACTCGGGCTTCTGGAATGATAATGATGTGAACGATTGTGGTATGTAGCTCCTATGTCCATTACACCTGGTTCCGAAGCTCTATCTTATGACATAGTCGGGAAGCCCGTTTCAAGAAATCTCGTGTCAATATCAGCCAATAAGCATCCACGCTTTGCTTCCTAGGTCCCCTGAATGGTCTACGGCGTCGGGCACCACTGAGCTTGAACTCCGTTCCGTGGCTGTGAAGCGACGCCCTCGGCCGGTGCGATACCACTTGCATCCGGCCGCGCATATGTCGCGTGACCACTCCGCTGCGCTGAGCCTTTGTATTGTGCTTTTTATTATGCATGTCGTGGGAATGCATCGGCCGCTTCGACGGTAAGGAAATAAATGAATATATTCATGGGTGGATTTCCTACGTCTACATAGACAGTCATTACCTGAGTGATCAATCTAAGCATCTATCTTACCCATAGGTGAAGTATTCAATACGCTTTGACGACTACACTTGTGAAATAGTTCTATAGTTACTCTTTGCTCAGTATACCTTCTTACGTTCAACGTATCCTGATAACATAATCCCCAGCACCTCTTATATTTCGGTTTATCCTTAGTATAATCGTTATAAATTACCAGTATCCTAACGTTCCAACAGCCTAATTATATAAATTAGCAGGCCAGCAAAATTGTTAGCAACCGGGGATTCTGATTAATTAGAACGCTGAAAATTTAATAAATAATTATAAGTTATCTTTCATAGAAAATTCGATCCTTGGCTACCTATTATTATAAATATAATCTTTATTATAAATCCACCTAATATAATATAATATAATATCGAGGTTTGGTTAATTAACACAATATTAGAATTGCTTAGTTAAATCAACACAATATTATATGTCACGGCGAGCAAGAAGGTATTAGGATGGTTAGGGCTTATCAGGGGCTAACTGATTTATAAACGAAAATAATAAGACTAACGAAAGTTAAGAAAGGAAGAGCTTGGGAACGGCCGTTCCCAGAGCGAGACTATATATCGAGCTTTGCGGATACTACCGATAAGATCGTGGCTCGGCCTCCTGATTGGTGGTTTCGGTGTACGGCAGTGGCCGGCCGTCACACTATATCGGAAAATTGTGATGTTGTGTTGTATTGTGTAAGTCCCTAAAGACGGTATAATAGGGATTATGTTGGAATACTGGCAGTTCGCGGCTTCGTACGATAGTATTCGCAGGCGGCAGTATAGTATAGGATGCTGGGGCAAGCCACTGCAGCCACATCGTGGCTGCCGGCCACCGGCATCCGCACGGTCCGCGGCCGTTATCTAGAGTGTTCGTACGACGGGCCAAGAGTCCCTCTTTTCCCTTCGTACGGTACGTTGAATATGAGATCTATTTGCCGTCGCCCCTGGTGAAAGAAGTGAAATCCATTCGGATGGTGAAGCCATTCAACAGATTAACTTGTAAAATCGTATCTACTTATAATTGCTGTTTCACAGCGCCGGCCACAACCACTGCATTCTGCTGCCAAAACATTGGCACCAAAAAGTGCTACACCACAACAGCGCTACACTCTCTGCTAAAATGCTTTACTTCCACAGCGCGCTCCCACTGCCAACTCCGCCTCGGCATCTCATACCGACAATCGGATTCTCCTAAGGCATACTTCGTGACGTGAAATTGACATAAAGCGGACCCTTGTCCCAAATAACAAATGCGTTCTGAGTTGCATGCCAGTCGTCTTGTCCTGGCAGCAACTCCATATCGAACCTGAACAAGATACGGGACACGATCAGTCGCATTTCCGAATATGCCAGGTTCTTGCCGATACAGTCGCGGGGACCAGTGCTGAACGGTCTAAAGACAGCATGGTTATCGTTGTCGAACTTGGAGTCATATAGTGGATGTGTCCGCTTCAGCCAGCGTTCGGGCCAGAAGGCGTCGGGCTCGAAAAAGTGCTCGGGATTTCGGAACGTCGCCCATTGAGTGACGTGTATCACAGTCTATGGAAAGTGTTATAGATAGAACGATGATGTTTATTTGGGAATGACTTACGCCCTTAGGGACAAATTTGCCCTCGATTTCGGCGCCGGGTGACGCTCGAGCTGGAGTCGCCGCCGCCGGAGGGTACACTCTCAATGTTTCTTCGAGCGTAGCATGCAAGTATGGCAGACTGTTCGTACTAACCATATTGATGTCCGATTCGTTTTGAAATGCGGCCCGAACCTCTTCCAGCAGCAGCTGCTTTGCTCGAGGTGTCTGGTTCAAGTAGAAAAAAAAGCCCGATAATGCGCTTGCGGTAGTCTCACTCCCTGCGATCACGAGCAGAGGTGAATTGGCCATAATTTCCGTCTTAGAGAGGCCTGACCGTCCATTACGGTCTGGCTGCATCATGTACGTCGTAAAATCTCGCTGGCCTTTCGGTTGCATGCCTTGTTCCATACGCGCGCTGCCCTTGGCCCGGGCCAACTCACGGTTCTCTTCTCCCTTTTTTGCCTCCTTGGCTCCGAGCAAACGGATGATCAGAGGCGCAAAAAAAGGGTAGTTCCGGGCACCTCGAACTAACGCGTCTCCCCTGAGGCCCTGAAAGATGCTAAGAACCCACGGGTGGTAAGTGCTACTCTCAAGGCTGCCAAACGGCTCCCCGAACGTCAGTTCACCAATAATATCGAAAGTGGTGAAATTGAGCCATTGGACGATATTTATCTTCCTGCGATAATCGGCGTGCTCCTGGATACGGTCAACGAGTAGGTCGACATATCGACCAATCCTCTGCTCCTGCTCGTACATGGCTGCGTCACTAAAAGCATGGCCTAGTTGTCGACGTTGTCGACGATGTGCATCTCGTGGTGATGCTATGATCGACTGACTAAGTGTACTGGCAAAAGCCTCGGGGGCTTTTTCGAACTCGGCAGCCCCGCCTGTGCGACGAGCATACACCTGAGGCCATCCAACGCTTCCATCCAAGGCGAGGCGGTCTGGCCCTATCCGAATAGCTGGACCATATTTCCTGTGGAACGCGGCGATCTTCGGGAGATGAAGGCCCTTGATACTTGCTTGTGTAAATGGCAAAGCGGAAGCAGCCCACAGTGTTGGGCCCGGGAATTTGGATAACGGATGAAACCAAAGTCGATATACAACAATTCCAGTTCGATATGCAAAGAACTAAAGGGCCCGATTATCAGTGTTCGTTACTCCGTTAATACTGAGTATTTAACTTACGAGAATCAGGAGTATAAAGACTGAATTTTCCTTATTCAGCCAATCGCCTGTAAACTGATTGGCGTATTGACCGGGAAGACGGGGAGGAGACATTTTCGTAGTGTTATATACGTTCTGCTTTTCGAAATGCTTAAAGAATTGACTTTCGTAAAAAGGAAGAGTTGGTAAATTGCAGGTTTTTATAATTAATAAAGTTATGGCAAGCAAGCTTTAGCGCGCCTTTCGTACCCCACGCGCCCATGTTTATTATACACTTTCTTTATAAAAACTGCTAGGATTTATTCGGCAAAGCAAGGTCCCGGCAAATTTATGCACGACTATAGCGTGCGATCGGGCTTTCCTGTTACGCGAACCCGGATAAAGGTTACATTTCCGGGGATAAGCCATACCCCGAATAGCGAGCGTTATTATCATATGATATTAAAAAAAAATATAAGGGTGTAATTAGTAATATCTTATATATTTGTTGGAATACTGGCAGTTCGCGGCTGCATACGATGGCATTCACGGATCGCAGTATAGATCGGGATGCCGGGGCACAGTCACTGCAGCCATATCGTGGCTGCCTGTTGCCGGCACCCGCACGGCCCACGGCCGTTATCTAGAGTGTTCGTATGATGGGACAAGAGTCCCTTCTTTCCTTTCGTACGATACGTTGAATGTAAGATTGCCAGAGGCTAAGCGCAGATAGTGCTACAGCGGCGTGCCGCCGCCCGAAATAGTATAGGATAGTTGGTCACGGGGATAGCTTCACTCTGCTAACGCAGCGCCCGCTACTTATACCCGGCGTGCCTGCGCTGTTCTGCTACTTTTCGGCTTCGCCGAAAGTAACAGCCCTCCCCTAGTCTTCGAGGCAATGCAGAGCAAGAAGTGGGTGTATACAGAAAACGAATAGACACGTGTATTGCAGGATACTTGTACAACGCGAGGTTTTGTTACAGCGTCCGATCGCTCGGGCGTGGATTGGGGACCTGGTCCTTACATTCTATACACATCAAAAGGATGTGCTCCATAGCGAGGATTCACTTCATTCCCGTCAAGGATATCACTAGATTTCGGGTGGACGCAGCCCCGGGAGAAGGGATACTGCTGGGCGACTTGGATTCTCCCAGTTGAGTCTGCCATAATTTCAATGACACCTTGTGTCGGCGCGCTCAGCAACTGCAGGATCGTGGAATGCTGGGCTTCGTATCCTCTGAGTAGCTCGTCACCTGTCCCCGCGGCCCCAGTACCCGCGAAGGCAGCCATAACACTTCCTACTCCGTAGCCTCCCATGGCTGCACTTTGAACCGTGCTGAACAACATCCCAGCCGTACCGGCTGACTGTATACCTGCCGCCATCGATCCTAATCAACAATTTTTGTCTTTTGGAAAAGCCAGAGATTGCATCCGCCGAATCTAGACGATGAATCTGTAACAATGTACAGGACCCCGCTTTTTCCTTACTGGTCCAGGCTCTCATGATCGTTAGACTGGAACGCTTTGCACCAGGGGGGGTCTAGGGGGCTACAGGCATAATCACTTATAAACGGCCGCGGAGGCTAGATAATCCGATGCTTGCCCTATTGTCGGTTATACTGCCAGCCCCGGCGCTCGTTCTCTAGCGCTTTGTCAAATCGTCTTGCCCATTATTACGACAACATGATTCTAGCTGATTATTGCTTGATTGGAGTAAGCGCTGCGAGCGGGCTTGTGGCCTAATGCAGAGCACCCTTTGAACTCACATTGAAACCTATAGTCGACCTCACCACGACTTGAACTGCCCTCGGGATCGGCTCAAGATTGGCCGTCACATCCAGGTAGTGAAGAAAAGTCCGCATTCAACCATAACAGATCTGTATCTCACAGGTACAAGAAGTATTTAGGGCAGCAACACCGTAATATGAAAAGGAAACATTTATTTTCGGTAAGCGTTGTCTTGAATGTTACAGACTCAAATCTTTCCTGAAGTGCCTCAAGCACGTGTTTCTCGCGTATCCTTCAGCGATGCCTACACATGAATCAGTGATGCTTTAACAACTTGCAATAGCTCGGCAACTCACAATTCGCTAACCAAGCTAAGAGAAGAAGGCCGTTTTGCCAAAACTGCTTCAGTACCGCTCCAAATATTGTGATGCCTTTCACGTCGATGGCATGCTGTAAAACCGGGGCGATGCTCCTGCGTTGTTCTGTGGATACAAATGGTGGCCCCATTGCAACGAAACAGGGGTTCCACCGATACAGCCACATATAATCATTCGACCTGGCTCCATTTCTATCTTGCTGACTGCAGATATCGTGTCCAATTCCTATGATTGTGTTGATTCCTACTTGTGGTCTTCACAAGGAGGCACTGATACTGCCGTTATAATTTATGCCCCAGCAGCGAATTCGGTCACATCCTATCTACCGCGAGGCAAAAGCCAGCGATCGGGATAGAGGCAGCCACGATGGAGGCATTGCACTAGAACATCGCTTATTACCAAGCTCAGTTCACAGAGGTAGATGCGACCTGAACCATATCATGTACCACTTGAGATCAGGTTCGTGGATGAAAGAACGAAAGCAGGGCTAGTCCCACCTTGAAGACACAGTTGGAAGCTCAGATGATGAATACCAGCCTCTAAGGAGCTGTAGGCGCAGCAAAAAGAGTAAGGAAAATGCAGAGGATGACTTGGTCTGCTATCGGATAGATGGGCAAACATACAATAGCTGGCGCTGCCTAAAACCCACCGACCACATTTTGAGTCTACATACCTTAGCCATGTACGGCACTAACATAATTTAGTCCAGTTCGAATGCATTTACAGTGGCTTCCTGGTCAAGTTTTGCAAGGACAAGCTCGATCTTGTCATACAGCGGCGTCGAGGTATTACTGGTACCATTGGAATCTCTGCTGCAATGTCAGTACTACTAGCAAAGAATCGCCCCGTCAGGAGGAACTTGCTTCCGTCAGCGGACCACATGGACGGAGTGTTCCTGTTTGGGATTACAGAGGCGTGCTCTTAGTGGCAAACGATCTCGGCATCGTCGCGTTGCTTCCATATTTGACTAAGTTAGTTCATGGATATCGACGTCGAAAGGGATGCGTCAGTCATTGATTGCTTCTAAAATATTCCGCAATAGATAATGAATAGGACTGAATCCCAACCCAGATGTTTACAATTTCAGTTTTTTTCGAACAAGAGATCATCAATCCCCCCACCGGTCATCGTATTAGTATATATAATGAAGCCCCAGACATCAAGCGTCTAATCAGTGAAGTGGTAGTCAGGAGCTTCTGGCAACTTGTAGTGCGCGAGGAAGATGTAGAACCGGAGCGGGAAGACCAGAACGAAGACGAAGATGAGGGTGCAATGCATATTCTTGGTAAGTTACAAACCAAGATATTTAACCGCTGCAACGACTCTCCGGATGGCTGCATCGAACGGGTTTTGTGGACCTGTAAGTGGTGTGTGGATTTGTGGAAGCAAAAAACCCGAGATTCTCTCCATGTACAACACCTACAAATGAAGTCTTTTGCTTTATCCTCGAGATTCTACTGTTTAAAAACGTTCTGGCTCTGGAGGGATATCCGAGGAAGACAGAGCGGAACGGGATAGCTAAGCGAAACAACATCTGCGCATGAAACACGGGCTGTGAAATATGCTTATGGCCTACGTAGCGTCCCTCTGCCCCGAAGTGGTTGCTCGTCCACGAATGAAACATCATTCCCGCGAAGTAGAACGTGCCCTTGGGTTGTGCTTGCAAGATCGAATCTATAGGGATAGTAACTCTATCACATTCGATTCCCCGGGAAAGTCCCTAACAAACATCTAACGACCGATTGCATTCTACCTTTTTTTACATTGTTTCTTCAAGGGTCCTTGTGCGAAAACATTTCGGCATTCTTAGGTGATTCTTGGACGTAGTAGGCAATTGGGTACTTGTGTCTTGGAAGAATGTTTTCAGCCAAAAGACCAGGACCACAATCAATATAGATTCTATACTATGGGATGTTCCTAATTCTTGTGCTGGTAAATGCATCTCGACCACACGTTAAAAGATATTGTCGCATCTTAGCAGCGGCTTCCTTTCCGTCACATCTAATACGTGAATCTTCGGGCCCAACTGCCGCCCCGTAACCCAGGGTAACAGTAAGGCAAGGGAGGGTATCCTTATTATCGCATCTTAAAGAAGAGCTTTGTATGCTTGGAAAGAGTCAGCAGATCTGAGAGACTAGAGGTACGGCCTAGGCAACTATACCTTCGCGCTGTTCCCGAATGTTTGCTGCTGTGCATCGTAGCCTTGCAGCCATCTCTTTTCGTGGTGGCTCCGTATTTCCAAATAAGCTGCTCAACCACGAATGATTGATCTCCGGGTTTGTGTAATTTAATTCCTTCAATCTACCGGAACCACTACCGATGCGCCACTCCCCGATATTAACATGGATAACATCTTTTTCAGATGCGCGGATAACTATGGACAATCCAATTTTGATAGTATCTGCGGCGCTAGCAGATTGGGTCGCCGGGCGGGTCGGAAATATGCTTAAGTCTAATAAAAAGTAAAAGTATGTGCCGCCTGGACCACCACATGAGTCATGCCTTAGAGAACAATGTGGCCGACATAATCACACAGCCGCTGGCTGTCACGAATCCATAGAGCGAAATGCACGTGCCTAGATGCTTATCCTCTCCTATAACATTTGCTGGTAGAGCCAGTGCAGGAAACAGCCCAGATTCAGCCGGAGAAGCCCCCTTGATTCGAGCTCCTCCTGGTAGAGGTACGAGTGGCCAGGAACCTAGCTAGGCACGGGATGCGAGGGGCGCTCCCCGACCCATGAAGGCCCAAGATTGAGGTCGAGAATGCTGATCCTGAAGTTGTATTCTCGTTCGAAAACTTGCAGGGAAACAGGGGCATTTTGTGCTTCGCATAGAGCACAGTGCTGTAAAGTGACTGGACGAAGACCAAGACGAATGAGGACTAAGATAAGAGCGTGATGCTTATCCTTGCTAAGTTGATGATCGAGGGGACGCCAGTCTGATTCTAAGAAAAAAAATTTAAGCAGGATCACCGCCGACTAATACATGTCGGCAATACTAGGTACTTCATGTCAGCCTTACCCCCGGATAAATAAACGTTTTAGGGCTATCTCTTCCAACCCGTCAATTGCTCGTTCTCGCGACGGATGTCCCTCGCACGCGTGGTTTTTTCAAACTTTACAGACTACCGGGAACCTCAAGAACTTCTAGCAGCCAAAGCTCAACGTATCTATGACGTTAAGGGTTCCTTTAGACAGTGCACATGACAAGTCGTAACGATCAACCCAGCAGATCGAGACGCTTTAATGCTGCCTAATTGGCTTATTGATCCAGCAACTTGCGCAACACTAGTCGCATGCCGCCCGCACGAGTTGGTAGGCGAGATTCAGAGCCTTATCCTTTTGTCCCTCAAGATTTTAAAGAGTTACAAAGGATTTATTTCACGCCATGCAGACTTGTACGACTACTTACGAGATAAGTTCAGAAGCTGGGGATTACAGCAGAACCTCGTTCCCTTCGGGACTAAAAACTAAGGCTTCCTGAGGTATCCCGCATCCGGGGTAATTGTGTCAATAATTCCGGCGAGCAAGAAGGCAGACGGCACATTTCAAATTCCATTCGGTCCCAATCGGCCAAGCACATGGTTTTAGCCAGAATGACGAGTTTGCTTTGGAAGCTTCAACCCTACTGAGACCTACTGTAACCGCTAAATGTATTGATGGTTGGTACGGTTGTGCATCTTGACGTGCTCAGGTGCATCTTGCAGTCACTGACTGACGATGCCACCTATGCATAACCAGGAGAGGTGACAGGCATCAAGCAATGCATAGAACGAGCCCCTCTCGGAGGCGGTATTTGGGAGACCCGAAAACGTCTCTAGATTCACATAGAGCCGAATTGTCACTTTTCGAGAAGGGGAGGGAAGAGTATCAGAACTGACTGCTCGCATTCTTTAGCCAAAAGGCCGTTCCTGGCTTTACATGATGATCTAGATCTACCGTTTCCAAGTCACACATTAAAAACTACTGACTCAAGGACGCTACTGTACTGTAGCTGACTTTAGGAAGGTTTATAATGGCTCGCGGACTACCAGAACAGAAATGAGACTATTTTGAACCGTCGACACGTGACTGTACAGCAAGCTATAAGTGAAAGTCTCTCACCTAAGGCAGGATTTGCTAGATTGTGGGCAGACAATTTCATTTCATCAAAGATGTCCGAGATTGCTATGGTCACGGCAAACGTGGCTACTAATAATGTCGCGACTTCACAGAACAGCAAAGATTGTCAAGTTATCCTACCAACGGCGAAAGCCAGTAACCTAGGGAGTATCCTAGCCTGGTTGGTAGAGCGCCAAGACCCGCTCAAGTTTCTGCAGTCAATCAGTGTCATCAAGGGCGAGGCCGCCGCAGTTCGCGCTCTGATAAACACAACTGACCAAGCACGACAAGCAATACTGTCGCGAGTCAACGAAGCCAAGTTACTCGAAAGAATCACGAGCAGTCAAATCATGGATGGTATACAGACGAATGTACCGTATGTCGTAGCACCCGCCTATATCGACAGACTGCCGTCCTGCATAAGATTTTGCTGGTTATGCCAAGCTTATTCCCAAGAGAGCTCGGCTGGAAAAGGTTATCACGTGCACGAGGCGTTTTATTAGTCGTGCTTTGGTTCCACGAAAGTCTGCCCTTGCGGTGGTGACCACGAAGGGGAGCGTGGCTCGCCTCTTAGTAGCAGCTCGTGGCAGGATTCTAGAACATCATCCACAGAGGTGGGAGGATCCAGGAGAACACCAGCCCATTCATACACTATCCGCTGCCTGAGATGTGCCAAAGAAGTGGAACTGATGTCAACGGACAAGCCTAAGGATTTTGGAATGGTTAACATAGGTCAGAATCTCTATTATTGTGGTGAATGCGCAGAGAAAACCGGGTTCCCTCAATAGACAATCGATCAGAGTTCCACTTCCGCTACCAAACACAGGAATGCAAAATGCAGACTGACATTCGCATCAGGCGTAGCTTGAATCATACTGCAAGGAAACCAACTGAACCGCGTCCATACAGCAAGAGTGATTCAAAAACAACTTTCCGTGCAAATCTTTTTTCAGCTGTAATGATTTCTTCGTACGCCTTAGCAAACATGTTCGTTTGAATAAGGAAATCAATATATCCCAACATAAGGTGAAAAATAATTGGTTACTTGAAAGCCCGCGACAAAGAGTCTACAGCCAGTGATTATAGGGAAGCCGGTGAGAATTGTCTCAAGCCTTTCAACAGCAAATGGGACCTTATTTCCTACAGCACACTGTGCACTATGTTGCAGCACCTTCACCAGCCTTCGGCGATACTAACCAGGAAGTACTCAGCACTGAGCATGTCCCAAGTCGCCATTACCCTAACTGACTTCCTCGCACAGCCAGCTGCTATTTCGCGCCACGCAGAGCCACCGAACCCCCCGAGCGAGTATGACATGGCCTTTAGGTCTGGCAACATCTACAGCACAACTTAGATGGGACTTCTGCCTGGGGGCTATGTTACAACGCCCATCTGCCCAATGAAACAAAATGCGGTACCACTAACGGGTGCCCCTCTGGGTTCCCTGAGATCGGTCTTGGAAAATGAAATTATCAAATGAATTTCTGATAGAAATATACTCAAGCAAGATTCAATCTATAACTAACATCAGTACCAAAGACATCATATAATCATTGAAGATAACAGTGAGAGAAACAATGAAGCGTGCCACAGAACTCAAATATTCGATCATTCGCAGTTCCCGTTATGTGATTCAAGGAGGGATGGATATACGAGTAATCAAAAACGGCTGTCGGATGGATGCGGAAACCATCAGAGGTGATCTGGAATTTGCCGGCGCCGCATATACGAATCAAGACAACAAGGAAAGGACCGCATAAAAGGACAAGTATATGAGCGGGGTCAAGAATCAATAGTGAATGTGGCGGATCGCAGTGGCGGATTCCGCGGTGACATGCCTCTCTGTGCCGCAGAATGCTGTCTGCAATTAGACCATTGACCGCCGCCAACGAATGGCTTCTACAAGGTAAGTCGCCTTGGTCACTCAGGTCAAAACGTCAGCTGGCCACCCGTTGGCGAGTCGACCAGGATTCTGATGGCGATTTGGAATGACTTGAAAGAGACCAGCACGGAGACAGGTACCGTGGGCCATACGGATAGGCCAGTTGAATCGGCTGAGTCTCGCCTGAGCAAAAGGAGAAGTGGCAAAAAGATGTGAGCGACTACACCCGCAGTTCGTTCCTCAGGCAACCGCAGGCAAAGCCAAAGGGGTTCCTGCCGTCAATATAGCCCCACGTTCTACTCCTTTACGCACTGAAGTTATAATATAGAATGGTGACTTACGTCGTCATTTTCGTTGTCTCCCGGTAGTTGTAGAATTACTGAACAAAGCCAACAGCCTTTCAATTTGCACTCACACCTAACTATTGCGAGTCGAGCCAACGCAATATCCATGAATAATCGCAACGGACAAATCCTGGCAACTTTGACCTCACCTCTGATTTTTACTTATCTCCCAGCGTCAGCCTTTCTGCAGACTCGTCCCAGAACTTTCGTGTAGGCGAATGGCTAAGGCACGTCGGGGAGATTTGGGGAGAATACTGCTAAGTCTTATAACTTAGGTCCCACATTGGAACGATCCACGGTTTTCAACTCCTGGCCGAGCGTTATTCACTTCCGACATCATTGGCAAGATGGGCGGCCGACGTAAGTCGGATATAATCAAATGTGAGACTACCCGTTTACTAATTTGACCACTCTCTAGATAATGTCACCACACGTTTTCTACTACCAGTTTTATCCTCGCCCGTTTCTGTTGGTATCAACGACATCTTGGACATTTCCCCTCTGTCTCATAAGGGGCTTCCCTCGACCGAGATCACCTCCAAGCCCGATGAACCTCCCGAAGATTATGACGGCGACGAGATGATGCTACCGACTCCTGTTGACAGTCTCTGAAACTCAAATATTCCGTCTCGCGCTAGATGCCACGCTCGGTCAGGTTGTGCATTTGTGTCAGGGTATAAAGAACCTAGGATGCTGAACTGACACCGAAAGGACAGAAGTGAGGCTGGAGAGTGAGGCGGACGAGGACATACTCTGTGTTTATATTCAGAGAAAGGGCACCATGGACATGTGGTGGGACAAAGATCAGTCTGTAATGCTACTGGTCTATACCCACACAACCCTCTATATCCTCATCCTCTCACCCCGTAACAACCAACTTCGGCAGACAAGCTCTAGTTTTCCAACCCTTTACATTACCATCGTTCTAATCTCCAAGGCCAGGAGTTTCAGACCATCGCCATACCACTTTCTCTCCAGAAATTTTTTTCTGCTTCATAAGCTCAAAAGCTTCCAAGGCATCATACATTCCCTTCCCTGATAGGCGTCTCACCCGCGGAGGTGAGTACTGACTGCCCACCTGGCTTAGAATCCACGGCATGATTCCTTGCAACCTAGCTGCGCCTTTTTGATCATGGGGCTCTTTGCCTTCGTGCCAGCGGAAATTATCCACACAAAATGACTGCAGATCGTGCACAACGCCCGCAATAGCCATTTCTGCGTGGTGGCTGGCACTCTCTCGTGGGGGTGGCAATGCCAGTGCGATGGAACCTCCTTGTTCCACGCACTCTTCAAGCAGGGAAAGTTCCACTCCCACACAGTCGTAAGCGTGCCTTAGATGGCTACCATGAGGAATTACAGCTTTGATCTTGTTGACAACCCTTTCGTCTCGATAATCGATTGCAATATCTGCACCCAGGCTTCGCAAATATTCGTGTTGCTTGATGAGTTTTGTCAGTATGGCGATGATTTGTTGACAGTAGAGTTTGAAATAAGTACCTTCGGTGATGCGGTGACAATTATAGGCGCACAGCCACTAGCTTTGGCAAATTGAATGGCCTGAATTCCCACTTGGCTGGATGCACCCCAAAGGAGGATTGGAAACTCGGTTTTCTCCTCTTCCCAAGGCAGCGCCAACCTGGGCTGTAACCTATTGTATAGCCCGTCGGCTGCCGTGAACGCAGTCAACGGAATTGTAGCAGCTTGCTCTTCAGAAAGCCTGCTTTCATCAAATTTCCAGGTCGTGGAGGCGAGGGCAAGGAAATATTCTTGTGACCCTCCCCATGCAGCTTCACACAAGTATCAGTTAGTATTACTTCCCATCGACGAAAACACGTACGAGGACCTATGCCCCTGGCGAACGTCAAGACCTTGTCTCCTTCCTGGAAGCCTGTCGTGTCAGGCCCAACTTCAACAACATATCCAACGACATCAAATCCCTCGATCGTGTTTGTGGCCCCGAACGTCTCGGGATGTCTGTAGATGTTGGAAGGGATTAGACGTGGTCTTGGCTTATGGTTGTCGCAGTCTACAGTCTGCACCGACTACTTACTTAAAATCCCCGGGGTTGACGCCTACACACGACGTTCTGAGAAGCAGTTCACCTCGCGTAGGTTTGTAGCCCCCATCCACATCTTTGATGACTTGCGTCGCATCTTCGTTGACCCATATCGCCTTATGAGGCATAATGGCGAAGGTGTGTCCCTGGATAGACTGATTCGATAACGATGGGATAAAAGGAGCAATACAGGGAGGGGCCGATCTCGCTGAAGTGGACGAGAAGGCCGGAACAGTTCTGGATGGATGCAGGAAAAGGGTAAGAAAAAAAAAAAAAAAAAGGCCAAGCAATCAGGTACTTGAAATAATGTCGTCTAGGCAGTGTGAGTCACAATCTGTCATGCAACTAGAGACTAAGGTTAGATTGGTATAGAGAGATCGTAATCCTAACCTCCGGTACCCTGTAAATAACCCCTGTGCTTGCGGCGTAAAACCGTAACGTGATGCTCCTAATGGATGAGCTGGGCCATAGTGATCCACTACCGACTAAAGTTTCGGAGCCCCGTAATCCTAGCCGAAACGAGTAAGTTCTATCGGTGCCAGCAGCGCCAGACCCCCAACCTGGCTAAACGGCATCTGTAGGATTCCCCCCCTGTGTCACGGGGTGCGAGCGGGCAGTATAGGCTTGTGCCGCCGTATAGCAGTATATTCTCTACAGTCTGACAGGTCTACTGGTAAACGGCTCATCGTTACGGTAGGTTAATTGACAGGACGTAGCTCGAAGAGCTACAATTCAGGTTCCGACCAATCGGTGAAGATATTTGCAGTTCCGGGGTCCATTCACTAGCTGCCCAGCGGCAGCGCGCCCAGCGCCGTGACACTCCAGGTTTATTTAAGAAACCCGACCGTATAGTTCGTCAAAACATGAATAACCGTAATCCTCCCTTACTGACATTTAAACTCAACATTATTTATTATACAATGAGGACAATTCCCTAGCCCTTGTGTATTCTTATATCTTTAGAGAACCATATCGCTTTTGAGAATCACGCTAGTCGAGACTTCACAAGAAGGATAATCGGGCTCTAGAGCAGTCCGAGGCTTATGTCGGTAATCGCGATATGCCATATCGCAACAGGGGTATCGAAGCCCGGGGTTTTCCTTGCAAATAGTGTGGGTGGGTGGCCTTTGATTTCGCCATAGTCATTGCAACCTCCATTGTCCGACTCGATGTGGGTTAGAATAGCATGCCGGATTCAAGAGGATCTAATAAGCCGATGGTTGTGCGGGAAATGACGCGATACCTGTTATATCCGCTTGAGTCTGGTTAGCTATCGTTCTAACAAGTAAGGTGAGCTACAGGTAGTATGTATAGAATCCCTATATTTTTCCAGGTTCAGACACTTAGCACGGAGATAAAATGACTCGCGTGAATAAAGCGGACACGGAGACAACCGGCATTTGGACCGCTGCAACTCGGTCTTTTGGCCACGCAAGCAAATCGGCATTGAAACGGTCGGCCGATTGCCCGTTGCGAAAGGCCGAGAAAAGTCAACCTGGACTTTTTAAGTATCTGGTTTGCGTACTGGATTGTTTTACTAAAAAAAGGGACAATACTATCATATTCTTTTGAAATCATTGTCTAAAACATTGCTCAAATCTTACGACCATACCTATCATGAAGATTCTGATCTGCGGCGGCGGCATTGCCGGTAACGCCCTGGCTTTCTGGCTTTCGAAAGTTGGCTACGATATAACGGTCATCGAACGTTTCGAAAGTCTGCGGGCATCGGGCTTGTAGATAAACTTGCGCGGGCCAGGGATCGAGGTTATGCGGCGTATGGGCCTCGAGGCTGATTTCCGTGCCAAGGCAGTTCAGGAAGAGGGCATAGAGATAGTCGATGGATCCGGCAAACAGCGAGCTTTGTTCACTATGAACAGAACCGGCAAGGGGCTGCAAAACTTTACTACGGACTTTGAGATGATGAGAGGAGATCTGTGTCGACTTATCTACGACAATACGAAGGACCGCGTCAAGTACCTCTTTGGAACCACCGTTTAGAGCTTCGAGGATACTGGCGACTCGGTCAAGGTACTGTTTTCGGACGGCAAAGAAGATCAATTTGATCTCATTGTTGGTGCCGATGGCCAAGGATCACGGACCCGCAAAATGATGTTTGGGCCCGATACGAACGACAGTTATCACTCGCTCGGAGTTTCCATAGGGTACTACACTGTTCCCCGGCCGATCAGCCCAGGAGAACAGTACTACCTCTCGGCCTACTTCGCTCCCGGAAGACGATATGTATTCACTCGAAGGAGCGATCCACACCTGATGCAAGTATATCTCGCTTGCAAATCCAACTCGAAGCGGATGAAGAATGTGAGGAAGGGTGATGTCGAGGGAGAAAAAGAATCTCTCACAGAGATATTCCGTGGCGCAGGATGGAAGACGGAACAACTCCTGAAGGCACTTGACACTTCTGAGGACTTCTACTGCGAACGCCTGGCCGTCGTCAGACTAGATGCATGGTCTCGAGGCCGCGCCGTCCTTCTCGGAGACTCTGCATATTGCCCTTTAGCAACCACGGGAATGGGCACCACCTCCAGCATGACCGGGGCCTATATCCTCGCCGGCGAGATTGCGCAACATTGTGGGAGTCCCGAAACTTTCGGTATCGATGGGGGTCCTAATATTAAGGACGGGCTTTCCATTGCATTGAAGAGTTACGAGGACAAGTTCCGGCCTTTCATGAGTCAGGTGCAGATGGGTTTAACAGAGGGTCAAACTGTTTGGGATAAAATCCCCTCGTCGCCGTGGGGCATTGCGATTATAAACATTCTGTTGGGAATAGTTGCGTTCCTCAGGTTGAACGTGATTGGCAGATGGATTCTTCGCGAGGATGTCAAGCAATGGACCCTGCCAACTTATAAAGAGTTGATATTGTAGGAGTAATTCTGGCTGCACCGCTGCTTTCAAGCTTCTAGCATAGATTTGATTAACCAGTACATATAAAAGTATTTAACATTGATTCGCGCCTGTCCCCTAGCTTTATAAGTATAAGAACAACAAGATAAAAATAGTCCAACAAGATGCATCTCTTCACAACTAAATAACGTGGTTTGGCTGACCTTCACCAAAAGCAGGATCCTGCAAACACGTGTATACCCATGATCTCCGTGCAAGGTTTGGGCTCGCTCAACGATAAGTGATTTCCCCCCAGCTCTTCTGGCCCAGGCCAATTGACGACAGTTAGGATGAGAATTTATATTATAGCCATTTGGAGTCTGACTTGATATTGCAAGGATAACTATCTTTTGTGCACATTGGTGTAACGAAAAGTTAAATTTTGCCAAAGTATCAAGTTAATTTGTTACAAAAGACATCTCATTCCTTCCTTTTTTCACATCGACGATGACAGATAAATTCATATGAAAGCAGCCGGTAGACTTGAATGCCTAATGAGTTCCCAAAGTTCCAAATGTCAAAATCACCGAATCCAATTTCTTCGCTTAAATCAAGATTGTCTGGAATTTTACCAGTCTATTAGCTTCATTTAGAGGTTGAGGTTCATCGTGTGACTTACTGTAAAATCCCGTCGTCCTTCATGGCGGAATGCATCATGCATGGATCTATGGTGAGCCTCGTTGTCGGAGTAATCCCGATAGAGCGCTCTGGTTTCGCACGATACCTGCGGAATGCATCAGGCAAAAGCTCAACTTAGCAACATAAAGCTGCTCACCGTAGTTAAGGGCGCTTGGGGTTCAATGACAGGCTTCCTAAAATATAACTTGCAGCTCATTGTTATAATCTGATCAGAAGCCGTTGTCCTGATGGCACTAGCAGTCGCTGGCCATAGTTGTATCTTAACCAGCGATAGTACCATAACGAGAACATAATACTCGTTTAACCCCTTTCCGGTTGTAACCACGGCAGTCTCGAGCATTGGCAAAACCCCTTCGGCGAGGGACATAAGCGACTCTACCACGCCAGGTAATCCTTGACTTATTAGCGTCGAACCTATTTAATGTCAGTCATGCCCACTACGGCAGCGGGCAAAAGGTTTCTGACCAAACTTTGAATACAGTGATGGGCATTTCTTTCGCGGTGACTTAAGTACTCATCGATGAGTACTTTGGTCAGCGAAAGGCAGTCAAGCTGGAAGTAAAAAATTGCTTGTCAGTCGACAGTTCTTCCATTCCCTGCTCGTACACTGTTCTCGAAACTAACAGCACAGCAGTCATTCGACTGGGAGAACCCGCGACTTACAGAATGCTTCGCACACATTTTACGTGGAAATAAGTAATATGCAACGAATCATGCAATTTAAGCTTAAGCAGTACTTAAGGTGAGTGCTGAATGTGGCTGGCCGGACTACTATATACTTATGGCTAAAAGTACCGGGTGGGTCTGATTAAGGTACATGAATCTAAGCGCCGGATATGGATCGTCCGTGCCTAAAGACAAGAGAAGAACAAGAAGCCAATGTTGATAGTCTCTGTAATCCAGCATTGAAGTCACCACTCTAAGAGCAGCAATGGCTGCAGCCGTGCGAGAAACTGCAATTCAGCAAGCTAGCGTGCCCATCCGTCCAACGTGCCGGAAATACGAAATAGGGTTCATGTGCGTTTTGAAGTAATAGATCCCAAATCGAACCTGGTTAAGGAACTATGACGTGCTGGGATAGGCTTTTCATTGCTTGTGGTCGGCCTTTGTGGGATAAGTAATAAAAAGATATTGGATAACCAGTGGTTTGAGCATGAATGGGTTCGACATGACTGATGTTCTAATGATCCCCCCCCACGGAGATTGGAGGTTAAATATATACAGCTTGAGAACTGGCCTACTGATTCGTCCAAACAAAACTTCGAACCCTAGGGACATATCCAGGACTACCGCCACGGAACAAGATATTGAACTAGGTATGGATACAAAGGCAGAAAGGTACATAGTAGACAAAAGCACCAAAATGTATGCGACCATGGTTGTCTGGGCCTAGTACATGTGGGGACAAAGTTCGGGCGTTCAACGACCGGTTGGCACGGGAAAATGACTAACCTTAGACTTCTATCAAGCGTGCTCACCCGCTTCTGGATGGGACCACACTACTTCGGATGTTTATTGCAATGGTCCAAAAGGACACCAACCGCTTAACGAAAAATTGGGACATGGAATTTGCAGATGCTCTCTCATGTGGAACCCAGGATCTGCCTGGAACTGAGCTGGAATTGTAGTTGCAGCCGCGTGTTTGTCCTTACCTCACTCAATGACCGGAAGGATATCGCATCGGAAAAATATCGCATCGGCTATCGCTTAGCTCCATTCGTGTACATATTCTTCAGTCGATGCTGGGAGCGTCTTGGAGGCACAGATCCGTCTACCATTGTCGCTTGTGTTAGTTTCTCGTTGCGATGGTCATGTCCCAGTAATTTGGTACGCTAAAGGCAGGAATGTTAGGGGAGCTCTACGACATACACGCAATTCCGGAACAGCCGGAACAGAACACTTGTTGTCTGTAAGACAGAAGAGTATTCCAACACAGAAGAGTATCCAACACAGAAGAGTATCCAACACAGAACAGTGTCCCATCACAGAACAGTAGCCCAGCATAGAAGAGTATCTCACCCTAGAAGAGTAACCAGAAGAATATCCCAGAAGAATATCCCAGCACAGAAGAGTATCCTAATACAGAAGAATATCTCGACAACAACCACTCCACCTTTAACAGTCTAGAGCGGACATCCTTCCGACATACGACCATTGGATAGAACATAATGATTATTTAAGAATGGCACAATCTTGACGGGCAGAAGCCCGCACTGAACACGTTGGAGAACAACACGACCCGGATGCCAGGTCTTTACACTACACAAATGACATAATCAGACAGAACAACCAGGCCACACTTCCCAGACCGGCGAGGACAGGAGGATGTTAGAATACCAGCCTGAGGGCGAAGAAATTGCCAGATAGACGAGGTTCTCAAAAACGGAGATCAAGGAGTCGACTGTAGACAGAGACTCTGAAACAGCACACTATAGACTCTAGCCTAGCACGTCAAGCACCCCAAGGGAGGTCCGCAGGCCCCAATAAACGAACCTGCCATGACGTTGAATACAACAACAACAACAACACTAATGTTTGCTTGAATCACCTTGTTGGTGGTGATCCTCACGGTTGGATCACTGATCCGGTGGTGAGTCCCACGCTTGGCTCACTGAGCTTGGCGTGAGTCTATCGCCAGCTGCGAGCGGCTGCCAGCCCCTTGCCTATGCTCAGGCTGGGTTCATGGCTTAACCCCGCAGAGTCCCTTCTTAAGCGCCAACACATTTGTTTGTCTTCCTGCAAGGGTGTATGTTCGTACTGTAACACTACAGCTAATATAATAAGAATTTTCATTGCTGAAATATAAGGGTAACTAGTTCATTATAAAAAAAAATAGTTAGTTAACGTTAAATTATTCATTCTTTTATTTTATGTCCACAAGTGAGCTGGCCACCCTGTCACGGCGCTGGACACTGTCACCGGACAACTAGTGAAGGGACCCCGGGCGCCAGCTGCAGGCGGCCCGGGTGGACCCCGGAATTGCAGATATCTTCACCGATCTGTTGGAACCTGGATTGTAGCTCTTCGAGCTACGTCCTCTCAATTAACCTACTGTAACAGTGAGCCGATACTTGTAGATCTGCCAGACTGCAGACGATATACAACCATACAGCACAAGCCCATACTGCCCGCCCGCTCTTCGTCACATGTTAACGGAGTTATAAAGCAGTCCGTTCCCGTTAGCGCAGCTATATTCCTAACGTCCGTGAACCCGTGAACCCGTGAATAACTCGTATCCGTGAACAACCCGTATACGTATAAATTCTTCTGGTTGCCTCATGTAATACCTTATTTATCTGCGATAGTCGGCGGTGACGTGTCTTTTGCAGACCACTAGCCATGCATTTTAATTTCCGTCACTAACAACCATCTTCATATTTCCATTCAATTCCCTAGTTCGAGGTTAGTATGGCGACGCTTAAGCTACCCGTTGGCCTCGGACAGTCATTGGAGAACACTAAGGTCCAATACCGCCAAGTTGGCAAATCCGGCCTTCGCGTCTCGATGCCGATATTTGGTTGCATGGGGTTTGGTGATCCTCTCTCGGTTCAATGGGCTCTGGGTGAAGACAAGGTATGTATTCACTATGAGAAGTAGATTTTTGATGTCTTTGCGGTTAACTTTTAACGTTAGGCGCTGCCGTTACTCAAGGCTGCCTATGACAAAGGTCTCAACACTTGGGATACTGCCAATGCTTATTCTAATGGTATTTCCGAGGTCATTATCGGTAAAGCCATCAAGCATTATGACATCCCTCGCGAAAAAGTGGTGATCCTTACTAAGTGCAATTTCGCTGTGGGAGAAGAACCCGGTAAGTTGTGCCCTAAGTGGTAGGTCGGAATGCCTGCTAACCGTTTATCTTTAGGCGCACAACAGTTCGCCTTCCCCTTGGAGTTTGACAAGTCTAAGGAGTATCAAAATCAGTTTGGCCTTTCACGTACAGCTATCTTGAACCAAGTCGAAGCATCTTTAAAACGGCTCAATACCAGCTATATCGACCTGCTTCAGATACACAGATTCGATCCTAAAACTCCTATCGAGGAGACAATGAAAACTCTCCATGACTTGGTCCAGTCGGGTAAGGTACGCTACATCGGCGCGAGCAGCATGTGGGCAACGCAATTCGCTCGCCTTCAATTTTGCGCTGAAAAGAACGGCTGGACCCAGTTCATTAGCATGCAAAACCAGTATAACCTCCTATACCGCGAGGAAGAACGTGAGATGATCCGCTTCTGTAATGAGTCTGGCGTTGGGATCATTCCACGGGCTCCTCTGTGTCGCGGACACCTGGCTCGGTCGCCCTCCAAGTCTACTTCAAGGAGCGCTACGGAAACTGACCTCACGACCGGAGGTCATGGCACTTCTGAGATCGACTTAGCGATTATTGCGCGGGTATCAGAGCTCTCTGAGAAGCACGGATGGCCTATGGCGCATGTCGCTCTGGCATGGATTAACAAAAGGGTCACTAGCCCTATAATTGGGTTTAGCAGTATTGACAGAATCGATGAAGCCGTCGGGAGTGTTGGAAAAGTGTTGTCCGAGGGGGAGGAAAAATATCTCGAGGAGTTGTATCAGCCTAGGCCGGTCTTTGGATTTGTTTGATATTTTCTATAACTTTCATAATAATAAATGCCTAAGGCATTGGACTACTCAAGGCATATTACGAGACGCACCGGCTTAAAAATTAATCGACTAGTACTAACTAACGTTATATTTTAGATCCCATCACTGGAAATTTTATTTATGTTAATTGCAATATGTCACGGGCTGTGGCCCGGTAGAGGCCTCGGCACCCTCGGCCGACGTCGCGCGCATGCACGGACCCGGAGCTTGGACTACTCTAGGACGCCAAAAGCTCCTGACCCGACGCGAAAGGACTCTCTCCGTTCCTCTCTTTCGCTATGTTTAGAAGACTCGTATGTAGTGGGAACAAGATCGTTGAATAAGCACTTGAACCCTTGCAGGAATAAACGAAACGAAAGAGAGAAATCGCTAAATTACAACCCCATCCACTAATCTCTTCTTCGCTTTTAACAATAATATAAAAAACGGGGAAATCAAAATCTAACCATTATCTGCCACGGTTGTGGATGCCGAATTGAGGATGCCGAAAACTCCATCACTCTGGCCTAGCACCCAATCCGAGGATTTGACAGTACAACTGTCAAGATGTGACAAGATGTTTTGTAGCTCCATGGTATTTCGGTGTTCGTGCTGCGTGGGCCTTTTCGGCAGTGCATCGCACAGCTAATCGTCCGAGTTAAGGAATTACCTGATATAGGATTGTGCGGGGCCTCGCTGGCCGTTGTTACCAAATGTACATGCACGCTGTGTTCGAGTCATCAAGCAAATATGGGGAGCTTTCGAGCATGGGAATCTTGCCAATTCAAAGAGTACAATCATTGTCATCAGTAATCCGACCTTTGCGGTGGGCAAGAGCATGTGTCCCTTCTGCTGCCATTGGTGATCCACAGCAATTGACAAACTTGCACAAAGCGGTTTGGCTGACAGTGCAGGAACGCCCCACTTGGAAGAGTTCGTGGAAAGGGAGGAATGCCGACCGAGCCTGGCATGCAGCACAAAATAACATGTTTGCATCGAATAGTCAGCAACATGCTGGGTACTGGTCAGTAGGGAGAGCTGACGCAACTCTTCCTTAGCTTCTTGCATGGTCGACACATGACTGCGACCAGTTTCTCCAGTCCATGCATCCATGCAAGTGACTGAGCAGGCACGATGTGGGTTTCGTTTGCTTCTGCTCCTTGGCTAGTGGAGGTATGGAATGGTCGGCTGACTGGTCTCTTGGATGGCCTCCTGTAAGGGATGGTCGAGGGACATAGACGAGCCCTTTCTGGCTCTAGACGCTATCGCTGGTTGGGAGCCAGAGACCTTGCAAGCATGGCCAGGTTCCGAATACAGAATGGTACCTGGACTGGAGGACTGGAGGACTGGAGGACTGGAGGACTGGAGGACTGGAGTCAGGAACGAATCGATCTTTGCGCTCAAATTCAGGTCGTGCTACAATACTGTTACTTCTGGTGGAGCCATGTTTGTCTCTGGGCACCATTTCAGCCATGGCTGCTCAGATCCAGAATCGCGTGCGATGTTTTGCTGTATGAAGCCAGCAGAGATATACTTCGACCGAAATGGGAAATGTCATTGGCAGGGTATCGATAGCCCGTGAGGGCTGCAATTGGCGTGGCTTTGACGGGACCAGTCCTAACAGTGGTTGGGTTCGGCTCCGCCGGCATCATTGCAAGTATGTGTATTGGTGCAGCAACCATACTTTGGCCTAATGACGGAGTACTGTACCAAAACTCTCACATAATCTCTAAAGCATTTACAGTACAGTACTGTATGCATTGGTCTCTTTCAAGCTCTAAAGGGGGCTGAAATGGATACAAAAGTCATTATAGTACACAATCGTATTAAAGACGTTGCCTTCGTGCTACGAGGGTCGGAATTAAAGCATGCGCCAAAAAAAAAAAAAAAAAAAAGTGGTCGCGAGAAGCGGAAATGAGGGAGGCGAGAAGCCAGCATCACAAAACGCATCGCGCCTTCCTGTGGTGGAGGATGATCTACTTGGCAGCAGGCTGATGTGGTGTGCCTTTCTCAGCATGTATCAGCGAAGATGGATCTCGATCCTGGGGACCTGATCAGGTGTGAGCAGGCTTTGTAATAAATTAGTAATAAAGGTTCCATTCGTACGATGAATCTCTACCTACTGGAGCAGCCGCACTCGCATGCTGGCATGCTATAATTAACCGGACCAGACCCCCGTATAGTGAGGAGCTGGAGCCGCCTCTGTATTTGAAACGCCATATTCGATATTTGTCTGCTAGGGATCAAAGCACTCGGTGACGAGCTCTGTGATATACGCCAAACTTTGAGCATTGGCGGTGTGAAGAAATCCACTATGCGCTACGAGCGCAACAAGAGCGCGAAACTTCATTGCAGTGAAAGTTTGGGAGTGCCGAGAGCTTTTTTCCTTTGCAGAGAAACGTTTCTCGGTGAATGGTTTCTGGATTACTCAGGAGTCGAGTACGAGCGAGGCCGTTTACATGATATATTGATCGGAGAATTGGTATCTAATCGCTCTTGAAATTGCTAATATAATCTCGTGGATTTCAAACACTTAATCATCAGTCATTAGGAATTAAAAAAGCTGTTAATTAAGACAACGTTCGAGATTATGCTACAAAACCATAATCTGTCGTTGTAATTCAGTGTTTTAACGCCTTGCAAACAAAATTGGAATCCGATACTCCAATTTAGGAGCGTTTGCGACATTCGAAGTCTACTTACATGAGCAAGACTTATGCGGGATCTCTGGATGTCAGCACAGCCATCCCTGCAACTAGAATGCCCCTTTTCCTCTAGTAACGCCATCATGAAATCATGACCACACATATCTTAACAGTCCTAAGGTCCCGCGTTCCCGATTGGTGCCGGTACCAATGGTTTATAGACGGCGATGACCCGGGTCCATGCTGGTACACATACTTACGAGGTCGACGGCAGCTTGCGATCTATTACATTTGAAGTCACAAAGTTTGTCGACAGCTTAAAATTGAGAAGACTTAAGTGGCCCTACGGGTTATACAAACACCTTCGAAAGACTAAATAACACGCACGCATTTTTGTCGAGGAAGGAAAACAAAGTAGTCAGACTAACCAGTTCAGAAGACCGGATGGATCCAAGCAAAGGCAGACAATATTTGTATGGGCTTGTGCTCGTGTATCTCCTGGGCTTTGGGGAAATCCTAGGATTGAGACCTAATAGGCAGATGGTGCAATGCTTTCTTTCTGAGCGCCGTTTTTACGGGACCTCGAAAAGCATATTTTGTGACTCTTGATAAATAGTGAAGGTCTCTAGCACATGAATTAATGCTTATATCAGCCCTATGAGGCTTAGTATTGAACTCTAGCTTTCTTGATGCTCTTATGCTAGAGACAAGTACTTCTCGCCAATGTAAGCAGGAATGTTTCCTCCTCAGACTGCAGATTACTATGCCGACCTTGGTATCAACGGACCGGCAGACTTACTGTCTATCAAGAAGGCATTCTTTGCTCTAGCATCATCCTGATAAGCAAGCATCTGGATCTTGTAGTGATGCAAAAGCTTTCCGTAAAGTAAGGTTGTATTCATTTTTCAGTATCATATATAGAGACTGACGAACTATTATCCTAGATTCGGGAAGCATTTGAAAACCTGTGTGAACCGTCTAACAAAGCACAGTATGACTTGCTTTATCCCTCCCTCAGAGTTCAATGGGATCTTTATCATGCCACTAGAGTTAGATTTGGTAATGAAGAGTACGAACGTGCTGATATATCAGTACGTGAGGTTGTGAAAACTTTGGTTTATCTTAACTAGCGTAGTTACTGTAGTAAATAAAGCATTAGATCATGCACATACCGTATCCTCGGGATAAATGGCCAATTCCGATATTTTATCCATTTAACCCCCAGCAACTGGGAATTCTCGCTTGTGCTGAATACTACCTAATTCCCATTAAATTTCCACAGAAGTAGGACATCCAAGCGACTTAGCGTATGTGACAGGAAAAGAAGACTAGGCGCTAGGCGTAAAATGAAGGATTAGCCACTATCGTACCGCCACCGCCCAGTTGAGCAGGATGCCGAGTCGAAGACTTCCCATGGGTGTGCCAGCCCTCATCTCCTCGGACTGCCAGTTTTCACCAACATAGGATCGTCATATCCATCTGCTTCGAACCATTATCTAACACTAATTACTCGAAGTCCCCCGCAAATCCCGCCGTTATGCCCCCAACAACAGCCATCGAGAATAGTAGCTCTGGGCCGCAAAACGTCGCAGCCGGCAGCGGAGACCATTTCAGTCAAAATGGCAATGGCCCACAAATCAACAACAGTAATGTCTATTACGGTACGTCGTCATGACTCGTGCTTATCTTTAGCTATTACCGCTGACAAAATAGGCACATTCCAAGACTTGCAGAACGAAGAGAGTAAAAGGGCTCGGGACGAAAAGGAAAAGGAAGGTGAGAGCTGCATGCATGCCACGCCGCAGGGCCGACTAATCGACACGACGCTAATATAGTCTAGCAAGCCGGGCGCGGGCAAGTCGACGTTGATGAAATATACACTTCTCCAATGCCCGAACGACTACCTTCGTGACCATGTTGTTGCGGCATACTTCTTCAATGCCCGAGGCGAGGCGCTGGAAAAGTCGCCAATCGGCATGCTACGATCGATTGTCTACCAACTCATCAGGGAGCACAAGACGTTATACGAAACTTTTGTCCCCCGTTTTCGCGAGAAGCAAATGATCAGTCAGGAGGGTAAATGTCAATGGGCGTGCATCAGAACTAAAAGAGTTCATAAGTTCAGCTTTGAAACTCCTGCAACCGCGGCCTCTTTTCCTTCTCGTCGACGCGCTTGATGAATGCAACGAGCCCGATGTCTGCGCAGTTGTAGACTTCCTCGAATCCCTGAGCACTAGTGCTGCTATGGATGAAATACCACTCAAGATATGCCTCTCCAGTCGACACTACCCCAACATTAGCATGGAAAAGGTCCTGGAGCTGGTAGTAGAGAAAAACGAAGGGCATCAGATGGATATCACTAGGTACATCACAAGGACATTACGAAAATACGACGTCGATATTGAAGCTGAAATAAAGAAGAGGGCCGGTGGCATTTTTCTATGGGTTGTGCTTGTCGTGACCCTACTCAATAAGGCCTACAACGAAGGCCGAGTCGAGGCGATGTGGAAGATTCTAGAAGACATTCCGGACGATTTCGAGGAAATGTTCTCAACAATCTTGAGCAAGGATGTTTCAGAGTTTACCGAAACAGTTCGCATGCTTCAGTGGGTGCTACTTAGCCGGCGACCACTCAAGCCGCAAGAGCTATTCGCCGCCGCAGTAGACACCGCGCTCCCCCCGGACGACGCAATCCGGCGACGGATCACCCACTCATCGAAGGGTCTGATCGAGGTACGGGGTGGGGACGCTGATTCGGTCCAGTTCATCCACTTATCAGTCAGCGATTTCCTGTTTCGGCAGAAGAGGCTCCAGACGCTGGACTCTACCCTAGGACCTGAGCCTATTGTGGCGAGCCATGGCGAGCTCTGGGCTCGCTGCCGGTCCTTGATTGCGCAGGCAGAGACAACGATGACGAATGCGCAGCACACGAAAGAGCCGAAGGACGGAAATACCCTTGTGAACTATGCGGCCCGTTATATATTTGATCATGTAGAGAAGGCATTCTCAAACGACGGAATACATAAGTCTATCGTGCAGTGGCTGCAACAGCGAAATGAGTGGTTTGAATCATGGAAAAGAGTGATCATTAATATGCGCACTCCTCATTCTTTCATGAAGCACGATGGTGGTTCAGAGCTGCTCGTTAGTTTATCGATCCATGGGTGCCAAAATCTGGTGAAGATCCTAATAGATGAGGTGGGTGTTGATGTTAACGCCCAAGGCGGTCTATACGGCAACGCACTCCAGGCAGCTGCAGGTAAAGGGGATAAAAAAATCGTCAGGATGCTGCTAGAAAAGGGAGTGGACGTCAACGCCCAGGGCGGTCCGTTCGGCAACGCACTCCAGGTAGCTGCAGATGGAAGGGATGAAGAGATCGTCAGGATTCTGCTAGCAAAGGGTGCCAAGTCTCCTGCCCAGGAGAAATCTGCTCCGCCTAGGTTTGTTTACTTTTGCCTTACGATTTGCGTTTCGCTTATTGCTTGCTTTACGGCGTGGATTTGGAGGAGGCAAGATAATTTATGACTTTCAGTAGTCAGACTCATGCGGAAATGTTCTTGTCGCAGATCCCTTTGGAAGAGTTAACCTGCTCTTTAAGACACTTTTTTTCAGCTACATAGGATCACTAAGACACTTTATTAAGCCTACCAGTTCGCCTTCGCCTTGCCATCGATTCTTGTCGTCAATGAGGCCAACACAAATGCCAATCACGGAGGCTATAGCAATGCTTCATAAATTACATCTTGAGAGATACGAAAAAGAATGGTGCATTTAGTATCAGACAATAACACCGACTAATTAATCCACGATTTTGGTGTAATTTGTGTAGAGGATGCCAGGAAACTGTACGTCAATAAGGGAGCCGACAACCATGCTTTAAGTGAAAATACGGCAACGCTCGGCAGGCTGCTTCAAAGAGAGGACACCGGGAGATCGTCAGCTACTGAGCGACGTCAAAAAGGATCATGACGATATCAACTTCAAATGGCCAATGCCTCCTTTCTTTGCCCTTGACGGCGATCAAAAAAAGTGAAGCGAGGGAATGTAGAGGCAATCCAACAAGCGAAAACATATTGAGCCTGGCCAGGAGTCAAGCACGAAGAGGCTATTTATATAAACATGATCCGCTTCGGTCCGATTGATGAATGCAGAATAGTCTGTTTGATTGAGTATTCATAAGTGCATATGGGTACTAAATGGGGTTATTGGACTCCAGACATCCTATTCGATCAGACTGTGCGTTTGCACGGGGAGAAATGCCGGTGGATCGAGTACAAGAATACCTTTGGCTTCAAGAATAATCCAGTTGTACATTCGAAACACAAAAGTCAGTTTAAGCGTTACGTCCAGGATTTTGGTGCAGGTGTGGTAGTATACAAACTGGGCTTTGAGGAGGCCTTACTGGACATCGAAGGGGTCAACTACATTAGAGAGACAGAATTCTTAGTATGCCTTCAGAATTAATAGGTACTCAGCCTGGATGTGTGGCTCCAAGTTGCAGAAATGTATTCCCTGTTCGAGCTATCTGCTCCGGAGAAGATTAAGCCAATTGACATCACCAGTCTCGACGAATGCCTGGCTGCGCTTTGTGATGCGCTGCATCTTACCAAAGAATGGCTGGTACTATACAAGGCACCCGAATCGACCAAGGGTTCATCAAACGACACCATTGCATATGTGGTATCTTGTGGCGGACTCTGTGGCACCACGCACGGCTGGGTACGCAACAACATCGGAAAGCCTAAAGAGCTCTTGAATGACTTAGGCATCGATGTATACGCAGATATCAGGTCTGTATGTTCGCAAGATGTGCGACCACCGTTGCGAGACGCAGCATTGGGCTATGTCAATGGAAGAATTCGTGCTATTCGAGATGATCACCCTGACGCGACCCTGATGGTCTGGGCTTGGTCTGCGACTGGCTATCTTGCAGCCTGTATCAACCCACCTGCTGATATCTACATCTTCATATACCCTGTTCTCTCCATAGAGGATGGTCTCACCGACGAAGGCACACAGCGTAGAGCATTAGGGAGAGATGCCACTGATGAAGACAAGCATATAGCTTCGGCGCAGATATCCGTTGAAAAGATGCAACAGGCCAAACTTTACGTCTACCATTCCATCGAAGATGAAAAAGTTCCTATTTCGCCAGCAATAGACTTGGCTGAGGGCATATACAATGGCGGTGGGAGTGTTAGCATTGATTTCGCGATGGGTGGTCCACACGGAGGATGTGTCAATCACCAAAATATAGGAACGTTCATAGCTGCCGCGACGTCAGGAAAGCTGGAGCGACAAGAAATCGACTTCGCTATGGTACGGGGTGAAGTTGGAGCGAAGAGACCAGTGAGAATCCCCGACTACTATCCATTGCGCTCGACTGACTTAGAAATATCACTGAGTCCAAGGTTCATCAGTTCCTTATGACCGTTACTTTGCTGCGTTCCTGGTTTATGTAACTTTCGTTGTGATGGGGCACCTGGTTAGGCCCTTGTCAGACAGAGGTGAGGTTCTACGTTATGCTTTTGCGGTTCAACACATGCACACAGTTAGTCAGTTAGTCATGCGCTCCACGGTAAAACACCAATAATAACAACGATCTTTGCTTTTACACTCGTTTCTCAGCCTCACTTGCACGATGAAGTTCCTCTAGTGATCAGTCACCTGATCACGCAATAACCTGGCCCTGTACGAATGCACCACTTGAGCGGGCGTGGTGCATTCCAGGATCCCCAGTTCATCGTGTCAGTATTAGTTACGATTGAACAATGGCCTGGGGACTTTATTCAATATCTTTCCTAACGTGAATTCATATGCATCTTCAGTGTGCTAAATAGCTTCACAAATATGCACTGGAGCCAAGGAGTAAAGGTTCGATTCCGGCTACACAGAGGTGTGATGTTATTGATGCTTTACCCTGCTTGAAGCACCAGGCTCTCGCGTGTCAACGCCCGCCAAGTACCGGGTACTTGAATTGAGTGGCCTATCTACAGAAACAGCTGTTCATTGTGTTCTTCTAGCAAGCATGGACTTGGATTAATTTCAAGTCAAATGGGCCTAAAAGGGAAGCCTTTATTGTAGCACCCAATATGCGACTGGAGATCATCGGATTACGGCAGGTGGACGCCAACGACGAAGCCGTCAAATGTGATGCTTGCCACTAAAACGAACGGGTGGACACCACTTAACGCGGCAGCGGATAGCGGGCACGAAGTGCCGCTGGCCACTGCCATACTTTGGTCGGGTTCAGTCTTGGCAGCCATGGTCTACTGACGACTGCAAACCTTGTCAACAAAAGTTTTTTCCTGCCTGGGCCGTTACTCCGTACGGGTACATGCTCACGATTGGTTGCAAACGTCATTGTCGAAACAACACAGTAATCAACGATCCCATATCGTTATGACTCGAAACACCTGTGCTTGGGTCAGCATTGCCCGATCAAAAGTCGCATACGCCAGAGCCATGTTCTTCCGATGCCAAGAGCAAGGCTGTGCAGCCATTCTATATCATTTTGTATACTCGCATTAACCTCTTGATTGAGTATAGGGCAACCGTTCCAAGCTGCTGTCATATTTCACATTGGGCTTTCAGAGACACCTTGCCGGGAGACGGCTGTGTCCCGTGGTCTGTCGTCTCAATTCTGGCTGTTTCATGCCACAATATTCTCGCTTGCCTCAACATCCAGTTCCTGCATTCGCCAAGGCCGCTCAGCCATGTTGCCTTCCTGCCACTTACGTCTGACTGATTCAGTTGCAGTCGGAATTTGCCATAGCTTCCATGACATATATGATGGTGCCATTTTCGAATGGCGAAGCCGAGTACTCAGTGCGTATATATGAAGAAATGAAGGATTTTCTACCGCCTAGGACCCAGGTAGCAGGTAGGTATTCCGTCATCGCGGCATCGGGAAATCGGCCTCGAAAAACGGGTGTACTCCGATATTCTGATGACATTGTGGAGCGTCACGATCAGTGGCTTCTTGATCGATCCTTCCGTACACCGAAGCCACCATCCAGGGGCCGAGCCACGATCCCACCGGTAGTATCCGCAAAGCTCGTTATATAGTCTCGCTCTGGGAACGGCCGTTCCCAAGCTTTTATTTTTTTAATTTTCGTTAGTCTTATTATTTTCGTCTATAGAGCAGTTGGCCACTGACAGGCCCTGACCATCCTGATACCTTCTTGCTCGCCGTGACACTAATTAGCGTGGCCAGCTCGCTTGGGTGGCCAGCTCACTCGTGGACTACGTTATCTATTTGTATCCCTTCAATGGTTCCCTTCGTGATATAGTCTCCTGTCATACGATAATAGTCATTGAGACCATATCCCCACCCCGCGCGCTTTAAACCAGCGCGAGACTGCTTGCGAGTCTCGCTGGGATATCCGGCAAAGTATCCGGGCGTGCAGGTGGTCAAGACACGGTAGCCATGCGCACGCTTCATGACCTCGTGGGTATATTTCTCTTCTGCTTCCTTTGAGACACTGACAATGACGCGGTCTCCATCACCATCACCTCGCTTGCAGGCCTCAGCCACTATGTGAGCTATAATCCTGCCGCTTGCGTCAAACGCCGATGTGAGGTTTGGGGAACTACCAGTCCCAGAATTGCCGTGGAAGAAAAGATTTGGGAACCCATGTGTGGCCACTCCAAAAAGTGTACCGAAGTCTTCACTAATCCACTTCTCGCCCAGATCCTGGCCGTCCCGACCTGTCACAGGTGCTCCCATGCGCACTGCCGGAGATCCATCTTCCGAGGAGGAGGAGAAGAAGCCGGTCGCAAGAACTATCACGTCTAGCTCATATTCGGAACCATTGGCCACAACGCCATTGGTAGTGTATGCTTCCACTCCCTTTCCATCAGTGTCCACCAGCGTAACGTTGGACTGATTGAAAGAGCTGAGGTAATCGTCGTGGAAGGTTGGTCGCTTGCACCATCCCGGATACCACGGTTTCAACTTCTCAGCCGTGGCAGGATCCTTGACCTGACTGGCAATATGAGCTCGGACTCTGTTGGCGCGCTCCGCATCCATGTCATACATATATTGCAGATGCGCATCATAGTTCTCCGGTGTGATGTCCTTGGGGGTACCCACGATCCCAGCGAAGGAGCGATGGTTCGACCAGCCGTCACTGACCAAATCGAGAGGCTGTGGGTTATCTGAGATGAAGTGATTGAAATTTTCCCGTCTCTCCAGCTGCCAGCCCTCTTTGTAGGCGATCTTTTTCCAGTCACTGGGATCCGTGACCATTTGGCCGCGGGGTCCGCAATACGAAGGAGTGCGCTGAAAGACGTACAGATGCTTGCCCCACTTGGCGAGATGGGGGACAACTTGTATAGCCGTTGCACCGGTACCAATGATACCGACTCGCTTGTCTTTCAACTTGTGCAAAGAAGGATCCAATTGCGACCCGCCGGTAATATCATAATCCCATCGTGATGTGTGAAACACATGCTTCTGCTGTCTGAAATCGGTGAAGCCAGGCAAATCTGGGAAAGCCGGCGAATAAAAGACACCGCCGGCAGATATGAGGAATTGTGCTTCCACGGTCAGGCTGATGTTGTCGTGTTTGGCGCCGAGAGTTCGTTTCAATTCCGTGATCCACCGGCCCACCTTCTCATCCCAAAGCGTCTTCTCCACCTTGGTGCAGAACATACCGCGGAGGCCGAATCTTGCAGCTGCTCGCTCGGATTGACCGCGAATCTCGGCTCCATAAGAGTACTTATGTTTGGGCATGTAGCCGGTCTCCTCGAGCAGTGGCAGATAGCAGTAGCCCTCGACGTCACACATCAAGCCCGGATACCTGTTCCAGTACCAAGTGCCTCCCCAACCCCCGGCATTATCAACAATGACGATATCTTCAGTCTTGAACCCAGCTTTGATGAGGTGATGGGCGTGGACAATGCCGTTGTGTCCTCCACCTACAATAAGAAACTTGATCTTATCGCCATCTTTCAGCGGGGGCTCCTCTGTAGCTATAGCATCGTGATCGACGAAGAGATCCGAGTCCAGTTCTGTCAAGGCGGCGGAGCGAAAGCTTGACAGTTGTTTGCTAGTCGGCGCGCGGACACGTTTTTCGCGTTCTTCGTTGTACTTGTTCTTGAGTTCAGAATCCATTGATGCTTAAGAATTGAAAGAGGTTGATAATGAGACGCTGGTATTGATTGTGACAAGAGATGAGACATCTGTCGTATTTGTCTTCTCAGTTGCCTTATTTATGTTAACGAGCCACGGAATCCCGGTGTCCGAGAGAGACCCGGCAGTCCGGAAGCCCGCCTCGAATTATACCCTTGGTTACGGCTGTTCTAGTTTCCGTCTCCCACTTTTTGTGAAATTGTGGAGTTAATTACTGCAACTGTGCAAGACACGGGATTAATTAGTACGGAGTGTCACGATTCCTCGGGGCCGGCTATTATGGGGCTATCTTAAGTGCTGCAGGGATAGGCGTTAATGACGGTTTGAGCCGTATCACACGCCAAATTCCATATACGACAACCAATCTCTAGTCTCGGTGAAGGCTGGATATGCTTGTGGAACTTTTTACATAAGAAAGGATCGTTTCGTTGTTGGTATGCGACGGCCACGTTCTCGAGTTTGATTGGCAGGAATCCGTGCCAGCTTTCGCGAGCGTACCAATAACTGTTATATAACGCTCCTATACCCGTATTTTCCCCTAAATTGCTCAGTGTCACAAACGGAAGCTTACCCTACCACTAGCGCGGTAAAGGGGCTATAGGTTACCGTGTCATAGGCTATCGAGAAAACGGTCCACTTTCGCCAGGTAGACATGTCCTGTGGTCGCCCGCCCGCCCAGTAGTCAGATCGGTGACGAATTGATGACTGTGCAAATTCCACATTCAGGATCTTACTGTGTACTTGACTGTCCTTTTGCGTGTTCGAATTGGTAGTCGTGTCATAAGACAGAAGTGTACAAAGGAACTTAATTGTAGTGGGGTTATAGCGGATGCTGTCGGGTCTAGCTCTTTCAGGAATAGATCTGGCTGCCTGGTATTCGGCCAGTCTTTTTTGCCGGGAAGTGGGGTTTTGGCCAACGAAAAGACCGGTTGCGACAGCCAAATCGAGTTGCGCTTGCCTACGTCACAACTAACGTGTCCTGACTGTTTGGAAGTGGGGATAGGCGATCAACGATGTGCGCTGGCTGCTCTCACTAGCAATTGAATTCCAGTTCGTGTAGACCGGCGTCATATGGTCGCTGTACGTCCTAAAATATCCTCCAAGCAATATGAAATGCCTACATCTGCGCGACTGGGCGTGTTCATCAGAAACTTTGCAACGTCTACCGTCGCGTTGACTGGCATAGAGATCATTGCGACCCTGCGCCAATGATATTCGTGGACGAGACGCCGCTCACAGTCGCCATGTACGCTGCTGGCCAATCACCGCCACTACCGCATCATGCATGAAGCGCAGCAGAATCAGCCATAAGGCTGCGTAGGACTTCCCTCAACTCCTCACCTGACAACCTGGTTATGGCACTAGATTGGGGGTTGACTCGTGACCTAGCCATCGACAACCGCCGAATCTATTACCACTGATGAGCTCACGACGGCGACGCACCCGTGCACGCACGATGCCTACACAGTCGGATGGGTCTGCGCCCTGCCCAAGGAGCAGACGGCTGCGATCGTGATGCTTGACGAGCGACACCCGAACCTCTCGAAATCACCCAAAGACCCAAACTCCTGCACGCTTGGCTCTATTTGTGGCCATAATATCGTGATTGCCTGTTTACCCAAAGGCAAGATCAGCACCAGTTCAGCTGCAACCGTCGCAACCCATATGATTGGCACTTTTTCGCCCGTCCGATTCGGGCTGATGGTCGGTATCGGCGGTGGTGTCCCGCCTAATACTACATCAAAAACAAGTATAGATTACCATTGTGGGAGAGCGCATTCAGGTGCCCTGGCTGAGTTTTCTGGCAACATTCTATTCATAATATACACAAGCTCTCCCAGTTCATACAACAGTGGGTTTTATGACTTTCCTGAAAACAGTACTTCTGCATCCAATTCGCAGATCTCGGATCTAAGTCTAATAAATGTCTACACCTCTAGCATTTGACTAGCTACCGACATAATCTGCATGCAAGGCGCGAAATCCAAAGACATCGTCCGGAAGAGTCGCGCCGGCTGAGAGTAACAAAGCCTCTACTTCGTTATGGCCTCCCATTACCGCAATAAATAGGACGTCTATTCCAGAATGATCCGGCACGGACCAACCTGCGCCGTGGTTGAGGAACGTCCTTACAATCTCGACGCGCCCTTCTCTGGAAGCCAGATTAACATATGTGGTACCGTGAGAGTCTATAATTATAGAGTCTGCGCGCTTCTGAAGCAATAAATCCACAATAGCCATGTTTCCCTGCTTTGTAGCCCATGAAAGCGTGGTGAGACCCTTGCTGTCACGCCTGTCGATATTATCAAGTCTTGTGGTGAGAAGGTGTTCTACCGCGACCAGGTGGCCATCCTTGGCAGTCACAGATAACGGAGACTGGCCATACTTGTCAATAGAATAGATGTGCTTGCCCTGACCGAGTAGAGCCTCAAGGATTGTGGTATGACCATATAATGACGTAGCAGTCAGGGGTGTCAATTCGTATCTAGCCGCAGTGATAGGATCAGCGCCATTTTGAAGAAGTAGCTTGACAACTTCGATATGCCCGCTATCTGATGCCGAGTTGAGTGACGTCCACCCGTCGTATCGTGCTTACCCCAATCCCCGGTATAATCGCTCGACCAAGTTCAACAGTCTGGAAGCCTTCGCGCTTGGGTTGACGTACGGTACAATCGCCAAGGATGGCGGAGATAGCAGTTGACTCACGAAACACGCTCTTGTCCTTTTCATCATCGCCATAAATTATCGTTTCTCGAGGCCAGATGCCGATTTGCAACCTCAACTTGCCGAAATCAAGGGTATTCTAAGGGGTATCAACGAACATAAAGATTTGCAAATCGTTATTGTGCATGCGTAGGCAGCATGGCTATCGCAACTACTGTGTGCAAGATGAAGAGTTTTCGGTACCTGGACCTGGACAGGTTCTTGATGATATTCGAAAACACGCCTGATTATAAATACCGCACCGCCTCGATCTTAATAACTCTACTGTAAGACGCTGGCCATACGACCACCAGGATGAAGTTCTCAGCAGCACTTGTGTTTTTGACATATGAGAATTGGATCACTGGTACGAATGCGACAACTGTTTTGGCCGTGGATTGAAGAATTTGTGCCATTGTAGTAGTTAATCTAGTAAGCTATGTATAGGAATTTAACAATAATCTATACCCCGCTCTTCACGCGGTAAAATTGGTACCAACTAGAGTGGGTAATCACATGTACGCTAAATAAGCATGAGTACCTGCTGCTTTACACTAAAAGGCGAAATAGGTGTCGCATATTTGTATATGTACAGTTGTGTGATTAAGTTCTGTCCTCTTAATTCACACTCTTCGTCTTTCGCGCACGGACGCTGACAAGGATGACAAAAGCATATTCACGTACCCTTTTGTCAGCACAAGTTACGAACCAATTCTGTGTTTGTACCTGAGGGAACTCAGCAACAGTGGAGCACAGTATGTCTGTATGCCGAAGCAGAGGTTTGATACTGTCTAGGTTCTTGGCAGTTTTTCCATACGTCCGCTGCAAATCCTGGCTATATAGACTCCAAAGTACTGTAGTGGCAGCACTTGATGAGAATTAATGATCTTATATATATGCTAGAGCGCATCTATACAGCCTTGAAAATGATGCTTCACATCGTCCAATCAATGGTCACGTTAAAAGCATATCAATAATTTGAAGGTTCTAATAGCGAGCAGTATTGTCGACACCAACCATATAGGTGGAAATTACTCATACATGAGCTTTAGTGATATCGTCGGAGCTGAACATATAATTGATTTGTTAATTTAACTATATTTCAACACCTCCATCATCTCCCGAATTGCTAGAGGCTTCTCCCAAAGCATCACGAGTGTTGGCTCTTAAAAGCTGCCGAAGACTTCTGCTTGTCCGTAAAGTTGACGGATGGGACGGTCCTAGAACTTTTATCTGAAGCTCAAGAGTATTGCGATAGATGTCCTCCGGCTCTTGGTACTTCCCCTGATTGACGAGGACAAGAGCCAGGTTGTTCATGCTGTCGAGTGCGTCCGGATGCTCTGCACCCAGCACCGACTTCCTCAGCTCCAGTGTCTGTCGATGTATCTCCTCCGCCTGTTCGTACTTCCCCTGATTGTCGAAGACAAGAGCCAGGTTGTTCATGCTTTTGAGTGTCGACGGATGCTTTGGACCCAGCACCGACCTCTTTAGCTCCAATGTTTGTCGATGCATCTTCTCCGCCTCTTCGTACTTCCCCTGACTTCTAAAGACTTCAGCCAGATTATTCACGCTGGCGAGTGTCGACGGATGCTCTGGACCCATCACCGACTTCTTCAGCTCCAGTGTCTGTCGATGCATCTTCTCTGCCTCTTCGTACTTCCCCTGACTTCTAAAGACTTCAGCCAGATTATTCATGCTAACGAGTGTGGACGGATGCTCTGGACCCATCACCGGCCTCTTCAGCTCCAGTGTCTGTCGATGCATCTTCTCCGCCTCTTCGTACTTCCCCTGGTTGTAGAGCACATTGGCCAGGTTCATGATGCTTCTGAGTGTGTCCGGATGCTCTGCACCCAGCACCGACTTCCTCCGCTCCAGCGTCTCTCGATGCATTTTCTCCGCCTCTTCGTACTTCCCCTGACTGTCGAGCACCATAGCCAGGTTGTTCATGCTCTCGAGTGTATCCGGATGCTTTGCACCAAGCACCAACTTCCTCAGCTGCAGTGCCTCCCGGTGCATCTCCGCTGACTCGGCATATTTTCCCAGCTTATCATGACTATCTGCTACAACATAAAGCAGATCAGCCTGCCCCTCTTTGTCCCTGCACTCCTTACGGTCAACCAAAGCTACCTGAGCATGGGGCATATATGACATCCAAGTCTCTCGATTCTCATGCTTCGGAAAGGGATACACTCCAGCCAGTCGCTGTATCGTTTTGGTATAACGTACATCCCATTCCTGCTTGACCCAGTTTCGTGCGGCCAGCCGCACTAAGCGATGAATATCAAAGGCATCTCCCTGCTCTCGCATTGAAATGAACGCATACCCTTCCAGAATCCCCAATGCCTCGTCTTCCTCCTCCTTATTTTCTCCGCGTGGCAATAGAGAGGTCGGAATGTTTTTTTCGGCAAGAAAACAGATAAATTTCAGGTATTCCACGGCCAAAGGATACTTTCGTTCCAGGTGTTGGAATGAGACTAGCCACGTCGTAGCGATAGGGTTCGTATCTCGAGAGTAGCGCGCTCGGTCTTCGAATCCAATGTTCAGGAGCTTTATTTGCGTTTCATCTGAATCAAGGCAATATTGTAGATAGGTCGATGTCGTTGTCCTCCTTTTGGCCATATACGCTGACGCTTGCTTGATCGCAAGAGGCAAATACGCCAGGTGGTTCAGAAGGGCCTGTGTGGCTTGACTGTCTTGAAGCTGGCGAGCTTTCAGGCCACTCTGTAGCAGTTTCAGTGCCTCGGTCTCATTCATTTCGCTAATCGCGTAAGTACTCTCTGATGAAACATCTAGCTCCACCGCAACCTCGTGGTTCCGTGTTGTAAAAAGAATGGACCCTTTGCGACTGAATGGTATATACTTCCGTAACTCTTCGCCGTTCAGTAAGCCGATATCATCTACACTGTCGATAATCAGAAGCCAATCGGCGGAACACCTCTCGAGGGCCGTCTTGACCAATAGCTTTATATCGGCTTTGTCATCTTCGATGCCGGGACTTCCAAGTGCTTGACCGATGTCTCGGTATGCATTCTCGAACGTCGTCATAGTAATAGCAGGAACCCAGAAGATGGAGCAGTTTGGATCCTGCTCTCGGACGCGGTAGGCCGCTTCCAGCGCGATTTGTGTTTTGCCGACGCCTCCGAGACCTCTTAGCACTGTTCTTTGGCAGTCGTTCGACTTGTTGCTAGGCAGAATTTTCACAACCAGTTCTGTAAGTATCTCCTGTCTTCCAACAAAGTCTTCATTCTGCCCAAATGGTATCATCAAATAGGGCCCCTGTTTGGCTTCTGTAACGGGAATCAGAATGAAGTAATCAGCAGAATAGTATATATATATAAAAAGGAAACCTTTACATACCTTGCTGAGGCGGGCAATAAGGCAGACCTGAGATATCACCCGAGACGCTCGTCTGCTGATTGACTTCTTTGAGCAGTCGTGCCATTGCATTTGCCTTGCCCTCTCCGTAAATCAAAGGCAGGTATACACCAAAAATTCCAAGTAGACAGTATGCTCCATCTTCCTCTTCGGTAGTTTGGCGGCTTTGAGCCCATGCCAATCGCTCGTGGGTAGGAAACTGGCCGAGAGCAGTTCCACGCAATGCAGTCGTAGGAATCTTAGTAATGCTGTGAATCTCGTTCTGCAAAGACTTGCGATCGCCTAAATCGTCGCCTTGAGGGGAGAAAAATCTCACAGACACGGGCGCAAGAAGCTCCTGTAGTGTCCATCCACGCGTAAACCACCGACTCTGCTCAAATTGACGCTGCCATGAGCCTAGCTGCTCCGCGGCGCTGGTCGACACGTCCGTCAAGTAGACGTAGCATACTGCTGCTTCTCGATACCATCGAAACATGGAATTGATGGCTTTCGTCAACTCTGCCGAGCTCGTCTTGTCGATGCAGCAGGTGTCCACCCAGAAGTGGTCGAATCCGTCGCGCTTCGCCTGCTGCCCGCAAAACAGGATCTTCTCGTAGCCAGGCTTGTCATGCCCCCCTTTCTGCGATGCATCTTGGAAAGTGACCTCGTCGCCATCAGCTCCCCAGGTATGCGACAATATGGCGTAGGGCGGGATATCGTTGATTAGGTCGGTAGTTAAAGTTAGGCCCTCATTGCCATCAAGCTGGAGGAGCCGCATCGTTCGTACAAGGCAGGCCGCCGCGGTTCGCGGCGCCAGTACAAGTCAAATAGCGTGTTCAATCTCTGGGACGTAGAGGTCGCGTGTTACGTTCGGTCGCCGCACTATATTAGCACAAGGATAGTGTGCACGTTGACCCGTCTCAAAAATGCGTCTTGTTGAAGGCGACAGAGAGTCTACGTATCCGTCGTATCAGCTCAGCCTTGCTGTCAATGAACCCCGCAGTAGCAAAGCCCTTTTCCCACCACCAATCAGAGCAGTGGCTTCTTGGATCAGTGCGGCATGAAATGACCACTCACACGCGTCGACATAAAGGGCTGCAGAATCATGCCGGCGAGCATTTTCTATGCACATACGACATTACAACATGCTGTGTTCACCCGTAGGACGAAGGGGGAAACGACCCGACCTATCCCATCCCATATGGATTTGATATTTGCACATCTGGGCCAGAGTTTAGTCCCACTGTCTAGCGCATCAAGCTAATGTACGTACTGTACTAATCGTAAATGCACGATTGGACATTTACGAAAGTGCTCCAAGGGAGGTAATCATTTCTGGGCACCAGATGCAAGAAAAATGCTTGACTCTGCTTACAGTCATCCTGCAAACAAATATGTTCACCATCCCTTTTCCACTTCCTCGGCCTGCTGACCCTGCTGACTATGTGTCTGCCTAATGCTCCACATGACCACTGTCCCTTGCTTCCGCTCCAACAAGCCCGAACCCATTTAAAGCTAGTTTCTCCAAAGCCAACAATCCTTGAAATTTCCACCACCTTCTGCCGCTCCAGAGCAAACACCCCTTTGATTTCACCTCTGTATTTTCTATTGCTTGGCTATATCCGATTACCGAGCACTTTACCCAAAATGCCACAAAGTTTATGGAGGTGCTCACCTCGAGCCGCCAATCGCACACACTGGATGCAGCGGTCCGCTAAGCGCGTGTTTGCTTCTCTGGCCGTCTTTTGCCATGTGCTGTGTGCAACCAAAGTAAAAGGTAAGGAAACGAATAAAATGGCAGAATTTCACTCATGAATTGAAGCGTTGTCGACTTTTCTCTTCACGCCAGATCTGTATCTAAGAGATCGATGTTTCGCTCGAGAGTAGTCTCAAAATGCCTCTTCAGCTCGCAGTCTCCAAAAGAGAGCAGATCGAGGCCATGCTTCATAGTCCTTACCTTAGGGACAAAGAAAGAGCTTTGCTTGCTGAATGCACTACGCGCACAATTCGAAGACACCGCAGCAAATATAAGGCCGGCAGTACGGCGGATCTTCGGAATAAGATTATGGGTCGGCCAAGAGTCATCATATCGGAGATCATCGACAGCCTATGTGCCAAGTTGACGGAACATTCGACTATGTATCAGGACGAGATGGTTCCCTTTCTCAGAAAACAATTCGGCATTCATGTTACGCGATCAGCCATCAGCCGGGCGTTGACTTCTGCTGGGTGGTCTAATAAGGTAACCCGTCGTGTGGCCCAGCAACGCAATGCGGACCTACGTGACTACTATCTGCACAAAACATCGCCATTTCGGTCCTATCATCGAATATACATAGATGAGTCCGGCATGAGCGGGCCTGACGCCTCTCGACGCAATGGTTGGTCACCCAAAGGTACGGCTCCGGTGCAGGTCACACCACTCCGCCGCGGTCAGAGGTATCAGATCATTGCAGCGCTGGCACAAGACGGTCTCGTTCATTACCAGATCCACCAAGGCTCGACGGATCATCAGGTGTTTGAGGAATTCATCGAGCGGCTTTTGCAGCACTGTGGCAGATGGCCCGAGCCGAGATCTGTCCTGATCATGGACAATGCATCATTTCACAAATCGGAGAGAATCAAAGAGCTCGCAAGGATGGCTGGTGTGCTGCTCGTCTTTCTGCCACCATACTCCCCTGATCAAGACCCGATCGAGGAGAAATTCTCACAGATCAAGGCGCTCGCGCGACGTCACTGGCAGCAAGTAGCCAGCATGCCGTATATTGATTTTGGCGCTTTCCTAGACTGGTGTATACGCATGGTCGGAGGTGACATTGCAAGTGCGCGTGGTTTCTTTAGGCACGCTGGCATCTTTGTGGAAGACCCATAAACATGCGCACAGCTCAGCATTTATTTTCTCCCTCTTTTTCTTCTTGTTTATAATTCTCTTTTGTTAGAGATACCGGCACGACACTAACCTAGCTAACCTATTGTGTCGAATCGACGCTCACCTGGCTCACTTCACTTACTTCTCTGTTGGCATAATGTTGAACCCAGTATTCGATGTCGCTCAAGTATTTGTCCCATTTATGGAACCTGCATTCTACAGCATGTTCCTCACAGATTTGACGATAAAGGTTCTCCCCCAAAATCATTCTTTGTTAACGTTATTCATTCGAACATACTTACGCATCGGTTCCCAATGAATTTCTCAGCTCAAAGCAACATCTTTGATAAAGGATGTCTTCACAATCTTGAATGATTCTCGTGACTTAGGTCCGCCTGCATCTCAACCCGTAGCTAACTTAGCAATAGCAACAATGGGAACAACTTGTTTGTCAATCGGCCGTGCATCTGCCCAATCAGAAGTGGACCAGCCCCACGGATCTCCTAGCATCCGCCGATCTCCTTGATGCAAATCGCAGAAACCTGTGGAAAGAGTGGAAAGAGCGGGAGAAGCTGGTGTTTATTTTTATTATCCACACGAAGAGAAGCCAGCCTCATCAAATCCTTGAAATGACTTTGATAGGGCGTAGTGCAGCGGGGCTCTCATCAGTTACACTATAGCCAGTTTTGTCCGACTTCTGCTCAATAATGGGGCCCACGCCGATACCCAACCTCGATATTACAGCAATCATTTTTACGTTGCTTTGAAGACAGGATACCACGAGATCGTATAAGTACTAGTGGACTTGGGGGCTGATATTGCTGCCTAGGGTGGAAAACACGGCAGCGAAGCCAATTTTGATGGTCCACATAACCCGAAAGCCCCTGGCCCGGCTTAGTGTACGTGAAGAGCATTTCTTCCTGACTGAGCACATCCGGAGTGGAGTGAATTCAACGTAGCAAAAGCTTCACTTCTGATTACTTATGTCAACTTGCTGACATTTCATCACAGGGTGGGTCGGTTTGAGCTGTTGCGGCCTCTGTCAGAACGCTTGTCAGCATGATGACCGGTTTTGGGTTATACAAATCAGCACAGGATACTCAATTCAACTATATATGAGACTCGATCGCTTCCGGACCGATCGAAAACCACTTCGATAACTTCATCTTGAACGACGGTTTTTCTGAAACACCCTACTTACCTTTGAACCACCACATTGGCGTCCAGTATGAGGTTCACGGTCTTCGTAATCGTTTTTGGTGCCAGCTTGGCATCCATTGCTTTACGTCGTGACGACAGCCTCATCACTGGAAGTCAAGCATCTTCAAAAATAGAGGGTCGTAATAGCCTTATAATCGATCAAATTCGCGGTATGAGAGATGATCCCGACGGATAACTTTTGCTGAGATGGCAAGATAGAGGAAGCCTGCCCCGATGGTCGCAGTGGATACAACTGTGCAGAACGACGGCGTGATCTAGCTACCAATAACTAGTTCCCGTGTGGTATAAGTACACACCCGCTCCAGCAGAGGGAGCTAAAATATGCTGTGAAAAGGCTGACTTTCACGGAGCGGCAGAAGCGGATATAACTCCGTCTATATTCGCGATGACGCCGACGAGGCCGCGACACACAATGGAAGTAAAGATTGTTGATGCTGTGAGAGACCGTAGCGCCAATGGTTATTCAGTAAAACACGACCGAGGAAAAGGGAACGGGATCAAGTTGGAATGAGGTGGATAAGACCGTAGCCATAGCAGGTGTCTCAAAATATCTGAAATAACAGCACTAGACAATCTTCAGAACTATTAGGTCGCATTCAAAACACAACCACTCAGCTTCGTGATTTGAGAAGCAATTTTGGTCGTACGATATGCTGTTGAATATCCAGGATAGAAGATGCCTGTTCCGATGGTCGCAACAGATAAAAGATAATTGTGCAGCAGGACGAAACGATATATCCGCTGATGAAAAGTACTGGTATGATAAGTGGTATTAGTACTTACCTAACGTAGCTTGTATTACCATATAACGGTGAAAATAATAGGACTCGTATATATTTTCGTTTTGGTGACAACGCTCCCATTTATATGTACGAAAACGGAAATTGACAAACGAGAACTCTTATGGAATCAATATATACTTTTAGCTGTACTGTACATACAGTATACTCTTTTTGTTCTATATAATCTGGCCATTACAGTACTTTCTGCCATCAGCATCACCTTTAAAGCCTTGCCTATTTATATATGTACTTAAACAGAAATTGATACTATATTTAGGCACATTTTCAGCCTCACAAAACTAACAATAGCTGTTCCGCAGTCCAATTAATGGATTTATTAATGGTCCATACTATATAGTACTTCGTAATAGTTATAACTCCTGTAATATCCAAAGTAAATTCAACCTGACCGCTGCCTGTCCATAGTTATTGAGATCAGCCACTTTGCCACTATAAATCACATACCCTACAGAAATTAATAGCCCTGGAAATCAGATTCGAAATAATTCGTAGTGGTGAGTTACGAAAACACGAGCGGCCATGGAAATTACAAAACCGCAAAAGCGCTTCTCACGGCAGTGTATATCTCGTGTTTTATATCGCGGTAAAAAGAATAGTCAAGTACAGCCCATACCAACGACCCAAAATAAGGTTTCCTATCTCGCTCAGGGAATTGGGTGGTAATCGTTATCTTTATTAGAAAAGGCTAGACGAAGGACTGAAAACCAACAGTATTGCAAAAATCCTACGCTTTCTTCACTGGACTCGGCCGCCTCACAGGCGGAGGTGCTTGCTTCGGAAGTGATGCAGCTGGAGAAACCATCTCGCCAGCTTCAAGAGACTGATTGCCTTCGTCAACAAGTACTGACGCCGAGTCAGCCTCCGACCGCCCTAGACTTTCTAAGTACTGGGAGAAGCCGGCTTGCACCCTGCTTGTGAGAAGGAATTTGCGGCACCTTCGTACGAAAAAGCGTTCGTATACGTCTTTTATCCTGACTTCTTTAGACCGGATAGGATCAAGCATAAGCAGGTATTACTATGCACTACCGTACGATAACTTCGTGCGCTGCTTATCTCTTTACTCTAGCCAACCTCTGTTCGCGTAACCGGTGGGCACTGATTCGTATTAAATAGCTTCACCGCCATGCGAATGGATTTTGTAGGAGGCGACGGCAAGTAGATATTTTAAGTCCATGTACATCAGACAGTAAGGATCGTGCTTACCTTCGAATATATAGTCTTCATCTAGATTAATTCCAGTCGATCTAACTTGCCTAGTTCAACCGAAGGACCAAGACCTGGGCCCCAAATACTGCAAATTATGGAAGGGGAAATAGAAAATTTAAGGATTGCGTTCTCTGCACTAGAAGAAAGGGTCAAGGTGCTGGAAAGTGAAGTTGTACATCTTCGTGGCTTAGCGGCATAAAATCAAGATCTATAATAAGGTGTAGCTTTTGTACCGAAAATGACTCAGGCTCCCCGCTATTGTCCGCGGCATTGTAAGTTATTCCAGGCCCAAGACAATGTAGCGTCGGGCCTGCTGCCAGCTAGAAGACATCTGATAGAAATAGTCCGTCATCTTACCTGTAATTTCTTTCTTGCTACTACTACTTATCGGAGCAGTAGACGTATCAGTCTATGTGTTATCTTCGTCTATCGATCCCACATAAATATGTACGGGCACCTCAACGTTCGGCATCATAACACGTTATGCTGTGAAGGATGCTCTATTAATCCTACACAAAGACTGTGGATTAGTGAACGTGACTCGAGACGTCTGAACAGACTGACTGACCTCCGCTGAGTCAAGATAAGATAACATTATGTTGCTTGTAGATAAGACGCTTGGAGCAGTAACGATCCACCAGGTTGATAGACAGGAAGAGGGTCTCAGGCTGAAGCGAGAAAGCAGCGTGGACCTCGACCAGGAAATCGATGAGGAATGGTCTCATGAACCACCGAATATAGGGCTGCGTATCGATTATACCGACGTCGGGGAGTGTCTCATCCTGAGAGAATGTCAATCTGGGTGAGTTCAAAAGATGTCAAGTATTTATTGCGACCAACCTCTATGTGGTTGAGGTGCTGCATAATATCCTCGAGGTACTCCTCACCAACGAGACGCGAAAATTGCTCCCCAACGATATCGTAGCCGTTGCTTACCAGCGTCTCGAGGTGCTCCTTGAGTCTTTAGTGAGAAATCTTTTATCTAAAATGTTGTCCCGAAGATCTCATTGGACAATGAGATAGAACACGTTTGCCTGATGGTAGTCTCGGCGAGTTCTGTGACCTCAGATTGACTTGGACCTGGTTAGTTAACGTCGAATTGTTTTATAGGAGAAATTGCTGACACACAGATGCGACGATTCTGTCACTGGTAAATATATAACTACGGAGCACAGCCTCAGAACCTAGGGCTGCAGCCACTAGCCAGATCGATGTCCAAGATTGCGTCGCGATGATAGCGCGACTAATAATCCGTAGGTCTAACCACGGCGTTAGTGCTCGCTTCCGCGTCGGCTCGAGGCTAGTCGATTATGCAATTACTTCTCCACCATCCCGAGCTTAGTTGCGACGCAATGCTACCGTTCCCGATGATACCGCCGAGCGGGCCGCAATTCAGTTGTCTCTTACGCATAAAATCCCTGGGAAAAAAAGGGTATACGCAACTGCTTTGACGAAAAAAGAAAAGGGTACTGTACTACAGTATTATGATGTATAATACCTAGTTTGCAATCTTTTGTGTCCGAGGTATTTGGTCTCTATAACCTCGGATTCGCACTTTCGGATGTCCATGGTGAGCCCGGCGTTCTGCAGGCGTTTCACGACCTCCAAGACGTATGTAGGATAATAATATCAACGACCTGAACGTGTGACGACTATATTAAGGATAAACAGCAGCTATAGCTTCTGCTTCTGCAAAAAAGCGCGCGCGTAATGGCGTGGCGCCACTTGTCCTGGCTACTCACAACAAGTGGTTGACATACAACGGCACATCACACAGATTGGAGTCACAACTGATCATGATTCAAGTCCAGCGTCAAAGTCTTTGGACCAAACCTTGTCCACAGATATGGACGACACAGAGATGTCCAGTGCCTCGGACATGTCAGAGACACTATCCGGATCGTCAAGCATTGCCATGGATCAGGGCGATCAGTGGATGACGGATGTACAGTACTTATAGATAAGACATTTGACAGAGAGTGGTGGGGGTTCGGGCCGCGTGGCAAATTCCATATAACCAGCTGCCAGCAGCTGACTTATCTTAATAGCGAAAAATTTGACGGGAAACAGAGCCGGTCTTTTTATCGCCGGAAAAGGTGATGTTCCGATAAATACGCAGGATATCCCCGCACGGCCAAGGTTGAAACATATGGGCTTCACTCAAAGACGGACTTATTTAATGATAGCTATATTTAGTTATTACTTTACTTTATAACATTTCTACCGACCCGCGTATACTGCAAAATGAGCAGTCCGTTTCGCGAGGCGAACTCGATCGTGACTCAACTCGACCTCGGACTTACGGACGAGCAGCGCTGGGAAAAGGTTAGCTTTGACGATAAGAACGTTCAGGAAAAGTGGACGGATCTACATCGAAGCAAGCAAACTGAAAAGGACGAATCTATCGCTAAACAAATTCATGCTGATCTTGTATGTTGCGCACCATTCCCAAAGAAAAAAAAAAAAACATAGCGTACTAATACGTTTACAGAGAGAAGAAATCCAAAGTTGGGCACGGGGACCATATAAATATTCAGCGCGAGGGTTCAAACAGAAGGGCTTTTTGAAAGGGTCGCGAGACATTTACATTGCATTACTCCCCTTCCTTCTTACCGAGCCTTTAACAGGAGTCCGTTACGAAGCAATGATTGAGGGTGCAGATCCAGAGGGCAGTACGCGTATTTATACAGACATTCCGTGGTCCCAGAAAAACTACGTGATTTTGCAGGGAGATAAAGAAGTAGTTGGGCACGAGAGTAGTACTTTGCGGTATTATATGTTTCGTGCCTGGAAGACCGGAGGTCTTCCGGAGGGTTTTCCGGGCCCCGAGGCGGAAGGCCGGGAGCAGGATAAATAAAAAGAAATTTGTCTCCCGGTTCCGACGTGTCCACCGAGCTTTGAAGTACGTTGTTTTGGTAACACGCGGCTAGGACCAGGAGGTTGCCCTATTGACTTTCGCTGTCAGTTTTACCATTTCGTAACTTATCGCATTGATAGGAGGGATTTACCCATGTGCTATAGAGAATACATTTGGGATTAGGATGCGTTTTCCCCTCTCGAGTCCGTGGAATGCTCGGGTGCTTTCCACTAACGCAGATATGCCCAAACGAGCGTGTTCAAGTGCATGGAAACCTTTCTGTAGGGAGGCACCGCCTTTGTCGTGGAGGATTACGTCAATATACGGCCTGAACAGGCTGACCTTGACTCGCCAATATCTGTCTCGAATTCGCGCTGCGGGTAATTCTTGAGCCGGTTCGTCGCTGTCAAGGAACTGAAACTCTGAAGAAATCTACTGTGGTTTGCACATTTTTTGCAGCAGCTCCGGTGTGCTTCTTGTGACTGGTCCACTACCAGGTACAACAGAATCGTAAAGCTGACTGTACACTTGATTCAATTGCTTCCGCCCCCAAAGCTGTGCTTGGTAGCTTGCGACAATGGCCCACGGAGTGGTCCCAGGTGACAACCAATACCTTGCAATCGTCGTCGATAGGTCCATAGATCAACCAGGAAGTGTCCTGCTAATATGGCAGTCGGAACAGACAAATTCATTAAGAGCGATATTTAAGTTTATTAGTGTAAACAAATACTGTAGGCAGGGCACGAATTGCACTACGTAAAATACCCAGGAGTATCGAACTTCATGGCTGAAAAAGTTGGAATTCCGATGCCTACATTGTGGATAATTATGCCAGATTAAAACTATAGGTCAATATTTAGAGCTGCCAAAAATATCAGAAATGGCAGATCCGATCCGATTGGAGATTGCTCACGATGTATCCAAATCTGATCGCCGAAATCGATTTAACATTAATGCCCATGACGCTCGATTACTCGAGCTGTGGATTAAAAATAAGTTGGGTGCAGTACATCTTTCTGCCCGACAAAATAGTGATGGTGATGGTGGTGAACACATTTATTTGTGGATCTGGTCCTGAAAGTGGTAGGCTGCGGCTAAATACCTTCTGAACATAGACCAAGTGCGATGTGCATCAGAACCCGTTCCATGTTCGAGTCCAGTATCCACGACTGGACTAGTCTACGAGGACGCACGCAGTGTAGTGAACCAGCACACCCCATCTAACAATAAGGTATAGACAGGTAAAAAGCGGGCTCTGTGCGTAATGTCGGCGTGATGTTTGGCGCTGAACCGGGCGGCTACCAGGGATAAGCTGATATCGGCACGGTATCCGGCGTAATAATCTTCCGGCGCGCATAGATGAGATTTTGATTAAACAACAGGCGGGACTTTTCCAACTAATGTATCCCGCCAACTCTATTCTCCGAGATGAGCAATCCATTCCGGGCAGCCGACCCGAATGTTTCCCAGCTTGATTTTAAAATGCTAAACGAGGAGACCTGGAGAAACGTTGGCTTTGACGATCAGAACGTACTAGAGAGTGGTCCTCCGAGAGATTATTCGATGTCGCGGAAGAGGCCGAGCACTCATCTATACGAGACAGCAGGCCAAAAAGTAGGGTCCACGAGACTGATCAGAAGGTCGCACTTCTGCGGAGCCAGAGAGTGTTCACCTAAGCATTCCGATCTTTCTCCAGTCAAGATGGAGATCGGCAGGGTTACTGTTTTGGCTTCGAGGAAGGTCCCACCTTTTAAACGCGTGGGCCGGCCATTTTATTGCGACAAGGCGGTGAAGACTCACAAGGAGCCACCTTGAGGTAAGAGTCTCTTGTATAGCAATCTGGTCAAGGCTGCTCCGAGCATAAAAAAGCGACAGCGCTCCTCCCCCCATCTGCGTTTTATATTTTCCTGTTTATATTTTTAGTCTGGGCCAAAACTCCATTCCCCTGCCTTTACGGCCACGCAAACGCCTATCATGGATCGCTTACCGGCTGAGTTGTTGATTATGGTTGCAGTATATTGCGGTCCATATGATTCGCTCCATTTGTCCCGCTGCTGTTGTATGTTCCACGAAAATCTGATTCACTTCTGTTATACAAGATTCGCCAACGAATATTCACTATATCGGTCTATCATCTGTTGCGGAAAACGAGATAGTCAAAGTGCAACAATTGGTGCACTCAAAAAGGCTTAAAACGCTGGCGCAGCAAAATTCGCCGGTGATTATCATCGGACGTCGATTTCCTACTTCACAGTATCTCGGGCGCGCCTACACAGTATGTGATAATTACACAAGGGCTTATTTAAGGGATATACGGGGTTGGAGACACTGTAGACGCTAAAGGACTGTACAATACTGTACCGCTCTTGCTTGGATACTGCTTTTTACTGTTATCGGCCACGGAGTTTGAATTACCCCGCAGTTTAGATTTTTGAGCGGCGTGCAACCAAACAGTGATGAATTCCAAGATCAAAACAGCTGCAGCATTGTATCAAATGGCGGCGAAGGAGTCGCTGAAGAAACACCTGCTTGAAAACGGCTACTTCTTTTTTGAGGATCGAGAAGTTGGCCAGCAAATGGTGCTTATAGAAGGGCGGAAGTACATTTTTTTTGACGAGCTAAAATTCATTTGGCACAACGTCTTCGAAGATCAGGTGAGCATGACGACACCTGAATATTCCATCATTAACTCTCTCAGCGGATTGTATACATTATTAAAGAAATATTTCCAGATAGCACACTGGGTCATGCTATACCCCATATGAGCGTCCCAGTTGTAGCCTTCTTCCGGCGGGATGATGTTTGTCGTTCTATACTCGTTGCCTTATGGCCACGGCGGTCAAAGGTGGTTTTCTGGGCGGGCTCCCATCTGCCAACTCGAAATATCATGCTTCGAGGGATGATCTCAAAGAGGGAGGTTCTATACCCGATTCTGTCGAATTCCTCGAAGGTGATTCAGCATAATCTTGATACGCCGGGTCTTCTGCAACGAACGAGCTTTGGAAGACAGTACTTAGGATGGCACCACCACAATAGCCTTCTGTACTGTAACACAATTCCTTTGTTTTTATTGCTGCGACCAGGACAGGGCGAGTAGTCAACGTGGCGTTACCACACATGATGAGTAGTTGAGCATTGTTACTTCTTGCTTTCAATCTTATGATTAGCATTGCGAAAAAGAAGAAGAAAACCCAAGAACCTGCTGACTTCGGAGAGGGCAATGCTAAAGGTAGAGAATAGATTCCTCGTTCTCATTTTAGACATCAGGCTCCGTAATTCAAGTTAAGCTGTTGTAAACTGCGAGGCTGGATAAAAGGGTCATCAGATGTCTATCTAGCCTTCCTTCCCTGAAAGTCCCTGCAGAAAGAATAGTCTATAAGGACCTTTCATGGTCCCAAAACCAATACGTGATTTTGCGGAACGCGAAAAAGTTAATAAGGTACGAACAAGAAATCTTGTTATATTATTTGTTTCGTGCCTGGACGACGGTGGACTCTAGTAACAAGAAAATCCTCAAGGGTCGTTGGCATGCACGCGAAAGGTGCTTCTTTATGGTCAGAAGAGAGCCATGGCGATTCCAACGGGAATCCGACAAGCATATGACTCCCTGGACAGAGCACAATCTGATCTTCTGGCTGAAAGCCGGTACAAAACTGTGACATGGTATCTTGTGATCTTTCGGAAGTCTCTGACGATAATGCGATGTACAGTATCAGAGGAGTACAGTATTGGATTTCAATCTAACAGGAAGAGCAGTACTGTGCAGGAGAAGAGTGCTTTGGAAAATGACAATGATGTCCTGTATCGAACCTAAGACGATTCCGCGCTCGATTCTCCCTCAGATGGCAACGCCAAAAAAGACAGAAGACGCGAGTCGGGCTAGACGAGAGTGTTTGAGCGTCGTGAAGGCCCCATACAGTGTTATAAGTGCCAGCAGGTCGGACACAAGTCCTTCCAGTGCAAGAACGGCCAAGTCTGCGGAAGGTGTGCCAAGCCAGGACATGCGCACAAGGAATGCACAGAGGTGGTCCTCAAATGTGTGCCCTGTGGTGGCCCCCACGAGTCGTTCAGCCGAAACTGTCAGAAGCTCTATCCCGTCCATCATAAATAAAGAGCTCCAAGTGGTGCAACTGAATATAGGCCGACAGGCTACGGTACAAGAGAGCCTGATGAATGACGCGAGGATAAGGGAAGTGTCGGTCGTGGCCATACAAGAACCACAAGCAAGGATGCAGGGAGGAATTTTGATGACGGTGCCGCGGGCACACTACGGGTGGACTGAACTGGTGCCAACAGAGAGCAGAGAAGGCAGATGGGCGATCCGGAGCATGCTGTGGGTGAAGAAGGAGTTGGAAGCAGAGCAGGTGGCGATCGCGTCGCCGGACATGACGGGGGTGATGATCAGAACAGGAGACAGGAAAGTGCTGGTAGTATCGGTGTACATTCCACCGACTGATCAGGACGCTCTTCGGGATGCGTGTGATCTACTGCACGCGGTAGTCAACAACGCGCAGAGGGAACGTGGAGAAATGGTGGACGTCATGCTGGTTGGAGATTTCAATCAGCACGATCAATTGTGGGGTGGAGAGGATGTGACATTTGCTAGGCAGGGAGAAGCGAATGCGATCATCGACCTGATGAGCGATTGCTCCCTACACAGTCTTTTATCGCAAGGGACGAAGACGTGGGAGAAGGGTGCTTCGGCGACGACGATTGACCTGGTGTTAGCCAGCAGCAGCTTGGCAAGGCAGGTATCGCATTGCGCGACCGCGGATGCAGACCACGGATCCGATCACCGAGCGATCGAGACAACAATAGACATGGACATGTCGGACTTCCAACCGAGAGAGCGCTTGCTCTTACGCAATGCGCCGTGGAAGGGAATCAACGAGCGGATCACGCACACGTGGGAGACGTTGCCAATGGGCGAGACAGTCCAACGAAAGACAGACTACTTGACGTGGGCTGTATCGGAAGCAGTACACGCGCTCACGCCCAAGGCCAAAGCATCGCCTTACGCAAAACTTTGGTCCTGTTTCGCCGCCTTCCGGGCAGCAATGCGTTAACGCAGGTGGAAGAGGAACAGTCAAACCCGTTCGTGTTCAGGACATCGCCTTCATGCATGCAAAACGATCTTTTAGGAAAGACCGTGCTCGTTCGCATTTGATCGACAAGAGGCCAATGAAGTACCACCCTATATTTGATGCGCTTGAATATGAACTGGACAAGGAGGTCAAGATCAGTCATAGTAAGAGAGGGGAGTGACAAGGGGCACTGCTTGAGACGAAAGTTTAGCCGTACCGATGAAAGCGTGGTAGATTATCATGACGGCCAGACCATATGCCAAGGTCGTGATTTGGTCACTTATGGGTGACTTTCTGGTTGGCAGAGTTTTGGAAGACGTGACGACGTGCCTAGGCTTGTTTTGGACAGGAACGCCTGAGCTTCATGATTTGAAATACGACCCTGCTGACGTAGCAATGCTAGTGTCACCCATGGGTGACCATCTGTGTATCATCAAAGTTCCTCTCTGACCTGCCAAGGCCTAGAAAGCCCCGCTTGAACGTATGACAGGAGGGAGTTTCGAGGCTATCACAGTATATCCTTCCATCCACTCCGTATTGTTTTTGCTAGCCGGTCTGGAACGACGGAACTCTTTCTTAGCGATGATTACCTTGCGGCTATGGGTATATTGCGTGGGGGGGAGTTTGCCCATCAAACTCTAGTACTACAGGTGTGGTAGTATTTCCGGGAAAGACGAAAAATCCTGTTTTATCAAGTCAGGGGCCGAAATGCACGTTGCAGCACGCGGTGGTGGTTGGTCGATCCTATTTGAATGACAACCAGGTACAGAATTGTCAGTCAACCCATGAATGACTCTTATTGACTGCATGCTTTGGGTGGCTATGACCCCTTCTAAGGATCTTATGCAATAACGGAATTGTTTCTTCCGTGACAGATGGGTTGCCTGTTTATGATTCGATTCTTCGTCCGCGTAGCAGATTTGTTCTCCTCTGTCCCTCTTATTCCTGAGCCTCCTAGGAATATATGCAGATGCCAAAAAACTCGAGGTGGCCAGGAAACGCTCGCTAAAACTGCGTATATATCATCCGCTTAGTCAGACGTATCACCGTTGTGGACTCTTCAGGATCGGAAGTATCGTCGAAATTGGTTTAATGCCACTTTTTCAAGGCACCGGCAACTACGTATTCTTGACATTAACTATTCTACTTTGGGAGTCACTCATGGGTGACTACGACCCAGCCTAAATATCAAAAGGGGCTGGGTACGAATAAGTATTGTGCAACTCGGTGGTTAGGCAGCACCTGCGTCCTGCACTTGCGCCCTGCGTCTGTGTCCTCAAATCAAGTCAAGACTCCGAGCGGTCGCCCTCAGGCCTTCTTATACAAAGTACGAAGTGAAGTGTCAGTACGCAAATCTCCAAGCCTAGCTAGCGTAGGGTCAAAGCCTATGCGCAACTGGCTTGGCATATGGGATCTTGACCTGTCTCGAAAGTTGGATCGCCATTAATATTTGAAGGTGCTTATTTTTGATCATCTCGGTCGACCCGAAATAAGCCCCGCTGTTGCACAATCCTTTACCACAGACGCAGTGTGGCCCTCGGTCAGCGGCCATCTTGAATTATGAGCCCTATTGTGGACGTTTACCGCCTCGAGCTTTGCTAGGTGTGCATGTAGGGGCAAAGTCCGGGCGTGCAACGGGCTTACGACCAAGAGCTTTTCCGTCTTCTGGAGAGTGCACATTCCAAAGGAATAAATCTTGCACCTCTTTGACCGGGAGGCCACCCGCATCTTTGGATCCTCGCATCCATCGCTGTCCTACACCGGTGTGGCAGATCTCAAGTCCCCGCCTAATCGAGAGCAACCACCAACGTAGAGGGATATGGTTATAAACTCGAGGCAAGGAGTCTACTGTGTACATAGTACGACTGGAAAGACGGGGCCAAGGTCCACAATATCATCGGTTCGCGGCCGTCTGATCCAATGGCCAAGGAAAGATGGGACGGGCACTGATCGGCTAAGTCGAAATAACAAGGCATGCGGATGGGGCTTATGCCTATCGAAGTCCTTGCCTAATATTATGCCTATTATCTTCCTTTTTACGTTAGCGTGATGTTTTTAATGAATAATTTATTTATTGTGGCTGTAGCTGCGCTATATAATCCTTGAATAATGCCTGTTAGTACTTTTATATCGGGAGCAAATTTTGTGCACCAGAGTTCCCTTGTTCCAGAATACGCAGTTACCCTAGCAAACCATCAAAGTAATGGTGGGTAGAAATTTAGTCATTGGTTTCGTATCTCTTTGTATTTATACTGTATAAATACACATTCATATACCGATACTGGTATCGATCCTCGCACCTTGGATTTTTCGGTGTGCTAAATGGAATTTGATTGCTTTTTGTGCATAGCGAGGCGGAGCTTCGGTGAGCTTTTTGTGGTCCTATAAACTGACTTGATTTAAAACATTTAGGCGGTGGCAACACAGCAAGTGGGATGAATTGAGTAAACTGAAACTTGCTAAGGTCTTTGGTTCCGAGGATCAAATGGTTGTTAAAAAGCTTTGATCGCTGAAGATTATTCTACGAGGAAAGCCGAGTGCGATTTAAGCGGGTTCAGATTGCTTATCAGGTAGAATTCTATCCAATGGCGCTGGCGGCGAACCATGCGAACCACAATTGCGGCTCAAACTACGGCAGCAAGGCAAACTGTTGCATATGCTAGTTTGGTAAAATAGGGACACTACTTGGGGGCGGTCCCCAAGGCAACATACTCGCCTTGTATAAGACGCGAATTAAAGGAATTTGCCTGATATTGTTGAATTATAAATACAATACGGCAAGCCTCAAGTCGGTGATCGAGGATAACCTTTGACCCACTTAGTTAGTTGCCATATCGAACATAGCGGAATCAATTGCAATTGCACTTGCAATTACTGATCAGCGCATGCTATTATCTCGCCTAATCTTGTCTCATTTTCTTGTTCTTGCTGGACGCGGTTTCCTGGAGGGAAACACCATTTGACCGCGAGCTGTTCAGAGAATCAAATCTCTCTTTCTTTCAGTCGGTACGTCATATTTTCCATTCGCCAGAGAATGCAAGAAGACATGTGATTAACGTATGCGAAGCCAAGTTTCCACAGGCCACAGAGACTTGCCACGAGTAGTAAAAGTGCCGAAAGAGAAGAGGAAAAAAAAAAAGAAAAGGCTGAGTGACTTGTTGTCTTAGGAGCTTTCCCTCGGCAGGAGTGTGGCCACTGCAGGAGCGCAGTGCTGCCTACGAAAACAGTTTGGTACACCCAGACCGCGTACTTATATCTGGTACCCGAGGCTCCAGCACGTTGCGTTCAGAATCGCAAGACATGAAAACTTCAATAACGGGAAGAAAATCCGACATCGACTTTTCATTTATTAAATCGCTGCGGCGCGCAAACCAGTTGCAGTGTCACCTTGGTGGTGATTGCTCGGTCAGATTCGCCGATGATGATGCAAGTATAACAGCTCACTACACCAACAACCATAAAGATTTACTGGAAAACGACAAAGCAAAGCTGGCGCAGCTCATTGTGGAATGCCGGATGTTCAATCAGAACAACGGGAAAGGTGACCATCGCAGGTATATACTTTGATTTCTTTTTAGCATACAATTCGCTGACCGGCTGCCAAAGTAATCAAACGAGCTCAGCACCACCTTCGGGGCCTTTTACCGAAGATCAGTGGTACTCATCAGCCCCAGGGCCTTCTTCCAAGGACTCCAAGGCTATGGTCGACATATCCCCTGAGAACCAGCCAACTGCAACTCGCTCCAAGACTGCCAAGGCTCCCTCCCAAGATCGTGTCTGCAGTCGAAGACAGCAGCCATCTTATCGTGAGCTTTATGATCCGAACAATCCTTCGAAAGAAACAACTCCTAGGAGACCTCAACGACGAAATAATACGGTCAAAAAAACAGATCCTCATTCTCGTTCTGCGTTCACGGAGGAACCTCTATCTGAGGACGAGACCGTACCTCCTCTTATCAAGCAACCAGACACTAGACCGATTTCGCAAGAGCAATTGGTCGCAGAGGTCAAGGGTATATATGCTGGGCTCGTGATGGTCGAGAGTAAATGCATCGAAGTCGACAATGCTCAGCGTTCACAAAGTGGAGCCAAACTCAACAATGAGCAATGGCAAGCCTTGATAGCTCTGCACAGAACTTTGCTCCACGAACATCACGATTTCTTTCTGGCTACGCAGCACCCTTCCGCGAATCCTGCTCTAAAAAGGCTGGCCTCCAAGTAGTACGTTCCTCGCACCTCGAATCTTGACCCAATCTGCTGACTCCAACTTTGTAGCGCTATGCCTGCCAGGATGTGGCGCCACGGGATACACTCATTTCTCGAGCTCCTTCGGCATCGTCTACCAGCATCTCTGGAGCACATGCTTACCTTCATATATCTCGCCTATTCAATGATGGCGTTACTATATGAGACGGTTCCTGCCTTTGAGGATACGTGGATAGAGTGCCTAGGTGACTTGGGACGATATAGAATGGCAATCGAGGACGACGACATTCGCGACAGAGAGGTTTGGACGTCTGTTTCACGGCATTGGTATTCGAAGGCATCAGACAAATCCCCGGCTACTGGCAGGCTCTACCACCACCTCGCTATTCTGGCTCGGCCTGATGCTCTCCACCAGCTCTTCTATTACACAAAGTCTCTCTGCGTGCCCACGCCTTTCATATCGGCTCGGGATTCGATCATGACGCTTTTCGACCCCATCTTGAACGCCACAGCGCAGAAGTCTCGCCTGCCTGCAATCGACTATGCTTTCGTCAAGGCACACGGAATCCTGTTCAGTGGCAATTGTGAAGGAGACTTCTCTGGTGCAACGGAGACATTCTTTCAGGACTTGGACAACCACATTGGTAGAAGCACCAGACGTTGGATGGAGGCAGGGTACTACATTGGAATCTCCAACTGTTGTGCGCTCCTTTCATATGGGAAAGATGATAACTTCATATTCCAGACCATTTGTCCGCCACGCACAGATGACCCGGCTGACGTTACAATGGAAGAGCCTTCGGAGATGCCCGAAGCCTTCAACCGGGCTCTGCATCTCACACGCGGTACGCAAGAGGTGGTATTCCGACGATTGGCGGACCCGAATGTACTCCCTTACATTCACACAGTCCTTGTTTTCATGGACCACCTCACTTCCTACCCATCCGCAATGGGTTTGATTGAGACGAGTTTCCCATGGGCCTTGGCGTCTTCATTGTTGAATTCTTTACTTCTGTCCTATCGCGACTACGAACGCATCGAAAGTGACAACTTCCCCATGCCCGAGAAGGAGCTTCCGCGGCCTCTCCCGGAGGACTTTGCGATGAAAGGGCTGCTTTGGGTTGACAAGTATTATCCGAACGATTTCTTTTGCAATGACAAGATCGATGACGATGAGAAGTACTTTGAGGTAGCATCAATGACGGAGGAGAGGATCGAGCGAATTCTCTGGCTGGGATACCGCCTAGCTAATCACAACAAGTGGTTGACATACGACGGGACATCACACACATTTGGAGTCACAGCTGATTATGAGTCAAGTCCAGCGTCAAAGTCTCTGGACCAAACCTTGTCCACAGATATGGAAGACGCAGAGATGTCCAGTGCCTCGGATATGTCAGAGACACTATCCCAATCGTCAAGCATTGTCACACCAAGGAACATGGATCAGGTCGATCAGTGGATGACGTATAAGGCTTCTCAGAGTTTTGAAACCCCATTGAACGAGCGATTCTATATTTGAAGGGTTCTTTTTTGGTCTTGACGTTGCGGTGTCTTGACATAATTGTACAGCAGGACGAAATGATATATCCGCAGATGAAAAGTACTGGTCTGGTATGATAAGTAGCATTGGTGCTTACGTAAAGCAGCTTGTGTTACCATATAGCGATGGAATCACAGGACTTGTATTATATTTTCGTTCTGGCGACAACGCTTCCATTCTATATGTACGAAAATAGAAATTGACAAACGAGAACTGTTACCGAATCAGTAAGTCAAGCTGTACAGTATACTCGGTTTGTTTTATATAATCTGGCCACTGCTTTCTGCTTTTAGCGGAGTTTAATCAATGAATCCATCAATGGTCTATACTGTATAGTTATTATTCCTGTGATATCAAAATTAAATTCAACCTTACCGCCGCCTATCTAGTAGGCAATATAAAAAGAGAAAGGCGTTTATTGATATATTTATTGATATGTTACAATCCTGATATTCCAGGGCGTTCTTCGCGCTCTATAAGGCTTTCTTTACGTCAAACGATAGCAATCGCATTGATATAAAACATGCACCCTCTCAGCATATTATTGGTGGTCGCAGCTCCTCGTTCCCGTTTCCCCTTCGCACACACATTGGCGCAGGTGAGATTTGCAAACAAGCTCGATGCTTACCACGTCTGATAAGCGCTCTTGGAGAGGGTCTGTACGATGCCTTGCCTGCGGCGAAGAAATATTCATTAACTACGCATCGCTGAGCTCTACTGAATTCCAAATACCTGATCATATCGTATTTATTCTATCCGAAGCGTTGGCATGAATACACTTGCGTTTCTGTAGCTTCATCTAGCACCCCCGGCTTTGTGGCATTCGCATACTGTGTAGTGTACATTGAATGCGATTGATCCACTTCCAGCTTTTTCTTACAATCTCTTTATCTGATACGGAAAAGCCACTGTTATAGGCTAAACGTGCAAAAGGCGATCCCGCAGGGGCAATAGTAAACAACAGAAACTAAGATTGCTAGGAGCAGTAGACTAATAAATCCTCAGCCTTGAGCGATCTTGGATGTTTTCAATAAACCCTTGAACCGCTGACTCGTTCACTCGCAAGTAGGAGATTTGTCAAAAGTAAGGAATATCGATGCTGCATTGCCCAGAAGACGCTCGCCAGAACCGCCTACAAATTGTTTTCTTTGGTTGTCGGTCATTGAGTCATTTCGGTGGAACCGAAATACGTCACACTGTTGCCTAAATCTATCGCAATACATATTGACATATTACGTAAGGCCTCATGTGGAGGGAAAATCGATTCGAAAATGACTACCATTGGTATATCCATCGAGCGAGCAAGATCACGAGGCTTTAAGTGCTTTGAGAACTATACGGTCGTTTGCGGCATGATAGACGACCACCTTACGGCTTAGGTGATCTACTCAAGCTAGGAGAGAAGATTACAGTTTACATTGAGCTCGTATACAAAGCGGAAGGTCAAACTTCAGCCGGAACAAAAGAAGAGAAACAAAGCAGAGCACTATAGAGGCCCAGACAGCACAAGAAACCGCTCCAGATTTGCATTGAGCAACTTTACGCGCTTTCTCATAGCTTCTCGACATTCGACCAAAACTAGCGCTATTATTCATAATTGCGATGAAGACCTGAGCTGAGCTGACGATGAAATAGAAACCGTTACATTGACCCCGAAAGATGCTAACATCACTGTTTTAATCAGCTCACAACTGCATACCAAAGTGATCATGAGTCGTTCCGAATAACCACCAATTTGCAATTAAATCCCTGTATTGCATCGTTCTCAATCCAATTTCCCGACTGTATCATCTCCAGCCAAGACAACATGACGGTATTCCATCACGCAGAAAACCTTTCAATATATGAGAAAATATAATACCGAGCACAAATATCTTATCCCAACCTGCTACACTTGGGGAAGTTGATATTGCGGAGAATCCAAATCATTGTTGTCCACTAGGTAGGGAGAAGAGTCATATGTGCAAATGACTGAGCAGATCCGTTCGAGAAGGTGGTGTTCAGAAGTTTCGTCTTGCCATGGCTTGTGGCCCCATTCCATGGAGCTAAACCTCATCTGCTCTAGATACACCTCAATACTAGGCCTACGAATTTCTGTCGCGGCCGGCAGGAAAAAGTACCTGAAATGCCTCATCATAGCTTAGGTTGCGCCGGGGTTCTGTTGCGCATCTCTCTTGATAAAATCACGCACTTCAAATGCATCCTTTGTCTTGATGTCGTGTCCCGACGTGCTATACTTGCGATACCCATAAGGGGCAGCGATGATATGAAGGTGCAAATAGTCCGCGCTATTGTCTGGGCGAAGATGCAGCCTGTAGTAGAAGTCCTTGGAGTGGGGCTGATCAATATTGGACTTGAGCCAGGCGTGATGTTCGAGCGCAGCCTGATGCGCCTGCTCCGCGAAACTTTCTCCCTTCGTGCGCTCAAAACGCCGATTGATGGCCTCAAGCTGTAAGTCGAGAACCTTTTGCCGCTTCTCACCGTCTTTCCATGCCTCCTCGAATAAATCGATCATATCATCGATGATATCGACGTTCGCAGTCGTCAAATAGACACCGTTAACAATGAGATCGCGGGGTATCGCCAGTAGGTGAATCATGGACATGCCGGCGCTCCCAGGGTTGTCCTGGTATTGCAAAACGTCAAAAGAGGCCCAGTTACTAATAATCTGGACGAGCTCATCCTCTGCAATGACGTCTTTCTCCCACTGCTTGGTTGACGACCTGGGCGGCGCGACTTCCTGTTGGAACTGTCTAATCTGGTTTGCAATCTGTTCCGACTTGCCGGAAAAGGTGCGCTGGAGCTTTAGGCGCTGATTGACGTATACTGGATGGTTCTCATGGCCGGACATAACCGGTCGCTTCCTACACTTAGGCTTTGCTGCAGAATCGCCATGTTAGCGCAGTGAACGTATTTGATCATGACAGCAATGACTTTGATGAAAAAGTCCTCATTGCCGGGCGGTTTACTACTGGTTTTATCTAGACCCTAACCTGTTGAGTAGCAACGTGCACACCGCGCTCTAGACAAGTGGCTACACCGTGGCCGCGCAAACAAGGATCTCTTCATCTCAAACGTCGCCCATGGCCAAGAAGGCGTTCGGCTTATATTTTTTGGTCGAGACCTCTGATTACAGCTGTAGGACTGAGGGATACCACACCGGTGATTGCGGAGATTCTCAAATCAGCCAAGCCCTTTCGGAAGTCACCCATAGGTGACCGTGGCCGCACAGCAGGCTGGGTAACAGAGCCTTGAATCCCGAATCTTATATGGGAATCAATCCAGCTTTATACTGTGCATATCAATTCACTTTGGCTTTACTGTATACAGTCTTCAAGGTAGTGGCAGAACTTCTGGACCACCAATGAAATTGCTGGAAGGTACCTACGTACATAGTCTTATGCTGCAGGTTTGTTTTCTTATGATGCTTCGAATCGAAGGGCACGTCAAGAGTGTTCGTGAAGTTCGAGATGCCAGGATGCAGGCCACGTGCTTTTCCAATCCGTGATAGATTTCAACTTGGCATAGTGCCAATATTCAATCGCGTTCCGCGTAACGAAGTAATGGAAACACGTGCCAGCTTTGGTGTTTTAAATACTGTACTAATTGCATAACTATAGTAGCTTATGAGATACTGTCTGCACTCAAGGAAACAAAAAAGAAAATAGGGTAAATATTTGAAATCGCATGATCCTTTCGAAGAGCCTCTTCTAGCGGATATGACCACTACCACCAGAACCCCTGAGGGTTCGGACGATGACTGAGGGAAACATGCTGTCGCTGGAAGCCGTTATGAGGGTCCGAGGTGCGAGAACACCAGGTTGCAAGATCCCTCTTGGTGACCCTTGGCTCACAACTGATCTTGTTCTGCTGGATACCATGCCGCCTTTCTGCCCGGACATTGCTCGTGCTAAGCGATGATGAGTCTTCGTGCCGCGACGAGAATTTGCGGTCTGCCGGCTACCGGATCTCTTCGGCCGATAGCTGCTGGTGCTCTTGATACCGTGCTTTATAGCGTGGTCTTGCAAAGCCCATTCTGATGACTTTTTCACCGCTTCATCGTTGGAAACTGGACTATCACTTGACGCCTTCCTAGCACATTTGATGAAAGCCTTCCTGGCCATTAGCACTAGTTCTTACATAAACGGAATCTGGCATCGTATTGAAGAACAAGAGATATTCTGCTTGGCCTGACTTACCTGATTCACGCAGAGATTGTAACGCACACTGTTCTGCCATCCTTTCTGCTCTGTGGTATCCTTATCTGTATTGTCTCGGAACCACTGATAGATCTCTTGAAGCGACATTGCATGACTTTTTTGGCTGTTGAGGGCCAGAAATAGCAATGTGGAGTATGGTTCACCGGTGCTCTCAGCAGATGTGCTAGAATCTGACACAGCAGAGTCCGTGAGATCTACGATGCCAGTCGACGCACCTGGCGCCACAGAGTGGGGCTGCACAATCTGGGGCAAAGATATGTGTGGTGTGAACCTTGTGGCAAAGACACCGTCTTCGTCGCATGACGTCTCCGGCCCTGTCTGATGGCGAAATAAAAGACCTGAGTCTCCACTTTGATGGTATGATCGTCGCTGCGCAAACTGCTGTGTAGGTTCCGGGGACCAGAAAATGGGGCTATGGGTCATGCATATACCGTGGAAATTGGTGCTTTCCTGTAGCTGAAGGCCTGTACTGTCCTGTAAGATTCGACTGGGAAAATCAAGACATTCGTCGTTTGAGGCAGAATTTTGCCATGGACCCATCTCCTGATAGGTAGGGATAGACAGATGGATTACTGGAGTCCCATATATTTAGGAAGAGGTAAAAATAGCTGGAGGGGAAACCTGGGAGGAACATTTGCAATGTGAAGAGGCAAATGCGATTATTTCAGAGTACGGCGAAAGAGTGACGACCACTTCTGTGTTTGGGAAGTCTTCGATGATTTCAGATTGCATATTGATTGATTTCTGGTCGAGATTAGAATTATTTTGCAATCGGAGGATACTGTATTGGGCCTGCTATACTACATACACTGCTGCATCTACTGCTGCAAGGCCGCGCTCCGCGGCCCCCCCTGGCGGTCTCTGAACGCTGTTCCCCCCGGGTGGACGGGTGGCAGGGGGAAACAGCGTCTAGATCTTCGATCGCCTGTATTGACTGCTAAACGCTGGCATCGACTACCGTAGTGCGTGGGGAAAAAAAATACAACCTGAACGCTAAGACTACTACTGTAAATATGGTCTTGATCGAAAAAGGCTAAGGTTAGATCGGTCACTTCTGCTCAGAAGTGACCGTCCCCACATTACAAACCTTGTCATCAAACGTACGTATACTCGAAGCACTAGGTTATTGCTGGGGACGGGATCTGCGGTGTACTCCAAGCCACAAAGCCCGGAATCCGGTACAGACTTGGCAGGAGACTCGAAATAGGGATCATTAGGTTTTACACCAATTCAAAGACAAAGACCCCTTTTGTCTCTCTCTTTTCATGCGACAGCGGATCAAATTATGAAATGATCCGGTTCTGCTTCCCAATACAAAGCTTGGCACCTCTGATCATCGAGCACAACCATACCACGTGCTTATATCCTCTGGATAAGTGTGTCAATTTTTGCGCTCTACTGCTACTCTGCGCGGCTTGAGATCTACCGCACAAAACATAAATTTAAGATTGCTGACAGCGAGTTACAGAGAACGGAATTTCATATCACCATTTCTACAAAAAGTCAGGGAAAATAAAAGAAAGTAGAATAAACTAAGTTAAAGAGAATGTCGAGATTTATGTACTGTACTAAAGAATTACTTTTTATTATTTACTTTTTTGATCTTTGTTTTATAAAAAGTCAGAAAAATCCTAAAGTCTCGGCATAGCTGGAAAAACGCTAATTTTGGTGGGGAAACCATAAATTATACCCTTCGGCTCGACAAATATTTTGCTACCGCAATATCAGAAAGAGTATAACATAAAAAGAAAACAAAGCTAAAGCTCTAAGTGATTCCTGACAGTTTCTAGCTGCTTTTGTATTTTTCCCGTTTTTCTTCGGCTATAAACATCAGAGTGAACATGGTGAAATTGTTTGGCTCATTTGTTTTCACGGTATTAATTATGGTTCTTTTGATGACATTGGCTTAGTCGCAAAAGTTTTGTAATCCGGATACTCTACAGTGTGCAGACAGATTGTGAAGTCCAGCACACGGCGGTAAGCTCCATGCTCAATTTCCCCTCCGATCATCGTACAAGTACAGCTGGTCCTGCTAGTGTGCTTTGCGCGAGGGAGCCCAGCGTCGGGAGATTGCTCTGAGAAGTTAATCCAACCATCAGATTTACGCTATCGCCGAGGCCTTTAGGCACCTCTCCACGCCCCGTACCTGGCCCTGTCTGATTCAAAGCCGTGTAGATCGGCGCACCCATCTCATCGATCCAGCCGAGAAAAAGGGTTCGATTCCCTTGAGATGTCAAAGATCTCTCGGTTGAGTCCCACGAGAAGTCAACAGTAGTGTTATCACCCGTGGGATCTAGAGTGACGGCCAAGTCCTATTTTCGAATCACCACGTGGCAGTGCTCATTTTATAACGAGTTGCAGAACGACACAACAATCCAAGTTGCGATTCTTTGGTCAGCTTTTGTCATCCCTGTCAATCGTCCGTGCGCAAATCTGCGCTCAGAAAATGGTTTAGCTAGCAAGCATATAAACGTAGACGGGTATGGTTGGCAAACGTGGTCAAGCGGGGTTGGCACTGGACCTAGCGGCGGTTATACAAGATTCGCCAACGTATATTCACTATATCGGTCTATCATCTGTTGTGGAAAACGAGATAGTCAAAGTGCAACAATTGGTGCACTCAAAAAGGCTCAAAACGCTGGCCCACCAAAATTTGCTGTTGATTATTATCGGACGTCGATTTCCTACTTCACAGTATCTCGGGCCCGCCGAATTAGCTTTACCGAGTTGCAACTCAGCTGCACATTATTAGGACTTGCCGCGGAGCGTGGGCTCGAAGACGTTGCAACTTTCCTTCACGAATCTGGTGTGCCGATTGACTTGGTTTTACGACCAGAAGATCCAACACCCTTGTTCCTTGCGCTCGTGAACCGCGAAAACGAGATGGCCACGCGTCTACTTGATCTGGGCGCCTGCCCTGCTCTGAATGAGAACGATGTCACGGCATTCCATATTGCTGCAGCTGTCGGCTACCCAGATCTGCACCGTTTTGTGGAAGAATTCGGCAGGGACCTCAATCGTCCCAAGTCGGGAGGCTATGGACTTTTGGCTTATGTTATTTTGGGGCTGCAGATGACGGTTTCTTGAACGAGTCAGGCGTTTGCACATGCCAACTGAGGGTATTCCCATCGACGGGACGCAGCGGCGAAGTATTGTTGGATACCGGGTATTCCCCGGGGATCCCCGAACATCCGCGCAGACGCCGTGGGGTCTCATAGTGTGCTCATCGCACACCACCACTTGACCGTTGCATCTAACATATCCATTCGAGGGCTGGCAGTCCATTTAATTATCTAGGAATGAACTTTTACTAAATAGACACCGCCGTGTCGAAACATACGAACAAACGGTTAAAGAAAATATATATTTATCAAAATATTAGGCCCACAAAATCATTTCAATTCAATACAAAAAGCCGTCGCGCTAGACTATATTCCATAATTGCTATAGTTTTGCTGCAATGAAGAGAAATCCAGTCAAATGTCTGTTTCCGTTATAAATCGTCGCGCCAGGTTTCGCGTCAAATTTGACGCAAAGTATTTCTCGAAGCATCTAGTGTGCAAACGCTTCAATACTGTAATCTTTCGATTTGATCCCGTCTTCGATTCATATATCAAACACACTGACGCAGTCCCGATTGTGTCAGCAATAGAGGATATACTCAAGGAACAGCACACATACGAAATCATGTCTCGAGGCTTTACAGCCATTAACGCAAAGCCGCCGCCCGTACCACAGCAACCGACGCTCAGCATCAACAATTCTTCGTTTGACCTTCAGCTCAATCACCAAGACCGAACACTCAACCCCATCCGGAAGGCATGGCCTCCCGATCATTCGACATCGAAGGTCAATGCAAGACTTACGAAGGATGACATCTTCCGGGAGATATCTCTTCCCGACTCACAGGCACTCAGGTGGCCGCAGATGCGATTTAGTATGAGTACCTACGTGCCTTCTGATTTTCGGAGTTGTCTGACCAAAAAGGCATATTCAACACCAGTGCCGCGGCGCAATGGAGTACAGGATCGACCGCACAAGATTACAAAAAAGCCAAATGTGTTTGCACAGACGGGGACGGCTGCGGCGACCAGTGTCTCAACCGAGCGATGGCCTTTGAATGTGATAATGAGAACTGCAATACTAGACCCGATTGGTGTCGTAATCGACTTGCGCAGACCAGGCGAGATGATACCGACGTCGTATTCCACCGAGTTGGTGGTCGTACTCGAGTTTGCCTCCGTATGGGTGCGCCTCATTGACCGTCACGCCCATGAAAAAGGGGGATTTTTACGAGCGAAGCATCTAACATTCAGGTAGGCAAGAAACTTTTTGATGTCAGAAGTTGTCGCTGTTGTGCATGTCAGCAGTCGGTGCGACGGTCGTTTTAACCTCCGCCGGCTAGAACAGTCCCAATAGCAAACAAGCGTACAATAAATTTACATCAATTGGCGAGACCATTTCTTCTCGAAAACATTCGTGCACTATGCTCAAAGCAGAAACTTACCAGAGGATGGTGAACAATGCTGAGGTATTCGAAGCCGATCAATTTATATTCCGTACATGGTCGGAGGCTCGCTTCCTGCTACACAGGTACGGAATTCTCAAGATACCCATCTTCATACCGAAGGCACGGAACTCGGATGAGCAACTAGACACCATCCAGGACTTATTTGCAGAGTTGGTCTCGGAGACAGTGGATGTTCACATTGCCAACTCACCACATCCTGCGGAGTCAGGAGCAGCCCCGGCACAGCTACCAAGTGAGGAAGTCTGGCATGGTTTTCGCGCGGGTAACATCTATCCCGGATATAACCTCCTTAACCTTCGCAACGACTCAGACACTCCGGTTGTGAGAGCTGTATCGAATATAAAAGATCTCCGGTTCTTGCAGTATTGGCTCCGGGTCATCCGAGGACACTGCAGCACTGGAATCAACACGGTAAAGAAAAGCCTACCGAGCTGGAGCTGGACGTTCAAAGTTTGCGGACAACGGGGTGTGTTCTCGATGCCGCACGTCGACCGCCATGGAGTGATGACTGCCATTCTCGTCCATGAAGGAGTCAAGATTTGGTTTTACTTGGGAGATACCCACGATTCAGACCTTCAAAAATACCGTTACGGGAAGCCATTTCCTCGAGATTCTTCATGGATTGCGATGTGTCTGGACGAAGGAGACACTTTCATACAGTGTCCCTCCACTTTTCACGCTCCATATTCGCTTACCAACGTTCTATGCACTGGCAGCATGCATCTGCATCCAGACTTCTTGCACTTGTCGATCAAAGCCACCAAGCTCGCACTTCAAAATCATGAAGTATCAAACGAGGACGTAGCCATCGAGTATATTCCACTACTTCTCCGCTATTTTGACAATAAGACAACGGAAAAACTCGATTCGTCAAACAAGCTATCAGACAAATCAAAGCATTACATCATGGAATTGCTTCCGGAAGTTCAAGTATGTTCCATATTACTTGTATGTTGATAAAATCTGACATCATCTCCTAGAGGCTTGTCCAGCGTTGGTATAGTTGTTGCCAGAAACGTCAAAATGGAGGAAGTGCTAAGCACGGTAAGAATTGTCCTGTCTTAAAAACCTGGGAAAGCACACAAAGACGGTTGGCAGCGAACATTGCGGCGGATGGAGATCTCCTGCAGAAATAGTCTTTGCCGCAAGGGCACGTACTCGCATTTGCAAATAGAATGGCTTTTAACCCAAACCTCAATTCAACCAGATATGAAAATATTGTAAACAACAGCATTGGCGTGTGCGTGTTTATCATAGTCCTCGACTCATTGTAAACTAAGTCAACCGTCATTACAACTCTTGAACATAAACTAAATCATCAGGTAGGTCTTCAACCTCCATAACCCATTGGATCTGTCTCAACGCAGAAATACCAAGCCGTTGTTTTAAGTCTTGATGAAGACCTTTGATAATATCGATGTTTTTGTAGTTTGACTTTGCGATCGTTTTTCACCAAAACGATATAAATAGTGCCGTTCCTCCAGCGCAGGAACACTCCTTTAAGTGGGTTTTCTAATCGCCGTTGCATGATATTTCCTGGCCACTTTTGCAGAATGTTTCCAGTTAACAATTTGTTCAAATCTTGCACGATCGCCTCGACCTCGGGACTCGCTGTGTTCTCATCCACCACAAAAGAGAACTTGGATCTCGGATGAGCTACAGCATGCTGTAAAAGAGGGAGCAGATCAAGTTCCTCTTCTGGGACTCCGGCACGATAAATAATTTGCACATCTTTCTTGATTTGATTTTCGAAGAGACTGCTGGCCAAATATATATTCAAATCCTCAAGCTCTATGCAATGAGGATGTCTCACCATATACCGACGAAAATGAGGATAAACACGCCAAAGCTTACATCGAATCTATGCAAGAAGAGCAGGCATCTGTTTTACGTCAAGAAGCTTCGCCGTCTGAAAGCTTTGGGAGAAGTCAATTTGAAGCTCAGCTTCTGACAAGAAAGGTTTTCAATGAAAACCGAGGCAAGCTTATCGAAACAATTGGCTGCCTTAAAGAGCGACTTCTTGCGATCGTTTCGAACTCAGGACCTGAGCGTAACCATAAACGGTTACAGTTGCAAAAAGACCTTGATATTTCTAAACAATGTCTCGAAGTCTGCAACCAAGCTTCCAGTCAAGTTTCTAATCACAAGATTCACATCATTGGGGAGGTGGTGGCCGACGATGATACGGACCAAGTAGTGGTAACCACTTTTGCCGACCTTTTTGATGTGAAAAAAGTCTTGGCCAAAAGTAGATCAGCACAACTAGTCGGATCAATGCCTGAGGATACACTTATCAAAGTATCTGGAGACCGATACGGAAGCCGGTTTGGGGTCGTGAACGGCAGTCTGGGTCGAGGACAAGTCGTTATCGCTACCACACCGTCTTCAGCCATTATCAAAGAAAGCAATGTTGGACCTGCGAGCCACATTAAAAGAGGAGGCGTCCCCACGTCCGCGGGAAAACGCACTGAGAGCCCAATTTCCAATAAGATAAGGAAACGTTCCAGCGTGTTTGATGACAGCCGATGTTGATTGCGAAGTCGCCAACCTAGTGTCTTCGCTGACAGCGGTGCTCTATACATGCAATTCCTCACTTCTTTGGTGGATCCTCACTGACTTTTGCGTTCACACACACACGTCGCTAGCTCCTGCCCTGAGAATTGGTCACAATCATCATAGAAACCAAGGCTTACTGAAACTTTTCATTGCTGTATAAAAGACTTCCGTAGTTTTATAGAGTGACTAGTCAAATGTTCTTTCCAAGATTGTAGGGTCACAAGAGGGCGGTCGGTAACAGCTGGCGTTGCGCGGTATTTCCCCGAAATCGATTGCATCTCTCAATATTCGGGGTTCCGCGGGCCTATATGATGCATTTCTTCAAAATTGCTTTAAGAATAAAGTAGATCTCGTACTAACACAACAACCGTGAACGCAAATGGGCAGCGGGACGGAGAGTCGCCCGGCGTATGCTATATCCGCGCCGGTAGACCGTTGGAACTCTTCGGGCCGAACGAGGAGCGTCAACAGACGGGGATGTCAAATTAGGTGGGCACAAAAGTGCTTCCCCGCTGGACGATATGCGATAACGGGCAATAACTTCCGATATACTCTTATCGTAACCAGCGCTTTATTTATTTTCTCAATAATGCAGCGACACGTGTTCGCGTTTGCATAGGTATGGACATATGCATAAGGCTGTGCGACCCTCCTTGTCGAGAGCCTGATCCCGCTTGCTAATGGAGGAGTACTAAATGATTGAGATTTGGAGTTATAATAGAGAGAAATCTGCTCACGTAAGTCTAACAAGATATATTTGTCGAATGTCTCGTAGACTACATTATTCCATATTGTGCCTACGAAAGATTCATCTGTAAGAAATTGATAGCATGCATATGGCGCCATGCCAGCTGTACATCCTCAACATCAAGCCTCGGACTTATCCGCTAAGCAAATTATACTGCGTCGAGACACCTCACCCCACTATGTGACCTTGACTATACCTCGGGTATCGACTACTGAGTACACGACAGTTTTTTTGGGATATATCACTTCCGACACCTCTCCACCAGCACAACAAACCGAAGTGACAGCTCATGCCGCCACGAACGACTCAAATGGACAACTCGAGACAGCACTGACGGTGCTTGGTGTTCTTTTTGGTATCCTGGTCGTGCTCTTGACATGGTGTCTTTGCCGCAGGACCAAAGTGGCACGTAGAGGGCCTCGCGGTCGCCAGGGACCTCAGGGAGTAGATGGGCCAGAAGGGCGGCCTGGTCGTGATGGAATCCGCGGCCCCGATGGACTCAGGGGACCGCAAGGACCGCAAGGACCACAGGGACTGCAAGGACTACAAGGGTTGCAAGGCTTGCAAGGGTCACAGGGCCAGCCCGGTAAATATACTTTTGTACTACTATTTACAGTTCCTACGTAGTAGGCCATTTTGGAGCAGAAATTGGTGAAGTTTCCCGCCATAAGCTTGTCTTTGGTGATGATTGCTAAAATCACTTTGTCAAAGGTGCTGACGGAAGAGACGGACGAGATGGCCGTGATGGCCGTGATGGCCGTGATGGCCGTGATGGCCGTGATGGAAACGATGGAAATAATGGACAAGATGGACGAGACGGGCGAGATGGACGTGCAGGTACCGATGGTCGACCTGGAGCCGACGGTTGTCAGGGCTCACGAGGAGTTCCAGGGGAGCCCGGCCCTCGAGGTCCACCAGGCGCGCCAGGTCCCGAAGGACCTGCTGGACCTCCAGGCAGTGGCGGAAGATGTGACACTGATGGGAGAAAAGTTGTAGTCATAATGTGACAAGATATGCTGGGACATCTTATTCGATAGTCCCGCCATAGACTTTGACATAGATGGACACGGCCCGCGCAAATGTACCGCCGTCGTTTGCTTTCCTATACGCAGCCACGTGACTAGGTGATGTGTCAACGTGCACTCTATCCGCCGCTTGCCAGCTAGTGTAGATCAGCGTCATTTGGTCGCTCCTAGTAGGACGAAATCTTACACTGCGTTCTTCTTGTGGTCAGCTTTGCACCTGGATCTCGAAAGCTAGCACGAACACGACGCCGATGGATGAGCCGGTACAGATGCTACGCCATCTCTCCTCCCCTGAGTGCAACAGATGGGAATCTATATCCCGCTTCTGCCAAGTATCATCTCCTGGGATGTCGGCACTGTATTAGTTTCTCTCAAAATGCGCGTCAGGTACTAGTGCGGGGTACCTGCCTTCTATCCACTGCAGCACAGATAGACCTGAAGGGCACGGCTTCGAACGCAATCCTGGGGACTCGAGTAGATGCAGGAGAGCGAAGTGCAGTTGACGTGGGACGGACGTATAGCCGTGTCGTGATAGTACCAAATAAATAGGGGTTTACGGTGCTGTTCGCAAATGCGCAGCTACCTTCTCCCATCGATCTAGCCAATAGATTGCAATCCTAAGCGGATCAAAACCCTGCTCAACTCCGGCGATTTCCCAACGAATCAACAATATCAGGATACGCGTCCGAGTAAGAGGACTTCGAATCGAGCACAATATCTTAATCGTGCTTCTATCAAAACATCCGCAAATTTGCGAGATATCATTCTCTACCCACCTTAGCTTCCGAAGAACAACAACCTTTTACCATCAGTCATGGAAGTCTCTGCAATATTCTCAAATTCTAGGATTCTACGAGCCGATCATGGAGCACGAATTCTCGATGCAGCAACGACAAAATGTGCATTGATTAAAAACCAATGCTCCTCTTCCGGCGGTCTAGCACTACATCGTATCAGTTTGGCTTGGTTCAGCACATCACCTAGCCAAAGGTAAAGGTTCCACCTGTCATGGACGATCCAGCAACTACATTGCGCCCATTGATCGGCTCATTGAATACGGATCGCGGCATATTTGCCGGCGCCTGGTCATTCTGCACAATACCTGGATTTCCTTCTGAGGATGTTGTTTCCGATATCTTGGAAATCATGTCCGTATCCGTCTGAGTATAGCGCTCGAGAATCGCCTTGGTCGTCGCTGCCGCCGTAGCGGCTGCGAAATTCTGCCACCCTTTATTCTTATGACAATCAGCATAATCGCACACACCCTTCACCACAATGCAGGGCACTTCGTCCCAGACTCCAGCCCCTTCCATCTCAAATGCGATGACATATACAGTTGATCTCTTAAGTGCTCGCCAACGTAAGGTAAACTACTGCGTCTGCTTGTCTCGGTGTCAGTCCAAGTAGAGCCGTCCTGTGCCCCGGCGATTTTGCGCAGCTGTGATGATTCCCCGACTTGCTCGGATGGATCCTGGACCGTTATATCTGACTCCGAATCGCCCTCGCCCTCAATAGTCGAAGATGTGCGACCATGCGATTGTGCGTGGTGCGTAACCCTCCTCACTAGTGCTAGTTGCGCGAGTTGTTCTATACGAGTGTTACGAAAGCCTTGCTCCAACGTCAGATTGGCAAGCTTGCGTAGCCCGCCACTTGCCCTTCAGAATGGCATAGAACTCCTTGTTCTTAACCTGTTTAGAGCCCATCGTAACGATTATAGAAAGATTGGGAAATGATGAGCTTGTCAATCAACGACAAGATGAATTGACGTAAGTTATTTACCCAGCCCAGGACCCGCCGAATGAGCTGGAATAGGACTATATAGGTGCCCGAAAGTTTTAGCTGCTGCAAACTAGCTAGCCTTTGTGGTCTACACAGCGTGGCTTTGCCTGATTGGCCGTGGCGCAAATGAACCGTTTGCATGCAGGTGCTGAGAATTTCCATTTGCTAAACTCGCTTGGATCTCGAGGCGCAATGCAGGAGGACTTGGGAAATAAGAAAATGCAGTGAGAAAACGTAATTCGGATCGTCGTTGTAGTTTGACAACATATGGTTTATGAGCAGAACAACATCGTGGAGGCCTAATCCCGCGGGGTAAAGATACGGCTGAAAATGAGCAAGGCGATTCCGCTCCTGTACGAGAAAGCCCTAGTCTCTCAACTCGTTAAAAATATGGGTTTCTGGTACGGTAAGTTTTGGCTGATCTGCGCATTTTTGCACTACTCTATTGCGTCTATTGTAAGCTATTCAGATGCTGTACGTCCTCATCACTATAGCCTTTATTATATCTTATTCAGCAGCACAAAAAGCCGTCGCATCTTGCGCCGAGTTCTCCCCCTGTTTCACACGCTTGAGAATATCCCACGGCTTTAGGGGATCCATTCAGAACTCTTTTCTTGTCAGCTGGTATGGCTCATGGAACATTTAAAATTGGCCTTTACATCAGGCATCTAGGCAAGAAGTGTGCCTACCTGCGTAACTGCATCCAACGGAGTAAATTGCCACCTTCACATCCCCACCTCTACGCCTGCAAGACTAATGCATCTCAGCCCGAGCATGTAAGTCTGCAGACTATTGATTTTCTGGTGAGACACAACCTTCCTCTGGTGATCTCGTCTGGCATTTCGCCCAACTGCGAAGAGGGGTTAACAGAAATTGATGATATGATTGGTCGTATGCATGTATGAGCAAGAAGCAATGTCCCAGGTATATGACAAGTTTATTGGGTATGACGCAGCTCAACAACCATCTTGCGTGCTGTCGCAACACATTTCGCACCTGATCTTTACGGCTGGGAGGCTATGCGTGACCCTTGTGGTTTGATCTTTTTATAAGGCATAATCCACGACTTTGCTTTCCCTTCACCACAGCCTTCAACACCAAGAGGAAAATGAACTCGTCGTGAGGGCATCTACTCCAATCTGGCACGTCTTTATCTTCGTCTTCACCACAGATGGTGGTATCAAATAAGCTTAAGAGCTTCAGAAAATGGCCAGTCAATCGATTTCGAACCGATATATCGCATTGCAGGATCTCCGCAATTTGTTGATGAGGAAGTTCCCGGCTGGTAATTTCAAAATAAAGGCATGTGTGGGATGAATGATTGGTTAAGAACATGTTCTAAACTTCGCCTAGAAAAAGGATAGCAGCTACGACTTGAATGTGCCGACATTGTTGACAGAGGTCAGTAGGAACTGCAACGGCAGTTGGACTTAATCTTATTGACACACATTAGAGTGAGATCAAATCAATTCAAAAGTAACCGAGTGAGCAACCAGCGGCAGCAAAGCTCATTCCTGTGTCGAGAGACACAATATAGAAGAGAGCATGGAAGCTCTACAAAAGAAAATCGAAAGGATCCGTTTCTCCTTCTCGAATACCGAAAACCGCAAATTCATTCCGGAAACTACCCTACATGATGTTATCACGGAACAAGATGTGAAGGAGAGTTTAAAGGAGTTAAAAGTGCCAATCCACGAGATCAACGACGTCGCAAATTACATTGTGCGAGGCGCTCGAAAATGCTTCGCAATTCTGCTCGTCATTGGTCAAGGCAAAGCTGTTTCCAATTTATCAAGCATGGCTCCTTGCAACAGACTACTCCCGACAATCGGCTGCCATATAATATAGAACAGTTACAGCAGATCTTCGAAGAGGAACCTGACCAAGAGCTTGCGGTCGAAAGATTTCTTGAGAAACAATGGGAGTTCTATTCCCATCTTGCAAAGACACACTGTCTTCCGAGAGCTTCACACAAGTGCAATCCTTCCATTTCGCCGCACTGTGCGTTTCCCCATAATTCTACGACTGCTAATTAATTATACACATCAGATTATGGCCACTACCACACAACCTTTACGCTTGAGGGAATACCCGCATCAGACAAATTCGCCGACCGTCCAAATGATATTTCTGAGTTGGGGAAATTTCTGCTCCCACTCAATGGGAAAAGAGTCGAACGTCGAAAAATCCTTATCCTCTCCGGACTTGGTGGCATTGGAAAAACACAACTGGCCGCCGAGTTTGCAAGGCGACATCGCTCGAGCTTCAGCTCGGTTATCTGGATCGACGGCCGGTCGGAAGATGGCGTTATAGAGAGTCTCGCCAAATTTTCGGAAAGGGTCTCGCCTAATCAGCTTCCGGCTCGGAAGACCAGTCATCAAATCACTAGCGTGGAAGAGATTGAGGCAATGGCGAAGGATGTGCTCAAATGGCTGGCGGAGCCGGACAACACAGACTGGCTTTTGATCTTCGACAATGTTGACCAGGACTATCAGCAGGGCGGCATGATTGGGGCATACAATATCGCGAACTATCTTCCAGCAGATCACGGTTCGATATTGATCACCACACGGCTGCGACGCCTCGAGGAACTCGGCACTTCGAAGCGGCTGTCAAAGGCCAAGGAAGATCTGGCCAAGGCCATTTTCGAGAAGTGGTGCGGGTCCGAGCTAGGTAAGGCTACACACTAATTTGGTACGGGTTCTCTAGTTCTGACCCATGAGATACAGTCATGGATGAGAGCAGCCAGGAGTTACTTCGACTATTGGATGGCCTTCCACTGGCTTTGGCGCAAGCAGCCTCCTATATTCACGAGACTGAATGCAGCGTAAGTGGGTATATTGCCATTTACAAAAGTGAGTGGCGGAAACTCATAGAGGCGAATACCGGTTCCGGCCCAGCAACAGTCGAATACCAGCAGGGAAGTATCTGGACCACCTGGGCGATATCATGCAAAGCCATAGAAAGCATCAATATCGATGCTGCAAAGCTACTCCGCTTATGGGCCTTTCTCGACAATAGAGACTTGTGGCATGACCTGCTTGGTGCAGCTACAATCCATCAAGAGTTCTGGCCCACCTGGATACGAAAGATGGCTTGTAGTAAAGCACAATTCACGGAAACTATCAGGCTCTTGCTTCGATACTCAATGATTGAAAGGGGGAGCTTAGCTGAAAATTACTCCATACATCCAGTTGTACAGGAGTGGGTCTCAGCTTCACTGGATGGGACGCAAAGAAACGATTCCCTGAGGCTAGCGGTGTTGTTGATTGGCCTACTGGTGCCAGCTCGGCACAGAGCTGAGTATTATGTTTTGCAACGCCGACTTCTTCCACACGCAGAGAGGTGCTCCTGGGGAGTTGCTCACGATGGGATACATGTAGAAGACGTGCCAGATAAAACTTCTTTGAATGCGTTACACAACCTAGGTGTACTTTATAAAGCCCAAGGTAAGATGCAAGAGGCCGAAGAGATGTACTTGCGGGCGCTCCGAGGGATGGAGAAGGCGTGGGGACCGGACCACACGTCAACATTCTTGACGGTCAATAACCTAGGTCAGCTTTACACCGACCAAGGCAAGATTCAACAGGCCGAGGAGATGTGTGTTCGGGCGCTCCAAGGGTACGAAAAGGCAGTAGACCCCAAAGTTCTGACGACATATAAACCCGCAATAAAGATTACATGGAATTTAGGACTCCTCTTTAAAGATCAGAATAAGTCAGCCGAAGCACGACAATTTTGCACGCAAGCTCTTGCTCGCCTAGAAGCATCGTATGGGCAGTTGCATCCTGACGTCCGCCCGTGGCGAGAATTTTTTATGAGCTTAAGTACTACGTCGTCGTCGTCGTCGTCTACTGGACTCTTGGCCATCAACCCATCGATCGGAAATCCGTCAGCATTGGAAGAGGATGATATGATAGTAACACCCAGAGCTCCTAGACAAAGGTGCCAGGATGCATTCAAAGCGGTATTTCGGAGGTTTAAGAAGTAGTACTTTAACAGGGTCAGACTTTTCAGGCGCGTAAAGCCGCTGCTCAAAAGTTGTGCAAATTAGATCACTACATTTCTTTAATTGCATGTTGTATCGCCTGCTATACTTTAAGATAAAGCGGCCAATGTTGTCAACGATATGCAGTGCGAACGGGTACTGTACAGCAGTATATTCCATCCGCACTGCATACTGTATCACGGGTGATTTCTGTTGGGAAAGCTAGTTTACCCACGATGCTTTGTTGCCAATAACAATTTTTACCGTCTTTTTGAAGCAGGCCTTTACGATATTTAAATCCTGCGATACTAAGCCCACCGATGGCGATTTTGGAGAGGGAGAGAGCGATCATTGGCCTTGCTATTATTTGATGCAGTCGAAGTCGCGCCCGATGCTGTTCCAGTCGTCGACGTGTACTCGTCTGGGATCGCCTCGCTAGGAGAAAGCTGATACTTTACATCGGCGAGCGCCGCCTTCTGTGCTTGAAGAGGTATCTCTCGTTCTTTTGAGAGTAACAAGGAATCGATATGATATCAGACACTTAAAAGAGAAATGGATCCTTACCGGGTTGATTACCCCAATCATGTGAAAGTTGATACAACTACCTGGCGCCGAGCTTTCATTATGTTAAGGACCGTATGATCCCACGAGAATGAGTCGAGACAAACTAGTAGAAGAGTAAAGGGTCAGTGTTGTTTACCGTCAAGAGCCATTCAGGCTGCTCATCACCCGTCAACGATATCTTGGGCCCACTAAAGAAGGTGTCACCGCCCGGGTTGAACTAGTTGTACGGGACTGCTCGCATTTATAATGTACAACAGATCAAAATCACCAGCTCCGATCATTCCGCCACAGATATTCAAAAGCATGGCCTGCACCAGCGTTGACGGCACGACTTTCTTCCATGGCATCGTCGTATTTTCTATCCTCTACTATATCCCCGTCTACTATGAGGCGACTATGGATCTATCCCTAGCCACGTCTGGGCTATATCTACTTCCTTATATCCTTGCTATCGGACCTGTGGCTGTCGTTACTGACCTTCTCATCTCGAGACTTGGTAGGTGGTGGGATGGTGTTTAATGACTGCAGGGACTGGACTTCTCATCCGGCCTTGCTAAGAATGCTACTAGACGTCGATATCGATGGAGATGAGGTTTGTGTATCCCACGACTTGTCTCCTGACACCTTTGTTGCGGTCCTGAGAGGGCTTTCATTGACCAAGAGGATAGTCAAAACAACACTGATTCCAGATATCGAGCAGATCGTAATCCAGATAGCCTGCAAACTGTCGACAAACGTCGCAACGAGAAACATCTCGAGCTCCATAGCGTCAACGTCGTGCATACTTCTGATACGTTCAAGTAGTACGATCGAGCCGTGCGACCATGTTGCGCCGAAGCTCCCATACAGCGGGCTGCGGGCGACGGTCGACTGGAAAGTCAAGAGCATGTGTCCCTTCTGATGACAATAGTGATCCACAGCAATTGACAAACTTGCGCAAAGCGGTTTAGCTGACAGCAGTGTAGGAACGCCCTACTTGGAAGAGTATAGAAAAAGAGCAACAGAGCTATGTAAGCGACAACCGAGCCTGGCATGCAGTACAAAATGACATGTTTGCATCGAATAGTCAGCAACATGCTAGGTAATGGTCAGTAGGGAGAGCTGACACGACTTTTCCTTAGCTTCTTGCTTGGTCGACACATGACTGCGACCAGTTTCTTCAGTCCATGCAAGTGACTGAGCAGGGATGATGTGGTTTTCGTTTGCTTCTGCTCCTTGGCTAGTGGGTGTATCGAATGGTCGGCTGACTGGTCTCTTTGATGGATTCCTGTAAGGGATGGTCGACGAACATAGACGAGCCTTTTCTGGCTCTAGACGTTTTCGCTGGTTGGGAGCAAGCATGGCCAGGTTCCGAATACAGAATTGTATCCGGACTGAAAGACTACTGTAGAAGATTGGAGTCAGGAATGGATCGATCTTTGCGCTCAAATTCAGGTCATAGCATAAACATAGCCACAAGTCCTCACTCGTTCTGTCATAGTCCTTGCCTTAAGCTGATTTGGTACTTTGGCTTATTAATGAGCGCCGAGCCGCCTCGATATCTGAAGACCAGTCGGGCACATTCTCGGCTTTCCCAAGAACTCTTTATCATAAGGGTTTGTACCACTACTAATTTGCTCCATAAGCGGCACTAGATAGTGATCACAAGGAAATGGGCGGTATATTTGAAGCGGGTAAGCTTCGGATAAAGCGCTGGAGTGGGCTTTTGCTATCGTTCAGCCCCGCATCGGCATGCAACAACACGCGGCAACGCGCGGGTACAACGTTTTATTTTTTAGGGGAATGACATTAGCTTTTTTAGCCTAACCGTTGAAATTTTTCGTTTAGTAAACTCAGCTGGCATGCTGAAAGCAATAGTTCCCAGTGTCTAGCCTGTGACAAAGTTTATATCCCCTATCCTTAGACTCAAGTGTGCAGTAATTTTCCGTCGCGGCTTTTGGACTTGCGAAGCAAGAAAAGTAATGTAAACAGTTACATAAGCTATTTCTGGCTTTTACTTTTCGTTGTTACTGATACCAAGTACTGGTATAGCGTCCAACATCCGTTTAGAATAGCAAAAATGAGCGCACAGATGATTTGTATTTCTTACCACAGCTGCCGTCAAAGGGCCAATCCTAGGTGCATACAAGGTTGGCTGATATCCTTTTTGGAGTAGCTTTAGATAGGAGTTTATGTTAGCCGCACAGCTTCGACTAGCGCGCCGCACATATCAGAGAATCAAAGTACCTCAATACAAAGAGCCCACCTGGGAGCAGATTCAGCGGCAAATGAAAATCCACAGGAAAGCCAACCCATCGTTTGGCGAAGCAGCGAAGAATCAGGCCATGTGCGACCTGCGGGTATGCGAGACTACCTTAGCCTAGGCGATAGGAAGTGAGGGTCAAGGAGGGTCAACATACTATAAGCACGTCAACAGCTTCTTCCCCTCTTATGCAGGACTGGGGCAATGTTTTAATCTGCGAGATGAATCGATCAAGCCGCTGAGTGACTTGTTGCATGGATCTTGGCCAACGTCAGGAAATCCGCAGAGTAGATAACATCAAGGCGCTTGGGTTAGAGAATGACTTACTCTCCGCTCTCGCATCCATCACTCCATATATTCCAAGGCTTGCTCAGATCCAAGTTTCTCGATTTTCTTAGATCGATTATCTCTTATGCTTGATCGAGTATCAAAGAGTGTAAAGGAAAAAGTGTTGGTTGATTCTTTATGTTGATATCGAAATGTGCCGGATGAGTATTTTGTGTTGGCACTGAAATATAATTCAGACCCTTAATAATTTCCCGGCCAAGCTCACGAAGACGGATTTAAATGATCACAGATCTTGTCGGGAACACTTGAATGAAGCCAACCGGGTTAGCCTTAATTGCTCTACCACATGCTCAAATAGCGCGATCGCCTCCTTGGTCCGCCTGTTATCCAGGTATGCGCTTGCGAGCGCATGTTGTGACGCCAGCCGATCGTGATCCCTCTCGTCCAGCGTCTGTTCTCGGATCGTCATCACATTCTCCAACAGCACGATCGCCTCTTCGATCCGCCTGTCTTGCAGATATGCCCTTGCGATATATATAGAACACGTCAAGCCGTGTGATAATACCCTATCTGCACATATCCTCACCGTACACACCACGATGCTTGGAACTCCCTCATTAGCAACAATCAAATTCCTAAAAACGTCGACGGTAGGGTGGCCGATTGTCCACTCCAGGGTGTTCCAACGTTAGAATCGCGTGGTACGTAGTCCATAGTAATACAAAGACAAGCGTCTATTTGCACCGGGGCAGGTGTATGTTCTTCGTCATCAGGACTGAAAACAGAACTTACACCGTCCTCCGATCCTGACGGGTCGTCACACACAAGGAACTCTTGGTTGACTGGGTCATAAATAAAGGCAGCATCCTGTGCATGTACCGTGAAGAGAGTCTTGGGGGCTCGTTGACTGGCCATATTGGTGACTGGTGATTTAGGAGTCAAATAGGAACGCGGCGATATGATAGCGATGCCTCTCTATATATATATGTTGGTTGGTCGCCTAGGGATATCCTGGTGTCCAAACAGCCACGACTGCGAACACCCCGGCATACCCGGCCTGGATGCATACTGCGTAAAGAGGGGAACGAGTGTCTGTGGTTTTATTGGTCATAGATTCGCGCAGGCATCAATATGCAGAAAGTGTTATCCTCGTCGATTATACGTATACAAACAAGGGTAAACCAGCTAGGCACGCGCCAGCGGGTATCGCAGGCGCCAGCCGCTGACTGGAGAGTCTTGCCCCGCCACTTTCTAAAAACATGTCCAACACCCACCGCGTCCCTCTAGCTCCGACCCGGACCAACTCACCTTGGGACGACAAGATGGACCCTACCTCACAACTCCTAACTCACAAAAACCTCGACAAACTCGTCGGAATCTCTTTTTCGCAATCTTCACCACCACTATCGTATGCTCGGGCGCAGGCTGCAAGAAAAGAAATTTATAATTTCCTATGGAGAATGGGTCGAATCGGCCACGAAGGTCAAATCATCCTCCAAGACCTAGATCTGTAGAAGAATACAGAGCTCTGTTGCCGTAGCCTTGGTGAAGATCCGTATACAATCGGATGGTGAAGCCATTCCAACACTGATTGATATTCGTTTCTTCGGGGACTCTGCCTTCAACACCGCCAGCACGAACGGCTCAACGCTGAAAATTGTTCTGGAATCCAATCCAAAAAGTATTCTTCGATGTTCGGAATGACCCCGGCGCACTATACAGCCTGTACAACATCAGTCTACGAGGTGTTCAGGATCTACAATTGATGGAGTTGGCGACTAGACCTTTCAAATCGAGTGGACTTTACGCTACCTCCTTGTTTATATTCGCGATAATTATTGGCCACGGTTTGATCAAAACTGCCGCCGAATCTCTGTTTCCTCCGTTGCTGCGCCACGGCGCTGGTGCTTCGATCCATCGCAGTCCCAATGCGCTTAAAAGAGTGAGTCACAAGTGTTCCGGTGGATTTGTTAATCGTAAAGTGGCTTGGGCACTTTATTATAGCGCGCTGGCAGCAACGCGCCACAATGACATGTGTAGAAGCTTCTGGCGATACCCAGAACGAGCACTGCTTACAGTGTGCATAGTTCCAGTAAATGCGCAAAATTAGTACCCTCCCAGACGAGCAACCTAAGATGCTTTTGCCAGCAACTGTCGACACGGACGGGCGGTATTCGACTAGAAGCCATAAGACATATTGCTCGTCTTTTAAAACCCAGCAGTTATCCGAGCTTATGGCGCAACTAGATAAATGTTTATCGTTATCAGGGCGGGAAGGCGGCGATTCTTTCGATAAATCACGATCTCGAGATACAACATTCTACTTTCCGCGGTCGGAAAAAATATGCGTACCAGCAGAATTAAATCTTAGGTTTTTTATATATCCAATTTGTAAAGTATAGCGTTTTTCGCCCGTCGCGACCGACCGAAGGATCACGCCCTTATCGAGCGACGCCGACGCGATCTGCTGGCCGTCTGGCGAAAACGCGACCGAGCTAACCGGGCCCGTATGACAGCCGTGTCGTGGCCATAGTGGCTTGTTCGCATGGCACCGGTCCATAATAAAGACCTCAATGCCATCCTCGTACGAGACCGGGAATCGATGTATCCCAACATTTTTACTATTTGCAATTTGCAGACCGAATAGTTACACGGTCGAGCCACCCCCAAAAGTCTCTCATATCTTCTTTTGACCAATCCGAACGAGAGCAAACATTGTAGGCAAGGCATCCTTTTATCATCTCGATGGGTTGTATATCGACCTGACTGGTCCCGGGCCCTGGCAATACGAGATATCGATCGTGCTCCATGAGATGGAGCCCTTTCGTAGGCTTTTCCGCGATGAAGAAGGTGAATGTTTGAAGCCCTGGGAAGTCGTGAAGGTGTAGGATTCTTGGTAGGAGAGCATGCCAATCGAAAGCAGAAATCGCCAAATTCTGTAAACGCAGAATGTCGAGGCCTGCGGTAAATCGAGAATTAATCAATGGAGTGCAGCTTGCTTTTAAGCCGAGAACATGTATAAATACGATGTCCTGATCGTGGTCGATATACGTATACGGGCCGGCTGATTCAATAGACACTCTCGCATAGTATCGCAGTCCCAATTCCCTGGACGATCTGCAAACGTGCAGTAACGGAGGGATGTATTCGTGGGATGCTCGCCAAGCGTACTGATCGCGGTGGATTTCAGTGAGCCAGAGCATCCTCGGTGCTGGACTCGCCAATTGCCAGACATGTAATTGCAGTTCGAGCGGCAGGCGGGAAAACTGAGGAAACTCCATCGAGAACAGTTACCGCAAAGGTGGCACGAAATCCATATCACCCAGCGGTAAAGTTCTGGTCGAGACAGTATGAATATATGTTACTTGATGACATTCATCGGATAGCGCTGATATATAATTGAGTGCATAAATTAGAGTGATGACTATTTTGTAGGTCAAGCGCCGCTTCTCACTGGCTATTACTACTGTAAGATATCTTTATACATGTAATACTGTACTGATGACTTACCAGGGCCTGATCAGGAGCCCCACCCATTAGCACATTCCCACTCAACCCAAAAGAATCCTGCCACTTGTCCTCAGTCCAGTAGGGTTTCTTTTCTTATTTTGTCTGCAGTTAGTCAAACTTTCGGATCTGTTGCAAAACTTAAGTACAGTAACTAATTTGTGTTCGAATTGGATAGGCATAAGGCAAAACAATTCGGGTTATCTAGGATAAAAGTGGGTTTTGGAATATAATATGGTAGATGTTTAGTGGAGAACCAACTATGAATAATATAGCAGATGATTAGTTCTATTGGCAAAGGGTCTTTGGTACTCACGGGCGACGGCTGGTATTGGAACCATCTGGTTTTATGAGATGTAATACAGCCAAAATGTTCACTAAAGCACTTGCTGACGCAGTAATATACTCAAGGTTGACCGTAACTCTCATGGATCTTCCATTTTCATTTACTATCGGAAGAACGTCGTTGTATACCGATTCTGAGACGAGGCAGAAAGGTATTGGTCCGATCACTCTGGATCACAAAAATTTCGGATCTATCATGGTTCCTGTCAAGCTAGAAGTAGATGTTTGCGGTGCTTGTTTGTGTGATGTCGATGGACACATAGGTGAAGAGGAAGCATAAGAATGATACCGCGCAAACCAGACGTGGCGGTGTTGATGCGTTCGTCAGTGGCTTGGCAAAAAAAGTAGGATTCATGGAACTATATTGTGTTTTGATTCATTTTACAATCGACATGAAGACAAGATAAAACGTCGCGCATGCCTTCGAGATCGTGGCTCATATCTAGATACCTTTACGAAGAGGCGTATTCCTTCACCGCATCAATAAAATACCTTTTGTGGTTGATATGTTTCTAATTCGATCAGTCAAATTGAACGGTACTACAGTAATGTGAGCTAGGTTGTTGTGATCTTGATTCAAAGCCCTGTAGTCTGTGGTGTTATTTTCAATCCATCATTTGTCCGTATTGATTTCGATCACTCCCCCAATAGAACTCTAGCAACCTCGCTCGTCCCTTTTCGTACCTCATCACACTGTTACCGTCAGACTGCTGACTGAAACAATGGGAGATATGAGAAAATTGTGTATGATAATATACCAAAGTGTTGGAATACTGGCAGTTCGCGGCTTCGTACGATAGTATTCGCAGGTGGCAGTATAGTATAGGATGCTGGGGCAAGCCACTGCAGCCACATCGTGGCTGCCGGCTGCCGGCATCCGCACGGTCCGCGGCCGTTATCTAGAGTGTTCGTACGACGGGACAAGAGTCCCTCTTTTCCCTTCGTACGGTACGTTGAATATAGATCTATTTGCCGTCGCCCCTGGTAAAAGAAGTGAAATCCATTCGGATGGTGAAGCCATTCAACACAAAGGTCTATATCTGCGCATTCCGTGACGAGACACCAGCGGCTTATTTTATATCAAAAACATCAGGCAAGCGCGAAATAAATATATAAGCCGGCCAAACAATGATAAGCGTGCAAATACAGAAAGCTTACAGTACTGACCGACGAACTTACTTTTTGACCAAGTCCGACGTCGTGGACTTCATAACCGAATTTGCCCTTAGATCGCGACGTTGACGAGTCTAGCAACCCAATGGAGTGTTCATACCATGGAAATATGAAGGAGCCATACCGAAAATCTGACGTTCCGGGTTTTCGACATAAAACAAGTTCTAAGGTTCGATGCCAAACTATTTTCGTAGGCAGCCCTACGCTGAATCACACAAGGCTTTACACTTGATTATACTTCTCCAAATTGGTAGAACGGCTGTGTCCGCGATATTAGAAATGACTATAAATACCAGAGATACCTCGAGCGTATGGTTACGGGGATATGCTGGAAAGCGTCGACAAAAGCGCGGATGGTTCAATAGCTGCTTAAGTCTTCTTTCTTTGTTGGACGTTACTGCTTTCGGGTTATCTTTGGACGAAGACGCAAGCAGCGTCCACCAAAGCTATTCAGCATGGAAGTCGATCTTCTAGGAAGAGCCATATAAAAATGCACTCTTATCACCCGATGTCGAATGTCGCATAAGGACGCACCAGATGAAATCAAGGTCGGCATATGCCGGGTGTGGGGTGGGGGTTGGTGAGCCCAGTCTTGCGAGACTCCCCAACCTCCCTGCCGGCTAAGGATTGTTGTTCTCGTACCGAGCCATACAGTAGCTAGTTCGTGCCACTTCCCTGTTCACCCTTCTGTCGGCTGAAAATAAGAGTTGAGGAATAGTGGGGATCCCCATCTTGTCACAAGAGCATGAAATCCGGTACAGGATGCGACAGCTCTAACAAGAAGGATACTACCAAGGATAAATTCTGGAAACCTGAAATATTGACCGTCTTGGTAGTCACCCATGGGTGACCTCCTGCGTGATATAGCTCAGTTGTGTGGGTGCATGCGATGCTTCGCAGAACGAGGCCAATTATGGGTAACAAACCCCTGTCCGGTGTACGAGAAAACGATTTACCGGTCCTTTTCAAACGGCGTCTCTAGCCGCTTTGCTGCGCACTTCAACCTTATAATTCGCTCCATAAGGCTACTGGTTGTCAAGAGATCAAACGATAGAGAGGTTGGCAGGATCGAATTTCCTCATGGGATGCCTCCTCGCCCCTGACCTCCCTCTCCTCCGCCACCCGCCCGGACGAATAGTACCCCGTGTGACAACAATGTCACGGTACACTCTAATTTGTTTGCACCTCTAGTACATGACCGGTTGCTGCCATCCTATATAATTTCTGGGAAATACACCGCTAGGCTGATCCTTGCTTTTTACCGACAAATAAGATATGTGCCATCCAAGCAGTGAAAACTTTGCTGTCTCGTCATTTCTTTGTGCATATATTGATGCGTCCCCGTTGTCAGTAATTTAGTCGCTGAAAAGCATTCGACCACAAAGACGGTGACAGCCTCATATTACAAGTTTAGAAGTAGCGACATATTCTGTAGTTCCGAGCAAGGGTGATCATCGTAAAGCTTAGTATCAAGTGAGGTCAATTCAAAGTTCTCCCGTCCTTCGAGGTCAAAGCCAAGTCCAGACTTCGTTCAAGAAAACATCTTGGTTGGTCATCCTGTCAAGCGGCGTGCCTAAGACTAAGGCGTTGTCTCGGTACCTTTCCAGAGATGTTGAGAAGACGCCGAAGAGTCTATTGAAATGAGGCGCACTTTACGCTTCGGGAATTAATGACTTCAAATACAGGCCATCTGTTTATCGGCAGACATAAGCCGAAAGGCTTCGTAGTAGTTACTAAATGAACTATCTAGCGTGGCGTTAGGGAAAAGGCATGAAACCCGTAACAATTTTCACGGAAGGGCGCATGACTGCTTTCTTGCTCCTCACCATGACTCGGGGAAACATGTTATCATATGGGTCTACCAATACGTACTGTGTATGGAGAGACCAGTCCCCGATATTAGCCTCCCCACCCTCCTACCCACAAGACAGTGAGTGCATGGAGCGACCTGCGTATCATGGGCAAGACTTGAGGTTTACAAGTTCCATGAACAGGATTACCTGAAGGGTGCCCCCAGCTCCATTCTTCCAAATAAGGATCCGGTTTCATAAAAAGCCGCAAATCGTGCAAGTCTTTTGACAAGGCGCTCAGGTTTGCTAGGCTACTGGGTTCTGATAACTTTCTAGCTTCCCACTCAGTAAGGCCATTTACTTCGTTTGAGGCCGCCAATAACCCCATGACTGTTACATTGGAAAGGCAGAATTACGACCAAAATATCTGTCGTCTCTGTCGGTTTAAGGATTATTCCGACGCTTGGGCCGAGCGCTTAGTCGAGGTCGAAGCAACCCTTAACGCTGTTATCGACCGGGATTTTCGTGCTTAGTTATAAGGAAATGCAGGTGACTCGACTCTAGATCCTGCCCCCAATGGGATATGGACTAGCAGAGTAATCGGGTGAACTAGGATTTCAATGATTCTCATCCCACGAAGAAACTTTAGCGAGGAGTCAAGTCCGGTCAAGTACTAATGCGAGGTAGGGGATAAGCAGCCCTTTATGCACGGCCGAGCGGGGCTTTTTATGTTACGTAGGAGGTCACCCATAGGTGGCGGCGGCATGCATGGTCACCTGCGAGTGACTCCCAAAGTAGAAAAGCTCAGTTCGAGAAGATGCAGTCACTAATACGACGTACCGTAGGAGCCCTCCGTCAATAGTCTTAGGACCGGCCCATCCATCGACTCTACGAACTAGCACAAATTTTCAACGACTTTTAGCAGCCAAAGCTCGTGACGCTTTAGGGGAAGCCTTTGACGATTCAGGAGACGACGGAGGTGTTGCAATATAGTTCGATTATTCAGGTGCATGTTTATATTTCATATTCCCAATTTTGATTATACCGCTATATTTCATGTATCTATAGTCGCCAATTGTATTGATGGTGCCCAAAAGACTACTATACTTGAATTCAAGACCCTCAACCTATCAACCCGTCTCCCTCTTGACGTGCCGATTCTTCGGGTGCGTCGTGAACCATCATTCCTAAGTTTACGGTACTAAGAAAGAAAATAAATCTGTAGCCTACGACTATGTACGTGGTTGCCTTCCGGTAAATTCATTGGTGGTCTTGAAGTTCTGCCATTACCTTGGAGCCTGTGTACTATAGCGGGCGCATGTACATATATGCACAGTATAGGAAATATCACAACCCTGCTTCGGGCTACAGCGATACTGTGCTCCACTGTCGCCGGGATTTACAGTACACACTGCAATCCTTCAATCTTCAATCTTCAATCTTCAATCTTCAATCTTCAATCTTCAATCTACAATCTTCAATCTTCAATCTTCAATCTTCAATCTATCTATACTTTACCGTCACATTCGGCCGAACACCTCACGTAATGCTCCTACACTCTCCTGAATATGTTCTAGCCGCGCCTCAATCTTGGCTTGGGGATTATACTGTTGCCTAAGTCACTCATCTTTCTCCTCCCCTGCCGAATATGTCTGCAATGATCTTTGGTCCGCGAATCCTCCTCTCCTTAACATAGTTGCGACCAACACTTTCGTATCGTGGGACCAAATCTCTTGTATCGATAGATTGTCATTTCTCTCCCTTTCCCCCGACTTTTCAGCCACCCAAGTCTCCAGCAAACAGAACAATACCCAGCAACATATAAATATATGAGGGCCGCATCCGATGCCAGAGTCATGCAAGGCGATAAGACTGCCGACGAACATAACTGCCGTATAGATATCTTTATAGGTCGGAAGGATCTGAAGCTTTCTCATCACCCAGATAAGAACTCGGGGGTATGCTGCAGCAAGATTGATTCGGAAGGTCGCCCAATGTAGAGAATGCAAACCGAGGAAAACGGAACAGAAGGAAATTGCAAGTCGAATCAGTATCTGGGCATGGAATACTGGCTGAGCTATATGCTTGTGGCCGTTGTAATGTCCTTTCGCGACTAGGTAGTGACTGGTCCATGAATGAAAGACCATTACGACAAAATTGAAGTGGGTTGGTTTCTCGAAAGAACCAGTCCAAAGGTAAACAAAGACAAATCTCAGGATCTCCAGATTCGGGATCAAAATATGGATGAACTGTATCGCATTCAGCGGGTTTTGTAGTTTCCTGGCCGAACGATACAAAACGTGTCGGGTGTGTCCTCCTGAAACAACGAATGTCGTGAGAATTGCCGGCATTATTTCGTATATTGAAGCCATGGTGGGTTGTCTGGAAGTTAGAAGACCTTGAGAAAATACAACGTGGACCAGAAAGGGAAACCTGGTTCTGATAACACCATATTGTACTGTACTGTACTGTATATTTATATCTGTTTGGGTAAAATGCTGACTTGCTGTCGAAAGGGATGGTATGTAAGCGTTTACGTTCAAACATCATCAAATACATAACTCTCGCTGTATATTTCGCTTGGACAGGTACCTCGTTTCATGTTAATAGGCCGATCGCAGAAAAGGTCATCGATCCATGTCATCCAGCAGATTCTCTAAGAAACAGCAGCGAGGACACGGAAGAGGCTCTACCTAGAATATTGTACATAGCAATATAGGCAGCCTAGTATTGACTCTAAGGCACAGGCTTTTCCTAGAGCCAAACAGTCTTCACGATCGTAACCGGCTCAGCTCCATACAAATGTCCTTGCAATGCATAAAGCTTTGTCCTGAGAAAAAGTGAGACGACTGCGTAAGGCGATTACGAATCCTTTTTTTTTTTTTATAACGCGATAAAATATCTGCTGGCACGGCTGAGCTGAATTGGTAACTTTTACACATTGGTCTCATGGAGGTCGTTAAGAAAAGCCAAAAGGACGCTTGGAAGGAACGTGCATCTGCTTGATATAGTCTCAGAAAGCCACGAATAAATTCAGCGAAGTATTCTAATCAACCTGACTAGTCTAATCCTACAGTCAGTCCAGTCACACCGGTGTCGTAAAAACACTTAGTAAAGGCTGGCGATGGTAGCAACAACGCAGGTGCCCCTAATAGACATACTGTCTAACTAGCACAGTCTGTTGCCCATCTTTTGATATCTCGAATAAACCGTTTAGCTACGCCAACCTTAACACCACCATCTACCAGGAATTGAAAGTTGTGCTCCTCCCATAATTGTTCCAGATCATAACCTTCCGCCAGGGTCAGAGATCCGCACAATTGGAATTGTTGCTTCAAGGCTAGATCGTCCACATGAGAACCGTGCCAATCGGAGTATATGCCGACATTAACATCCCGAAGTCCAGGGATCTCGATGGGGCTCCGCGGCATGGTCGCTGCCCCGTCAGGCCCTCCAGGCATTACATTGGTGATCTGTATTGGAGGGAGACGACCGGACGGAGATACATCGCGCTTTCGCTTCCGTTCCAGATATTGCTGCTCTTCAGCATAGAGCTGTTCACGCAGGTCGTCGGGCATATCATCATGCTTTTCGAAGACACGACCTGCTTAGACAGCCGTGATAAGTTTCCTGAAGTGATGCGACTTCAGCCTGTAGTGCTTCTTATCCTTGTCCTGCCAGCAATATGGTCCGAGGTGACAAGGTGATCCGGGACATCGCATCAAGTTATAGATTCGTACCCAGACGGATGGCTGGCCGGATGACTCCTCAGCTTCTATCTGTCTGTTCTTCTGGAAGCATGCTCTTCGTGGCAGAAGACCTTCCAGGTTGGCGGCTAAAAACCCCATCATTATCGGACTGAGCAGTGTCCACATAGTTAAATATGATCTCTAGCCGAATCTGTTTGTGATACGCGATCCGATCAAGAATTTGTTTGTCTAGTTCATGCCACTCGACGTTCAGGCCGTCGTAGTACTTAAGCAGATCACGGACTGAGCGATGCGCAACGCATATAGTGATGTTGGTGTCCTCAACATGACAGTTTCCATGCGACGCCAACTTCTTCGCAGCATGCTTCTCCACCTTCGACTTCAGTATATCTGCCCAGTACGTCTCAAGTGCACAGTCCACATCTGACTCTGTATGTCTGGGAAGCTTCTTCCCATTATGACTGATCCTCCATTCAATGGAGTACGATAGCCTTGGCTCGTTGTCGATATCGTGGTTATTGGTATGTTCCAGGAGATCTTCAGTCGTTCTGATAGAGTTCTGGGAGAATAGCGAAGCTGGTGTATTCGAGCATGACCTTACGGATTGACTCTGGAGGAAGGTTGGCCAGCGGTTGACTTGATTAAAGAAATCATCTTGAGAGCCAAAGTCAGTCATTATCGCATAGTCGTATTGCCACAGCGTGGAGACAAGTCGCGCTCACAGCAACAGAGCCAGAATGTAAAGATTAGATCTGTACTCACTTTTCCCTCAGCGTGCAGAACAAGCACAAGAACCTTCCAGAAGCGTGTTTTTTGCGTTCAATTCGATCCAAAACAGGATGCAAATGACTTTTCTGGCAGATCCAAAAGCGGCGGTTTGGATGTGGCAAACAAAGTATCGACACTCAGCCAAAAACGTGAAACACTTGGGCGTAAGGGACGCGTTCTTCGCTATAGGCTTGGACAACAGGGGTGCTGTAGAAGTTGTACGTGAGCGTTGATGCTCGACTGAAAATAATGTATAAATCTCACGAAGGCACATCGTGACTATCGAGATATGTATAGAGTACCTGACAAGCCAAATACAAGTAATATTTTGCAGGTGTACGATTGCGATTTGCGAACGCTTTCTTATAGGCCATAAGTACTTCGGTAGCATTCGGATAAGCTGTAAGCAATTAATGGTTGAGTATTTTGTTGCTTGACTGGTCATGGACCGGCCTGAAATTTTCTGCTGTGTTACTGTATGGTTGTCAGCATCAGCGAGTTTGGATGATTATATATTTGACTTAGTAGTCCCATGTATACAGTAGGTCAGCAGATAAGAACACTGTGTCAGCGCCGAAAATGGACGTGTTGGAAAACATTCCAGTCATAGGAGGCGGAAGCCGATTTCGTTACTCACTGTACTACATAAAGTACAGTAGGTTTCATAGTACATAAACAGCCCTTTCAATCGGAACTCTTCGAATATTCCTGTAATACTGTGCTAAATTCGTATATATTACGCAGCACAGAAAGCATGACAGTTCTTCAAAAGAGAAATAGAAGTGGTACGAACTTTTTGAAGCGATGGCGGACGGTTAAGAAAAAGCTAGAGCAGCTTCATAAGGAATTTGAAGCTGACATCTACATTCAAATACGTCGCCGCGGCCAGGTACACGTTGTGCAGTCTCAAGGTAAATGCTTTCCATTGCGGAGGATCTTGTAAGTTACGTCCCCTGTTTTCCGAAAATTGAGCTCATCGAAAAGGACAAATACTACCCCGTGCCCAAGTACAACACAATATGAGCTCGGTACAACGCTGGATGCTTGGACTGAGGACAAGTGGTACGGCTTTTTTTTGGGTTGAGAGGGAATGATGCTGATACTGTGATGGGGATCCTGATCAGGCCCTGGTTTCGTCGGCCGGGGTGCACGTTTTGTATTGCGAATCTTCGTACACACTAATACTGTACGATCATTGCATGCACGTATGCTCTTTAGCTTCACATCCACTATGAAGATATGTCTGACTCTCCTTATCCTTAGATCCATTCTTGTCAGAGTACTCGGACTGCGCTGGCAATTGCGAGATGCACTCAAAGGTGTGGCCCGTCTGATCTCTAGTGGTCGAGGTCCATTTCGACGCAGGAAGATCGAGAGGCAGATAGAGAATAGGCAGCATGCATCTTCAACACCAAAAAAGGATCGCTGAGTGGGGCAAGCATTGGTCCGGTCGCGGGAGGACTACCGCTTTACTAGGAAAAAAGACATCTCCGAAAAGTCGAACATATTGCCTGTGTAATATATCACATCTCCTCAAGGGGTTCAATACATGCATTTTATTCATCCTCATGTTTACCACTAATAATTTGTTCATATCCCCTCGTCACGTTTCTGTTAATCTTTGACTTCTTATGAACCACCAAATACCAGAAGACTTTGAATTCGAATGTCTCCAAAGCCATGCTGGCGCAGAAATTGGCGTCCGCGGTGGATGGGAAATTCGGCTACAACAAGGATACTGATAGCTGTAGAATCAATTCCACCATCTACTAAGAGCTGGACCATCGCGCGAAGCGTTTGGCCTGTGGCAAGCACATCATCAACAATGACCACTGATTGGCCATGCCTGCTGGCATCACGGTCCATTCCTATGATCTCCTCTCCGCTCCCAGCTCGTGAAGACAACGAAATGTATGAAGCCGATTTGGCGACAGAGATGATAGGTGGGGGAAGCTTGGAAGTTTTGCGCATAAGCAGCAACGGCACTTTGACCCGCGTAGCCAATGCTGACGCAAATACAAATCCGCCAGCCTCGCAACATGCTATGCGATCAGCTCTGGGCCAGTCGCCTCCATATTGCGCTTCCAAAAGCGACGGGCAGAGATCGAGGCCGCTCATCTTCGAAGATGTGGCCGGGAATGCTGCTCGATGAATTTACAATGCAATCACTTGTACCACGAGTAAGTTTCCACCCATGCTATTGATGAATAAGCCGCCAATTCTCCATACTCTTTTGTTTAAATAGTTACAAAAGCAATGCAATTTTAAGGCCAGGTGATCGGCCGGAACTCGGCTTGCTCCGTGCTGTGATCATACCAGTGGTGAAATTGTGTATAAATGCATACGGCAGAATCCCGTGAAGGACAGAAAGGGACACAACATCGTACTTTCACCCCACCTTCGTCATATGTATCAGCAACTGCTTAGAAGCTCCTGACGTGGACTGCATGCCAAAATATATTTGACGACCCTCAGACGCCATTGTACTTGAGAATCCCATTGCCTGGAGTTGGCTTGGCATCACACTCATCATGTGGTGTCGAAAAAGACGACGGTACGATTCGTTGACGCATCTCTTAGGCAAGCGGGACAGTGGTTGGCCCTCAACAAGAAGCTTGCCAGTCAAGGTGTTGTAATGTACCGAACTTGAGGGGCTCTCCATCCAAGACCCAGCCGACGGACTCGAACGCCAGTCCGATGCTGAGGTAAAACCAGGCCAATGTTGGAGGATAGCTGAGTTCAGCCCATCATTCTCGCGCAACGTCTGATCCCCTAAGATTGCACTTGTACGATGCATGATGTGATGCCACCTATCGAACAAGAAATTTGAATCGAGTCGTCCCCATCTTTGAGCTGGGAATGGTCGTGAATGATGATTGACGATTGAACCAGGATTGAGACTGCATCGGACTGGCTCAAGATACGGTCCAGCTGATCCTCGTCAATATTGAATGTGTCAGAGCATATCAGAGCATATCAGAGCAGTATCGAGCAGCATGAGCTAGAACTAATTTCTCTGTTCATTATTATGAATACTTCTTGACCTGTCAACAGGTTTGACTAACCAGCGATAGGCGGTCCTCCTTGCACGATCCATAAATTCCGACATAGTTTTATTTAACGTCGTCGTAATCGTCAAACATCGTGCCGCAATCAGACTAAACACCCAAGGACAAGTATTAGATTCGAGGTTTCCCTTAATCCGTGATTTGCCATTGTGCAAAGCAGTGAGAAGTTGACCGATCATGTGATCGTCGGTGAGAGCCAAATGCGAAGCTCTACATCCCTGGCTAGATAAGGCTGGGCCGGTCTAAAGACCGACTTGGATTAGAAAAATGGTCGCTTCCTCTTTGTTCAGACCTATTTGTGGGCTTGTGAGCTCTCGGAGAATGCTCACCCACGGAAGCTTATATACGTGAGTAAAGACACCAGTGCCTTGCATTCGCCAAGCTTCATATAGGAGGGATACAAATGCTGACTTGCGAGAACTTCGTTGGGGGGGGGGGTCCTCCATTTGGTTGGTCATACGTGCGTAACATGAACCTTTCCAGATCTCCTGATCGACGTGGAAGCTTAATTAGACAGCTGAATGCGACCTCTTTGATAGGATGGAGTCTTGACATGAAGATGTGCTGATCGTTGTCAAAATAGAGCAGGCGTAATCCATTATTAACACAGACCTCTGATTCTCCGAGAGAAGCCATAAACGTGTCTTTTCGATGAGTACCGAGATGAGGCTTAGTTTCAGATAGAAGGTGCAAACGACGGTTGTCCGGGACTCGTTTCCAACGACTCAAACCACCATATTCTCGAAGAGCATAAGAACTTCTGGGTTGCTGGCGAGTGAGCGGGCTGGATTTCAAAACATTGTCAATCAAATAGATCGTCAGATCTCTCCAGCCTAGGAGGGGAGTAGGTGGATCAAGTTCGACAACGACGGCTTCTTTCTGTGAAGGCGAGGTAGGTAGTGGCCATTCGTGAACTTCTATACTAAGCCCTTTCGCCCGTGACTCATAAATACAGCGGGCACATGATGAACGACTGTGGTTGTTGTAGGATATACCTATCTCATCGAAAGCTATGTTCGTCTGACAGGTTGTCCGGTCGTGGAGTCGCGTGATTTCGTGATATTCCTTTTGCAATCGTTCCAGTTCACAGATCTTGGCTGACCTCTGTGCTTCTGCATACTCCTCAATTTCAAGAAGTAGACTCTTGTGCTTGTCTGAATCGGAGAAGTATCGGGTGGAAAAGGACCTGATGTCTCCAAACGAGGAGAATATGGATGGGCAATGTCTTTTTATTATATATCCCCCAACAAGCCCCTGTTTCTGCTATTCGGATTTTATTTATATACGACATTACTAGCATAAAATTAAACGAGTGTATCCAACAACAATTTAACAATTTTGTGACTTAAATATCAGCCTACGTCTCGGCCGTCACCCACCTGCTACGCGATAGGCCTATCAAGGGAATTCACTATCTTTTAGCAGCCATTTCACTCCGAAGATGTTATCTTACTGCTTGATATTTATGCAGATTGATATGCCATGTACTCTTATAATTGTCAGTGGATTCTCCAATCCTGAGAACAGATTATACATCCTTCCGTGTAACGCTTCTGCAACTCAGCTTTAATCTCTCGGAACCTGCGTTTATCTGATCGAAGCTCTGCCTTCCTTCCGCAAAACACTTTGATCGCGAAAGACATATAAATGGGGTCGCGGGATTTGAAAGTCATGTCCAGAGCTTTGTAGACCTGAGAGTAAAACTCGCGCAACTGGCCCGAGTGAAAGGCCGACTCAAGCTCCCAAGCCTTTATGCCTACACGCAAACATGCTGCTGACGAGAACTGAATACCAGGGGTAAGGCCTCCGCGTAGAGTAAGAGTGGCGTGCAAGCAAAGCGCCACTTCTTCAAGTCATTGGCGGACACTCTGCAGCTTCATTGTCGGCTGCTGTCGTCGATCTTGGTAAAGGTGCTGCGGTACCAAGGTGATTGCAGTTGCGCTAATCTCCAGTCAGATCGATAGGGTGATCTTGTGATCCCATAGACATGAGATCCAGCCCATGAAAGGTCCCTGCTGGGTTGGTGTTGCACAGGTCAGACTCTAAACCGGCCAGGTCTCGCTGACGTTGAAAGTCTTGATTCACAGCTTCCATCGTCAGCTCCATGGTCATCTCAGCACTCTTGCTTGGCCAGCAAGACCCTATTGTCGAGAGTCTCTGTTCCAGATCACTAACCCAGTCATCGCAATCCCACTCTACCCAGAAATCTATCGTCTCTCCCCAGATGCTCAAAGCGGGTTCGAGCAGATTCACAAAAACCACAATGCCCCTGTGTTTGTGAACCACTCCCGCGAATGATTTCACTAGAGCCTGTATGCCTGGAACGGACAGACTGGTACCCGCTATGAGGAGTATGTCTACTTTCTGGCGCATGTCGTGTTGTATAAACTTCGAGATGGTGTCAGATCGCGGGTCCTCTTCGCCGTACAGAAGAATGTCTGGCCGAAGCAGACCAGGCTTCGGCCTGCGCAATCCAGATCTCCTCGAATCCTGAGGGCAACTAGAACAATACGCGAGTTTGGCATTGTTGGGGCTGACGTCGACCACCCTTCGGGTAGTAGTTTCGGTCTTTCTGCAGCGCAGACATCGCAACCTCCGAATACATCCATGGAGTTGGACACACTCAACATTATCCGGGCCGCTCGTAAGATCAGTAAAGAGACCGACTTTACTCTCGAGATCATCGATATTTTGACTATAATCTCGTAGGAGCTTACCCTTTGCGCTGAGAAGCTTGATGAATTCATGCGTTTTCGTAGGAGTCGCATTTTCTGCTGCTTCATGAAGGTTATCGCAAAGAGCAACTAGAGCCGGCCCATCCTCTGGATGGGAAAGTGAGGTGATGTGGAATAGGGCCCTAGCATTCTGCGACCTGCGAGCATACATGCGGCCTGGAGATCTGAAATCCCATGGCTGATTAGTGATGTTGTAGGAACGAAGTGCAAAAACTCACGGGACTACCAGCGTTGGTACTAATGCCGGCACCAGTGATCACAACGGCAAGCTGGGATGCTGCGACTGCCATCGCGATTTTTTGAAGTGATTCATCACAATCGGGGGTGACATGGATTGTTTTGATGGGATGAGAGACAACCATGTTGCGATGGGATCTAACTTTGGTATATAGTGTCTTTGTGGTCTCTATGGTCTGTAGCAATGTCGAGACAAGTTGTAAGGTGGTTTCTCGATTCGCGATTTGTAGCCTGGACAGTTCGAGGGTCGACAAGTGCTAAAGTATAAGTGCCTGCGTACATCTGATAGCTTTTCTAACGCGTAAATGCGCGTTTAATGTTATATATAGTATTGCATATGTTTACAATTATTTGCTTTTTTACGGACTCAGCCCCCACCCCCCAGGGCCCCCGGGGCCCTTTAGGATGGGCTTAGATAGCTGACAGCTGACGCTTTAATACAAAAGGGTAAGATTTGGGCTGTTGTGCCCTTTTTTATTTTATTTTTTCTTATAATTCCCTCTTTTTGTTTTCTCCCTTTTTATTAGTCTTGTTATGTTTTCAGTAATGTTTCCAGTCAAGTGGTCTCGACAGGACTCTAGCCTATATCAACTTGTGACAGTCGTGTGGTAACAAGGATCGAGCCTTAGTACGCCGTGGGGAAGAATTGTTGAATATCGATTGCCGTGGCGTTCGTGGAGTTTGGCAGTCTGATCAGGAGGAATTCAGTGATGTATGTTCTGTTCTGACTAGCTTGTACGCCTTGTGTGCTTATTTAGGTGGTGCCGGGTATTCCCCGGTGATCCCCGAACGTCTACGCAGACGCCGTGGTCTGACACGTAGAAGACCCACTAAAGATTCTAAGGGACGGATGCGTGGACCGGTAGAGAGGCATTTTCACAAGATATCACCGCACGTCGAGATTCTCTTTTTTATTGCAACAACCACTTGATCAAGGCGTGATGCAACCTCCTCTGAAATCACGTTGGTCTGGAATGCCTTGGGCATTGCAGTCACGTGCGAGTGCCCTCCGACAATCGAATGCGGCTGAGCCCAGCGCTGCTTACCCCTCATCCACACAGCCTCATCCTAGACCGACTATTGAACGTCTTCTAAAGCGGAAGCAAACGAAATAATTATCATACTCAATTTACATTACTACGTCAAGATGGAGTCTTCTCTTTACTAACTTCAACACTTGCAGCGACCGGTTCGACGCGGTACAACGATGCGGCTGTTACAACTTAACAATAATGGCCAATATAGCCTCACTGACGACTTCCCTCCCAGGAACATCCCTCCTTACGCGATCCTCTCCCATACATGGGGAGCAGAAGAGGTGATCTTCGCAGACCTGCCAAAACCCTCGCACGAATGGCAGCGTAAGGTTGGGTTTTAAAAGATCGAATTCTGCGCCGAACAAGCGAAACGAGATGAGCTACGATACTTCTGGGTCGACACCTGTTGTATCGACAAATTCGACCCTAACGAGTTTTGAACGGCGATTAACAGTATGTTCGCTTGGTACCGCGCTGCGGAAAGATGCTACGTCTACCTTCCAGACGTCTCTAGCACTGCGACGTCCATGTCGAGTCCTCTTTCTCTAGCATAGGAAGAGGCGGTTCGAAAAAGCAAATAGTTTACTTGTGGATGGACACTGCAGGAACTAATCACACCGCAAACGGTTCAGTTCTATTCGCACGAAGGAATTTGGCTGGGCGATAAGCGGTCACTAAAGCCTCTAATCCGTGATATTACGAACATCCCCGCGAACGCTCTTCGATGTATATTATTATCCCACTTTACGGTGTCAGAACGAGAGGCATAGGCTTATAATCGTCGGACCACACATGAGGAGGAGGATATGTCATACTGTCTATTTGGCATATTCGATGTCAATACGCCAACGATTTACGGCGAAGGGCAAGTGAAGGCTGAGCTGCGGCTGCGAGAAGAGATAGAGAAAGCTGTTAAAGGTGAAAAGAAACCACAAATTTAAGGACCGAAATTTTCAAACTAACAGGACTAGGGAAACATGCGAATGACTTCTCTGTCCCATTCAGTCTGTCCGAAGTTCCTGAAACACAGCATTTTATTGTGGCACGGCAGGAAGAACTGGCGGAGATACGCCGAGCACTTAGCATGGATGGCAGCCGTCGCATCGTATTGGCGGCATCGGCAAAACCCAGCTCGCCGTTATTTATACAAAGCGGTATCGAGATGAGTACTCTGCCATATTCTGGCTTAATATCAAGGACGAGACATTTATTCAACAGAGCTTCACCACAGTTGCAAAGCAGATTTTGCAACAGCACCCGCATGCCAGTTATCTTAGCGCCCTAAACTTAGAAAGTAACCAAAGTGAGGTCATCGAAGCCGTTAGAGCATGGCTTCGCCTACCAGACAATACTAGATGGCTTATTATATACGACAATTACGATAATCCAAAGGATTTTTTCCCACGGCGTACCAAGGCTCGATTATTGTTACTACACGATTGTCTCAAGTTGATATTGGCTATCGCATTCCAATCAAAAAGCTCACAGCCATAGATGACAGCCTCAAGATTCTGTCAGCAACGTCAGGCCGAGATATCCTAGAAAAAGGTAAAAGGCTCTTAGATTACGCCAGGTTCTGCTATTATTTTCGCTCAGACACAGGTGCGAGAGGGCTTATCGAAAAGCTTGACGGGCTTCCTTTAGCGCTTGCTACGGCCGGCGCGTATCTGAGACATGTTCCGATCCGCTTGACCGACTACCTTCGACATTATGAAAAATCGTGGACAAGGATTCATGCAGACACTCCCAACTTGGGTTCATACCAGCAGATCTCCTATGAGCACGTCGAAGCACAAAACCCACTTGCAGCTCAATTACTTCGTTGGTGGGCATACTTCGATAACGAAAATATATGGTTCGAACTTTTCCATTCCCCTGGTGATGACTGTCCAGTGTGGATGCAAGAACTGACTGATGAACTCAACTTCAATGGATCAGTGGGTATCCTGCATAGCTATGGATTTGTGGAGCCACACTCAGTGATTTCAGGCCATCCAGAGTCGAGCGGATATAGCATTCACAGCTGCCTACACAGCTGGTCTACCTACGTGTTAAACCAAGGCTGGGACTACGAGCTAGGCAGGTTTGCTCTGAGATGCGTGGCTTCACGGGTTCCCTTACAAAACGACCATTAGTTATGGGCGCTTCAGAGGAGGCTTCTCCCACATGCAATCAAGTCGTGCGCCACTATCGATACGCGCGATCAAGACCTGAGCTGGGCTTTCCATAATCTAGGTCTCCTTCACTCCGACCAAGGCAAGATGCAACAGGCCGAGGAGATGTGTTTGCGGGCGCTCCAAGGGTACAAGAAGGTAGCTGGTCCCAGAATTCTGACGACATACACCTATACGGGCCAGGTTATCGCGTGAGCAGGTGACTGATCACTGCAAGGTCTTCATCGTGTACGTGAGGCTAAAGAGCGTTTGTGAAACCAAACTTCGTGTAGTATTACCAGTGTTGTGCCTACTGTAAAAGCAAAATATTGCACTACGGTATCTAGACCGCTGAGGGAGCGGGGGAGCACACAAGGCAATGTCAACCACGCCTTCTGATCACGATTCTACCAATCGTGATTCTCTATTCTAAGTGTATCGCAGTGTTTAACTGTAGATGTCACTCAGCTGCAAGAGATCTGTAACTTGAAGTCTTAAACGATCAAGCTTTTCCCGAAACGTGCCTCTTGTTCAGGACTATAGTTGACCAAGTTGGCGATATAGTCTTTGAGGTTACGTCTCTGGGTGTTCGCTGCGTCGGCCTCTGGACCGGTAAGCGGCTGATCATTTTCTCGCACCAACAAGCTGCAGGGTGAGAGAAGTGAGGGGAAATTTTCGTAGATCTTGTAGTCTCTGATCTCCCCAGTCGTCCAGTCCGTCAGCCTTGGAGGCTTAACTTGGGTGTTGACGTTCCCGATTTTGTCAGTCATGTAGTTGACAAAGCCTCCGTGACCGAAGACACAAACTTCGTAGTCGCTGTATGGCCGACCCGTAGATAACTCAACATTCTTGCATTCCTGTAGGATTGCCTGGACAGCGCGCGTTCCTCTTTCAATCAACTGTTCGGGGGCCCATTCGCCGGTCTTGAGGTACCAGGGCTGGCTCAGTCTGTCGGTATCATTCGTCTCCGACTGAAGCATCCTATCCCACGTGATGTTCAGATCGTCGATCTTCAAGCCGCCGTTGAATCTGTACTGGAGCTCCTTCTCAATTTCTTCCTGAATTTTACGGATGGGCCTAGGCCTGTCCGAAAACCATCGCGTTTGCTCGATCAAACGGGGCTCGATGATAATCCGAGATTGCCGTAGCTCTTCCTCGGTGGCGGACAGGAGAAAAGTCTGTATGGCCCTGATCAAGGGAGAGATTAAAAAAACAGAGCTCCTGTTCTTGTGCTGGAGGAACTGCTCTCTCATCCTGCCTTCCGCCCACTCTCTACCTGTTCCGCGCTTTGACTCCTCCAACTTTCCATTCATGATCCATTCCTGTTCTCTCTCTGGAGTGGTGAGAACGGGGTCATGGAGGTCTACGCCAGAATTATCATTGGCATTGGATTCGGACAGAACATGGCGGGCATACCGTATCTTATAGACGATATACTGCCCCATTGTGGTCCCGGTAAGGTTGAGTTCTTTGTATCTTTTTGGAATGCTTGATCGAGTATCGAAGAGTGTAAAGGAAAGAGTGTTGGTTGATCATTTATGTTGATTTCGAGATGTGCCGAATAAGTAATTTTTGTGCTGGCACTCAAATTTAATTCGGACCCAATAATAATTTTCCAGGCGAATCTCACGAGGACGGATTTGAATGATCACAGATCCTGTCGGGAACACTGATATGAAGCCAACCGGGTTAGCCTTAATTGCTCAATTGGATCCGTTTGCCCGACGAAATCTTACCATTTGATCAAAGGCTCTGACTCGCATAAAATTATCTTGATGGATCGGCTGCATGTGACTATTAGCTCCAATGTATACAAAAAGCTACGAACCATGTCTAGTCTTCAGACACCAGGCGAGTTGGGAATTACTTATAGGTGATTTCCTATGTACCTGGTATTCGCTACAAAGCTGATATTTATGAAGTCTGTTTAGAGACTCCTGCAGTGTTCCCCTGTACACACTTATCCTGAGCCGATGTAACGCGACAGAGAAAGTCAACAGCAAATCCCCTCTTTCAAAGGAGATGATCAGCAGGTTTTGGTGGTATTGCTTGACCATTAGTAGCTTCCCAGGCAGCTAAGTGACCTAGTCAAAGGTAAAGCGTCGAATAATGCTATATGTTCGTGGAAATAACCTGGTAACTACTATGCCGCCTTGCTAGGTAGTACTCGGAGTGGACTGGAGATTTGCCCGTCTTACATTCTGTGTGCACCAACGTGTACACTTGTTTACTATCGCGGTGGAAAAAAGGAGGTTATGATTGGCAGCCTATTGTATTAAGTAAGTGGGGCTCTCCAGGGCATCGTGATTCCAGGATCTTTCAGGTGTCCTCTGACACGATCGTTTCAACTTTCACCACAGCGCCAAGTCGTCTTCCACCTCATGTAAAGATGGGGGGCGCAATACTGTCTTATAATCATTGTTGGCTACTTGGTCATTTTTGTCGAATCGAAACGCGCCCCACTGTTGCTCAATTTTCAGCCGATAGAAGGTTAAGCAAGAAAATGGCACGAATTGGCTATGATCATTCCGAGTAAAACAATACTTGGACGTTAGGGATGCTGTGGAGGCTGGGGAGGCTCAGGAGTAGCCCTTTGACGGCAAAGCAATCTGGGCCTTCTTAGGACAAACTTGGATACAGTGAAAGTATCAAGGTCGACCTTCACTCCATAAAGGATCGCCTTGATATATGCTCTAATTCGTAGCGTAGTGGAGCATATTCCGGTTCGATGGAGACAACCAAAAATAAAGAGCTTGGAATATGCCAGAGTCATGCGGACCAGGGGCAAGGAGATGCGAGGAAATGTGAATCCATCTAATAAGCCCACGAAGAGTTCATGGCGACCCGAGGTTCGAGACCGGTCAAGATCACAAATGCCAAGCCAGTCGCTCAAAGGCTTTCCACACTGTCACTGACGAGCTGTGCCACTTATCCTGGGACAAAGGGTCAGATCCGGTGGTGCCACGACGCCTGCTTCCCATTTTCCCACCCTTTAATCTCTTTGCATCGCGGATCGCCAAGTCACTCGTGGGTGACCCTTAGTATGGTTTAGCGCGGGTGTGCCACCCTAAACTTATAGTGAAGAGCCCAACACACGCTAGGTACGACCCTGGAGCATGCAATGGCGCTGGGACACTCGAGGAAGCGTATGGCTGCGTGGGCCGCGCTGCTTGTGTGGTCGGCATTCGGATCAGGACTCTACGTAGTAAGGTCCTCTGGGGTGGTGGCGCTATTGGCCTGGTCCCCGTGGTTTTGGCGGTCGAGCGCTGGCTCGGCGTGCTCTTCCAGTTACATAGTGGTCGGGGGCGTCGCTGGCGTCGCTCCCGCTCGTCCGCCCGCTTTGGGGCCTTTTGCCACCGTGGCCCACCTCTGGTTTGTGGGGTATTCCTTCGGTCGGTTTCGGTTTCCTGTGCCTGATTCCTCGGACTCCTGCGTCTGCTCTGGGCTGCTGCTAACCCTGATTGGGGCGTATAGATCTCCGTTAGTCTTAGCAAATACTATTGTGTTGAGATGTCCCGCTAGGACGTTGACGAGCTCTCGTGCCGTCCTGCGCTGAGTGCTGAGGTGGTCCCCGGTGTAGGATTCCACGAATTTGTCCAGTGCTCCCGCTAGCTTCGTGATCACCTCTTTCTTTACCATGAGGTCTCTCTCTATTTGAGCCAGCTGGCCCGTCATCATTGACTGGATCGTTTCTTCCATTACGGCGGCCTTCCCGGGGGAGGCCCTGAAGCTCATGGTCTTGGGCTTCTTCCGCTGTTTAATGTTTTAATTGGTTGGTGTGTTTGGCCCCGTCTCACGAGTGTGCTGGGCCTGGTTCTCGGCCGGTGGCCTGATCGGGGTATTGATGTCGACGTCCATCACGAGACTTTCGTCTTGGTGTTGAGATTTTTGGGTCCCACTTTGGGCCCACTGTTATAAAATTGGTATAATGTGCGCAGGATCACTAACAGTTGCTCGCGCTCGGACAGTAAATAGAAGGGAAGGTAAGCAAAAATCAGTAGTAGTAGTAGCTGTATTTAACGTCGTGGCAGGCTCGTATATCGAGGACTGCGGACCTCCCTTGGGGTACTTGACGTGCTAGGCTAGAGTCTATGGTGTGCTACTTGAGAACCTCCATCTACAGTCGACTTCCTCAACCCTCCTGCGCCCACCTCGTCTATCTAGTAATCTCTCCGCCTTGTGGCTTGTGTCCTTGGATCCTTCTGCCCTCGCCGGTCAGGGCAGCGTGGCCCAAAGCAAAAATCAGTGAGGAAATGAATGGATATATTAAGGACGAGTTTCCTACTCTACATAGACAGTCATTACCTCAGTAATCAATCTAAGCATCTATCTTACCCCTAGGTGAAGCCAATCAAGCTTTGACGACTACACTTGTGAATCAGCTCTATCAGTCACCTCTTTGCTCAGTATTACACTTGATTAGCATATCTGCTAGCATAAACCCCAGCACCTCTTATACTTCGGTTTATCCTTAGTATAGTCGTTACATAGAATCTGGGATAAGAACGAAAATAATACCGCTGTTCGATATTTCCCCTGTCTCAGAGATGAAAATGTCGGGGCAAGAATCCAAGATTGAAAGGTACGAAATTTCCATCCGTCCCGACAGGTGTTCGCTTTGTGGGATCCTCGAAGATGTCGCGGTCATCGTGAGTTGCTTCAAGCAAATTTTCGAAGGAAAACCCTCGTGGACCCAGGTATCTCAAAGTACGACAAGAATAGATCTTCCACCATGTCCTTTTCTTCGAGCTCGCGCATCACCATAGCGACACACCCGCGCCTCAGGGATGCTCTATGACGTTCCTGGTTCTGCTGGAAATGAATTTTGATCAGTTCTTTCGAGCCGATAAGCGAGTCTCGTTTCAGGTAGAGGTCTTGTCATCTATCCATAGTGTCGTTCTGCAACTTCACGATCTCATAGTGCGCTGCGAACATGTGGAGCCAAACCGGCACTTGTATGAAAGCCCCCCGCGACACACTCATCATTGTTTGGACGGCTCATATGTCTATTTCGCGCTTGCCCGATGTTTTCGATATTGAATAAGCCGCTGGCGTCTCGCCACAGAATGCGCAGATGTAGACCTTTGGTATATTATCATACGCTGTGTTTGTACATCCTCCATGCAGCCAGTTTTCACATGCCTCGCTATCATGTAACGGGTAAGAAAGATCCCATGCCAATCGCTCGTGGGTAGGAAATTGGCCGAGAGCAGTTCCACGCAATGCATTCGTAGGAATTTTGGTAATGCTGTGAATCACGTTCTGCAAAGACTTGCGATCACCTAAATCGTCTCCTTGAGCGGAGAAAAATCTCACAGAGACAGGCGCAAGAAGCTCCTGTAGTGTCAATCCACGCGTAAACCACCGACTTTGCCCAAATTGACGCTGCCATAAGCCTGGTTGCTCCGTGGAGCTGGTTGACACGTCCGTCAAGTAGACGTAGCATACTGCTGCACCTCGATACCATCGAAACATGGAGTTGATGGCTTTTGTCAACTCCGCCGAGCTCGCCTTGTCGATGCAGCAGGTGTCCACCCAGAAGTGATCCAGTCTGTCGCTCTTCGCCTGCTGTCCGCAGAACAGAATCTTCTTATAACCGGTCTTGCCATGACCCCTCTTCTGCGACACATCTTGGAAAGTGACCTCTTCGCCATCAGCTCCCCAGGTATGCGACAATATGGCGTAGGGCGGGATGTTGCGGCTCAGGTCGCATCGTCCGTGCGGTCCGGGGCGCCAGTACAAGTCACACCCCCTGTTAATCACATCAACTGACCTTCGACGCGAATCTAGCTTTTTACGTTTGGTCAGCACACTATACAGTACTAGCACAAAGATAGTCGGCATATCGACCCGTCGCAAAATGCATCTCGTTAAAGGCGAGAGAGAGTCTACGTATCTGTTGTATTAGCTCAGCCTCGCTGTTAATGAACCCCGCAGTACCAAGGCCCTTTTCCTACCACCAATCAAAGCCGCGGTTTCTTAGATGAGTGCGGCATGAAATGACCACTCACACGCGTCGAACTAACTGCAGAATTATCACGATAAACACTTTTTATATGCTAACGATATTACATGCTGTTACGTTCATCCGTAGGTAAAGAAGGAGGAAAACGACTCGACCCATCCCATCCCATATGGACTTGATGTTTGCACATCTGGGCCGGAGTTTAGCCTCACTGTCTAGCGCATCAAGCTACGTACTAATCGTAAATACACGCGATTGGACATTTACGAAAGTGCTCTACAGTACTGTCATTATTTCTGGGCACCAGATGCAAGAAAAACGGTTGACTCTGCTTATAATCATCCTGCAAACAAATGTGATCGTTATCCCTATTCCACTTCCTCGGCCTGCTGACCCTGCTGACTATGTGTCTGCCCAATGCTCGATATAAACACTGTCCCTTGCTTCCGCTCTAACAAGCCCGAACCCATTTAAAGCTAGTTTCTTCAAAGCCAACAATCCTTAAAGTTTCCACCACCTGCCGCACCAAAGCAAACACCCCTTTGCTTTCACCTTTATATTTTCTGTTACTTGGCTATATCCGATTACCGAGCGCTTTACCCAAAATGCCATTAAGTTTATGAAGGTGCTCACCTCGAGCCGCCAATCGCACACACTGGATGCAGCGGTCGGCTAAGCGCGTGTTTGCTTCTTTGGCCACCTTTTGCCGTGTGCTATGTGCAACCAAAGTAAAAGGTAAGGAAACGAATAGAATGGCGGGGTTAACTCATGAATTCGAGCGTTGTCGACCGTTCTCGTTACGCCAGATCTGCATCTAAGAGATCATGCTTCGCTCGAGAGTAGTCTCAGAATGCCTCTCAAGCTCGCAGACTCCCAATAAAAGCGGATTAAGGCCATGCTTCTTAGTCCTTACCTTAGCGACGACGAAAGAGCTTTGCTTGCTGAATGTTCTACGCGCACAATTCGAAGACACCGCAGCAAACATAAGGCCGGCAGTACGGCGGACTTTCGGAACAAGACCATAGGTCGGCCAAGAGTCATCACATCCCCTTTTCTAGGTGAAATTTCTGATGCGAAGACAGATGTCGCAGTGTGGAAGCCAAGGATCGGATGCGATCGCGGCATGTGGTGATGTCCTTGAAATAACAACAAGTCGTGAGTCACGTGTAAGCTTTTAGCCTTCGATTTTATGTGTAAGGGTTATGTGGCTGTGCAAACTCTGGGCGGCTTGTTAGCCTGATTGATCCTGGTAGAGCTTGTCCCGAGGCCTCGTTGAATATCTCTGCTAACTATGCAAGGGCGTCGTTGGCCTGGGCGCCATTTCAATCATATGCACTGGCCCTTGTTACCGAATGTCCACGCACCCAGTTTTCGAGTCTTTAAGCAAATGTGGAGACCTTCTAAGCAGATGGTGAAGACATTCGAAAATATTCTATTTTTGCAACATACGAAGGTTCGTAACCGCAGATTCCAATTTTATACCTATCGGTATGACGAGAGTTGCCCTAAATCAATTACCATGTTTCCACACTTGCGAGAGGAGGACTTCAACCAAGGCAAAATTGCATGTTTGTCCTATTTTCGGCTCGCGATGTGGCGGTTCTAAAAATACTCATTTGATAACTCGCTGCCGAATTAACACCGCCCTGTATACTACATTGCGATCCGAAAATAAAAGCAAACTTTTCTCGCCTTTGTGACAGCTTTCCCTCCGGTGAAATTAAAACACACAAATCGACCAAGACTTTGTATTAAAAATAAATCCAAGGTCGATTCGAGTAAAATACTTAGTATTTACCTGGATGGACGGCGAGTGGGTGAGGGGGCACTCTTTGTGTCATATATGTGTTGAATTTTCTATATGTTCTTCGAACAGCCTACATTCCTCAAAACACGTGGATTCCACTTATCCTTTCCAATCATTCTTAGCCGAAATCTGGGTCTCAAAGCAGATTGTTCCCCAACCAGACATAAATCTATCCTCTGTAGATAACATGGGACCTTTGATATTTACCGCAGCGTTTATAATGGCGTATACGGTTACACAATAGTCAGTATATCGTACTCTGTGCTGCCCATGCTTTCTAACCTGCCTAGTGTTGACGAGAAGTTTGATAAACGGCGCCAACATCGTCGACATCACCAAACCTCCAGATCAGTAGAAAGGCACCGCTGCAGGGTACCGTCTCGCACAAGGTAGCTCATAGGATGAGGGCATCACCTACTCCCTACATAGTCAATGATGAATCCATAGCACAGAAGCAGGGTTACAACACCACTATATCATTATCTATATACGTAGCTACTGCTAGGGAACTTTTCTTGATCGGACAAAATCGTCTCCACAACGTTCTGCAACATCACTCGCCGATAATCACTAGGCATGAGCACGACATCGAGTTTTGAGCCTTGCCATCCTTGCCTCGCTCGCGCCTTTTCGCGTTGGAAAGCCTTCCGGAGTGTATACTCTCGGGATTTGTCCTGTCGTACTGTTACTCATTATCCCACTCGTGTAACCGGAGAGGTCTTCGGTCGACAGTCCGTCCAGCTCTTCGACATACATCCGGCTGCCACAAGGTCAAACCAGGAAGCGGGAAAATCGACAGCATTACCATCGCTATTATAGGCATTGAGAAATGGATTATCCGTGGTTTCACCACTTCCGTGTAGATGCTCACGAATTTTTACGGGAAAAGCACGATTGCTGCACGAAAATGTTCCAACGCTACTGCTAATTAAGACTAGAATTCATCATGGTGACGTTCCATGGCAATCTGCCGCTTTCCATGGATACAGCCGTTTTTTGACAATCGGCTTAGACGTCTTTGTCATCCCTTGATTCATCTGGAATGTTTGCTCAAGTTTGCTGGCTGCGCTTCGGTTGCAGCCCAATGGTACAAGCCCACGCGCGGTCCGCGGAAGCCTTTTTCGAATCATTTGTCAGTGTCGAGAATTGCTCCAGTAACCCGCCCTCGCTGGTAAACCATGCATTAACACAGTTGAATAGGCTGTTGTCCAGCGCCTAAGGAGGTGTAGGGCAGATAGAGAAGAGAAGGGAGTTTAAGAGAATGATCAGTGCTGCAAAGATAAAATTTACTTGTGCAGGAGTGCTTCATAGTGAGAAAGGGGCTTCGGTGTAGAGAGACAGAGGGGAATTGGTTTTGTTTTGGTGATCCAGAATCAGACTTGTCTATATCCTCTGCGTGATGACTTTCATCTGTTGACGACAGTGCATTTGGGGTATCGGCGCTGGAAGCAAGCAGTCTAGCCAAATTCGGCCAGAAACTGTGCAAGATGATTATGGAATGTAAGCAATTAAGAACCCGTACTTGAGAAGTACAAGTTGGCTTTGGACCCATCTCTGTAAAGCCAAAAACGGAGCCTTTTATCAAAGTTATAAGCAGAATGCTGTGACACCCATTCCGCCTTTTGCTGTAATGGTGCAAGTCTCTATACTGTACTGTACATTTATGTTCAGCTGTGTAAACTTCTATGCTCGCTTCCTGTACCTAAAGATTTCTAATATGGACCAGCCTAAAGCATAAGTTACTAATGGCATGTTTGATATCCAGTTTGTAAAATACAGCGCTTCTCATTACTGACGTGACCGTTATACCCATTGAAGATTGAGCAAACCCGTCATCGAGTAATTTTGTATAGCCGTGACCAATTTTGATATTATTGTGATGACTTCAGAACTGCAATCCTTCAATCTTCAATCTTCAATCTTCCGCCATGAACCCAGGTTTCTTTACAGCCCTTCCCTCCTCTTCCCTCCTCTTCCCTCCACAATGTTCCATTGCCGCATATGTAATAAGGATCTAACTTTACTATCAAAAAACCGTGCACGCCATCTGAAGAATTGTGGTCAACCTTCTTCGGCTTGTATCTGTGGCGCCGTACTGACAACTGTGGTTCGAAACTCGAAAAGACACAAACGATCTAAGCGACACCAGGAATTCGAGCAACAACGGCATGTACAGGAGGACCCAAATACTGCATCTCATCAAGTGCACCCAGAACATCAATCGAACCTTCAGCTAGCTCTGAATACCCTCCAAGACCACAAAAATGACACCTCACATCCATTGTCGGCCGCTTACCTGGCCTGGGCCAACTGTCTCCAGGCTGCTGGTCTCCAAGATATGACGCCCGGGAGGGAACCTTCGAAGTTCTGGAAAGAGCTTGCTCTCGATCCCCCGTCTATCTTCCCTGCCAAAGAGACCTGGCTTCATGCGGCTGTCGATGACGACGAAGTGCTCGACGACGTACTCGACAACTACGACAAGAAGAAATCGATGGTCTTCGTTCGGGGAGAGCCTTCGAGGCCACTGAGTGGTGCCTTGCCCAAAGTATTGCGCCAGCTCAATACCCCAGAGGAACGACAAACATTCAGTATATTCAATATACCCAGTAGCGTTCTTTCTATGAAAATACCCGAGATGATCTCTGCTTGACACCCGCCTGACAGTGCAGAGAATATTGTGGAAGTCAATATAACCCCGAAAGGTGCTGTAGTTGATCTTCACTTTGGTAGGTCCCGTTTATCCCTTTAGGTGGTCAAGCTCACAGGCTGCACGTCTGGTTGCATCAAGCTATGGGGAACATGGCCCCCTACAGATCATAATATCAGGGCTCTGCTACGTTTAGGGCCATCGAATAATCGATTTATCGAGCTGCACCGACATCTAGAAGGGGGTGAATTCGGCGTCACCACAAATGAGAGCGCTATATATATTCCCCCGCTTTGCTTACACGCTACTCTTACTCTAGGCGGAGGCCTTACCCCCGGCATCCAGTTCTCGTCAGCATCATGCTTACGCGTGGGCACAAAACTTGGGAGCTCGAATCGGCCTTTCATTCCCGTCAATTGCACGAATTCTACTCACAGGTCTTTAAAGCTCTTGATATGGCCATCAGATCCTGCGACCAGAGTTATCTGTCCTTGGCTAGTAGAATGTTCTGCGAAAAGAAAGAAGAACTTCGACGAGACAAACGCAAGTTCCGAGCGATGAAAGCCGAGATTCGGAAGCGTTTTACCCAAGGGTGTCCGGTCTGTGCTCAAGATTGGAATCGCCATTAGAGATTGAAGGACCGAGGCATGACAATCTTCCTCTAAGGACAAGCCTATAGCCGCTGCTGAATGGTGGTCAGGAAAATTCCTGTTGACATCATGTTGTTTGCCACTGGAGCAAACATTGCTGTTTGAGGAAAATGAATTCAAACTTACAGTACATATCTACGTCCGTACACAGTACAATTGGGTTTTACCGCGGACCTTCGTGCCAAGTCTTATGCTGTGGAAAAGTGACATAGAAGGATTTCCTCCAATCACCCGCCATCAGCAAGAGAGAAAACGAGGTTATATCTTTGCTGATACGTGTAGGCGCAATATAACTCAACAATGTTTTCATGCTCCAAGTTTGTTAACAGTGCCAGGCTTTCCAATTCTTTCTGGAAAGCAACCTTTAGCCACTGAAAAATGAGATAGAAGTCAGTGTAAGTTGACGCAGGCCAGATGATCATTGGGTCCAAACACCTGCCATCGCCACTCACGCATTCAATAGCTGTGACCGTGGTTCGCTTGACACGAGCGCCTCGATAACCTCGTTGGTTGCCCTTGCTCATAAGGACTTTAACAGAGTTCAGCTTGGAAAGCATTACACCGGTCTCGTCCATGTAACATATGTTTTTTTGCAAGACACTCGGGTCCTCCAACACTTTCTGAATCACCTCGAACCAATGTGCAACTTTGTTATATATATCGTAACGGTTCCAGTCCAGCGCTCCGCTCCGACTGGCCTTGAGTTCTGAATGGCGTTTGTGGTCTTTCTGTCGGAGCCCGTCGTCAATAGGCAAGGTCAAATGCTATTATGCTAAGATACTTGATCCGGACAGGGCGTCCAAGTGCATCCTACTAAACTAGGAACTTGACAAGAACTTTCTCCATGGATGGAGATAATGTTGGCTCTGGGCTTTCTCTTCGATCGAACGTCGTCCGTGGGCACGATGCTGGAGCGTGGTACGAGCAACATTGCCATGATCCGCTAGAGCACGGAATGATCTACGCGAACCAGGAGGAACACCTTGTGCTAATACCTGACTGGCTTTGTCCATTTTTGCCAATTTGATGATGGGGTGGCGATGCATATTGAAGCAAAGAACCAATTCACATGTGGTGCGACGGCACGCGGCAGAAACGGTGCCTTAAGGGACTGTCCATGGTCCAGACTGGAATCTAAGAAGTCGATAGTAGGATGAGCCTGAGCGCGTCGTGAACCAATTATAATAGAGCGAAGTGTGTTTTCGGTCCCCCTGGAAGCATTGCGCCTCGGCGCTTTGCGACCAACAATATTTTAATAATAGGTAGAGCCGGTTCTGGAGGTTTGCGGTAAGAGACGCTCGCTCGAAATTGGCCAAACTTGCCTCGAGCAGCCCATAGCGGCTCCCAGCGTTGCAGTACGGGTTTTACCTTCGATTACGACCTGATTAATAAGTTTGACAGGCAAGACGATAATTTAAGGGAAAAAACAGTAGTTATATCATAGATTTATTGCTTTATTATAAGGCTCGAGGTGGTGTAATGCTGGCTGATGTACGTGAAATTGCTTCCGCCTGTTTGACCCGTACCAGGCTGCTAGTACCCCCCACTCAGCATGATGGCAGAGCGGAACCAAATCCTCGTTATGCTTGAGCGGACGAAGACAATTAGGAAAGATATTGTAATAGCACCTCCGTCGTCTCCTGAATCGTCAGAGGCCTCTTCCATAGTGTTACAAGCTTTGGCTACTAAAAGTTGCTGGAGATTTCTGCTCGTTAGTAAAGTCGATGGATGGGCCGGTCATAAGACTAGTGATTTGAGTCGAAGAGTATCTTGATAGATCTCCTCCGCCTCTTCGTACTTCCCCTGGCTGTCGAGCACATTGGCCAGGTTGTTCATGCTGTCGAGTGTCGACGGATGCTCTGGACCCAGCACCGACTTCCTGAGCTCCAGTGTCTCTCGATGCATCTCCTCCGCCTCTTCAACCCGGTAAGGGTTTACACTTTTGCGGGTGGCGGATATCATATTGATACGTTACTTCCCTGAAAGATCACTCCATCTCTCTATTTCGGATTATTCATATGATCTACTTTTGGAGGTGAACCCACTTGAACAATTGTGGTAGTTATGGTATTGACCAGAGCCTATAATTCGGTCCAGGGCGTCGCGAATAATGTGATTAATTTCGGGGCCTTTGTCACTTCATTTTCTTTTGAAGTTGGCGATGTTGGACGACAGAAGGGGAAAAAAAAGAAACAGGTTCCAGATCCGGGTGGGAGCCTGGAGTGCTTCCATCCAGCAACAAATCAAAGGATCTCCTTGGTATCAGGCCATGTCAACAACTTTGGAGGTTCAACAGCTATGGACGAGGCATGCTTCTCCTGGAGCTTGTTCAATAGGGTGTAGCACAGAATTGTATTAATTATCCTTGATCTTTTATCTGCCGATGTGTTGGCTACTGCGTGCCACCAACGACTTGTTTGGTTTCTGTACAGGTCAACCTGTCATATTTGTCCGTATCGTTCGGTTTGCTCGGTCTTTTTGCTCTGAAGTTTTCTTGAAGCCGATCTCTTCGGTACGAGACATGCGAAATGTCACTTCCAGAGCGTATCGTGGGATATAATCTATTATACTGCGGAATAACGACAATATTCGGCTCCAATGTCTTATACCAAAAAAGCGTTCAAGAGCAGAAATGTGTTTATACCCACTACACAACTCGCCAGGCCTGCCTAGCAGATATTAGTTTAGTTTGCATGCATTATAAGTCCCAAGAATAATTACCTGTCTTCGGCACATCGCCAGCAATCATACACCATCTCAGACGATTCTCAACAAAATTTGCGGGATCATGAGAGGTACCAGCCAAGATGCCCTTGGAAGGACAGTCGCATAGTAAATTCCTTGCAGCATGCTCCACACGCTTTTGTAGTCATAAAGAAGAAGCCGGACTGATGACTTTCAGGGCAGGTTCTTCTTTCGAGAATCCTGAGACTGTCCATAATATTTCGGATGCAATCAACATGGGAGATGGAGGAGCCTTCAACTCAGAAGTCCATTTGCACATGCGATGGTGCCAGCGCCCGAACCATATTCTGGACTTCTCTCGTCTGAATGACAACGGAGAGCCATGCCCCGAATCATTGGTCAGCACTTGACTCAGATACAGATCGATTGAGCACGGAGAAAGATATCTGAAGTCATTGCTTGGCAATGCGCCAATTTGCGACGTATTAGATCATATCCTACGGTAGAGATCTGCATCGAATATAAGCACAATTGGTTAACCGAAAAAAGTCTGAATTCTCTCCTGAAAAGCGTATTCAACGAAACAATCATTTTTGACAAAATTACCAAGTCAGTCAAACTGATAATCATGGATTATATAGCAGTTCGAAACCAGACACATTTTTGGCTTAAGGGAATCCCTACCGACTTGGCTCATTCAAAGTCGTGTTCGCTTCTGGGGATGCTGATTTTCTAAACCCTATGCCTCTGTCAGCACAAATCTGGACAGCCAGATCCTCTTGATCGTTCTTAAAAATGCTACGCGTGATGGTCCCTGCAGTGCCACGCACGGCAACGCTGAAGAACCCGGCATCAAACTCGAGCAAGCAATAGATGGTTGGATACCGGTTTGCTGTCCCACCGCCCTTTGACCATGCGCTTTTAACACCGAGGAGCCTCCTAGACTGAAATTCCGCTTTATTCTTGATGTACTCGCAGTCTGGGCGGGCTTGGATGAATTTCGAACCTTCCTCTCCGGCTTCCGACGAACTTTTGCGAACCAAGCCCTGAGGCATTACCCCAAAAAGCCAGTACTCATGCGCCATCCCGTACCCTTTTCTTTTAGCCCAAGAGACAAATATAGTGTTCTTGGTGGCCAGGCTCCTTTCGTATTTGTGATATGGCGCATCCCAGGTAGAGATAATGGATGCATCAAAATCATCACTGGGGATCGGGGTGTCCAGTAAGCGAGCCCAGACTGGTGGAAGTGTGTTGCTAATAAGATATTTCTGAATCTGGCGGTGCAATGTGGCCAGTTTATGTTCTTCCGCCGCTTTATCTGCTTCGCTCGCGCGGCTCTGATCCTTGACCTGGATCCCAGCACCATCTGCAGACAGCTTTTCAAGGTGACATATGGGATACTGTATTCTTTCCCATGTTCGGGCCCGACTTCTTTCATGATTTTGGAGTTATATTCCTCGAGGGAATCACATCTTTCCAGACTGAGGTCTTTCGCTGGTGCTTGCACTAAGCTACACGTTATGTTAGAGCGAAACCCAGAGAGAAAAATAAAGCCAAGCCGCAACGACCGAACGAGATAGATTTGCAGGTCGAGGAGGGAGTCAGTGGGGAGAGTAAAGCAGAAGTTTCCGCACGCATTTTGCAAGAACTCAGTTTGCAAAAAAGCTTGGTATTGGGGCATTCCTGCTACGTGAGCATTTTTGGCAGTGCATCGCATAGCTAATCGTCGAAGTCGAGGAATTCGCTAACACAAGAATGTAAGAGACCCTTTGTGGGGCGCGCAACTCTTCCTCAACTTCATGCTTGGTCGACACATGACTGCGACCAGTTTCTCCAGTCCATGCAAATGACTGAGCAGGAATGATGTGGTTTTTGTTTGCTTCTGCTCCTTGGCTTGGTGTATGGAATGGTCGGCTGACTAGCCTCTTGGATGGCTTCCTTTAAGGGATGGTCGACGGACAGACGAGCCCTTTCTGGCTCTAGACACTTGAGCTTCCTGTTTGATGGTTGTTTTGATCCACAGAGACTGGATCATTCATCTCGTCTTGTGTGCGAACTTGAGGAAGGGGAGAAGCGAAAAATTGAGGGACAAATTGGAGATCAGATTCCCGTGAAGACTGTCTATGGTCTGTCATTCTCCCTGCGAGGGGGCCCCTCGTCAAGATTCTGCTTCGAAGAACATCCCTACGTTAATCAGTCTTTCTACTTGCATGCAAATTCGAGTCCAGTATATCACGCAATGGAACCCAAGGACTGTCCGAAGATTTCGGACTTTCCGTATCCTCATGACGATTCTCCTCCTCGAACTGCGAATCTGGGCGTTGCGACTGGCGAGGTTGATCGTGGATGACATCGTTACCGATTCTGCCAGAAGTTTTACTCTGTAGAAGTTCGTCGGATTCTTTCCTTGAATCTTTCTGTATCTGGTCTTGATTCCGAGATGCTCGCAAGATGGGATTGCCTCCCAAAGTATTACAAAGCGTGGATGCGGACACACGTCTACGTGGGTCAGCCTCCAGCATCTGCTGAAGCATCAAATCCACATCCTCCCAGCCGGGCCTCTCACGAAATGACAGCTTCTCAGTCGCACCAGATTCATGTTGCTGCCGGGCACTCAGCTTACGGAAGCCGGTCAAACGCGTCACTTTGAGAAGAGCCATACTCAGGATGCCAAGAGACCAAATGTCTGACTTCGCATCTACTCTGTCTTCGGGCCGCTCTGGGGCAGCATACCACGGCTGGGTCTCATGTCCGCGGGCGCGCTTGTGACCGAAGGGCCTGGCGAATTCGAAGCCGATGAGGAAAGCCCCAGTCTTTCTCCCATAGAGCACATGCATTGGCCCAACTGAGTCATGCCGCATTCGCATGGCTTCGAGCGTTCTGAGAGCCTTCGTCACATCTTGAAGTATGCGCTCGGCGTCGCTCGGAAATCCAGTGAACATGCCGGAGCGGTGCCATGGTTTCCCAACAAGTGGCAAGGCAGACATATCTGCGAAGATGAACATTCCAAGTCGCGCATCTGCATCCAGAAGTGGAAGAACACCATCCTAAGATTGTCAGTGGGGCAAAGACAGTCAGTGTCTATTCACTCACGGATTGCCTTAATTCTTTCAGATTCCCGAATTCCCACTCCCACGATAAGGCCGCGCGAAGGATACCTTTGGTGGTAAATTTGACAAACTTCACAAGAACCATGCGTTTCCCACCTGTTTCGGTAGTGACGTGCCCCCGGTAAATCAGCATTTGTTCATTGAGGAGAACATGTTGCAGAAGAAATACGCCACTCCTCACAGCATCCGCTATGCACAGCCATTTATCCTGCAACTTGTTTTTGTCGACTCGCGCAGAAACATCTGGAAATTGGTTTGATCGAGAAGCATCGAGCAGCTCAACTGAGTACGGACGTGGCTGTACTCGCACTTGAAATGCATTCCCGGACTTATCTCTGACCTTCCAGCAGCCAGGAACCAAGGTAGTCGTACGGTTGTCATCGACATCCAATGATGATGTCGGTGCCCAGGATTCGACCGTGAGGGCTGACCCTGAGGAATTTTGGAATTCCACTTCGTCTCCAAATGGATAGTACAAGAAGCCGCAAGAGAACGGCAGGCGGATACGGCATATTGTATCTTGTTTTGTCTGCTGCATTGCGAGGCATAGCACGGGCTCGGCCATTTGGTTATTAAGTTGGTTCAGCTTTTCCCAAGTGCCACCTCTCGCTTCGAATGGTCGGTTTCCAGGCTGAAATAGAAGACGACAGGAAATGTGTTTGATGTCAAGCTGGGAGATTGTGCACTGTGAGGGGCTTTCGAAGCGAACTCGTTTCTCTGGAGGGCTCTGTAGACCAGCGCTGCTCCTCTTCCTCACGGATTCTTGGAGAATGGTACTGTTCGTGGATTGCAGTTCAAGGTTGTTGAAGGTTGGCAATTCTTTGTCGAGCTCGCTGCAAAAACGATCCCACTCCGGCCCAGCACGCTTGTAAAAGACTATCCGCAACGCCACAGGCCTGAGGATGTTGAGAAAGTCCAGGTCGTCCGGAATTTGCATCTTGTCCCCAATTTTCTTTAGATAAATTGGTCCTTGATCGGCGAGCTGAAGTTCCGTCCCATATTGGCTTTGGTTGATTATAAAGAGGTCACCAGTGCGTATGGGCCTAATGTCAAACTGCCTTTTGCTTACCCCGTTACCACGCTCGCCAAGAAGGATTAATGTGTCTGCATGTCTGCCATGTCTAAAGCCAAAGGTCCTGTCTCGCGGTTCCGTCTTGGTTGTGACTACAAGGAAATCCTTTGGCTTTGACTCTGGGGCTGGTGTCAAGTCATCATCGTCATCATCATCGTGAGGATTCTGTGCACTCAGAGGATCAGATCGACGAATCGCGCTGTGATGTAGGTTACCGATGAACGCAGCATCATCACTGTGAATAGCGTAGAGGTCCATTCTGTGTGCAAGTGTGTAAAAGAGAAAAAGAGACAGTGTGGGAAAAATCGGTGATGGATAAGTAAATAATGGGTGTGTGATGGGTGAGCGTGCGTTGGTTCAATAGAGACAAGAATTGGGACCGTGGAGTAATGCCACCTTTTAATAAGGAACGATCTTCGATCAATTTGTTGGCAAACCGTACTCAGTCGATTCAATCTGGAGTAGAAAACCCTGGCAAATTCTACCCCTAAACTCTTTTTGGGTAAACTGTTGTTGCACGTGTCGTGTCTCCGTTTAGCAAGTCTGCATGATTGGGTTAGACTAAATGATCTACTACATAAGCAAGGTAAGTACGTACCTCTGTACATAGTCTACGCCCTATCATGGGCGCGAAGATTATGTACCCAGGAACCGCTAGTAAGGATTGGTTGGTTATCGTATCGAGGGCCCTCTAGCTTCCCCGCCACACCAGCGCCGAAGCGGCATCGCGATTGCACGGACCATTTTCAATTTGGCCAAATTACCTTGTTGCGAATCAACCTCTTTGCGACTCCCAACTACGACAACAACCTCATCCTCGCAATTTCAGCACAGTAAGATGGCCGGCGCCAGGACACTGACAGAATCTGATCTCCGACAGCTTCGAAGAGAGCTATCGTCATCTGTTACTCCTCCTCCTCCTGAGCCCCAAAATACCCCGGCGGAGGTGGAAATGCGCGAGGTGTCAAACTTGATGTTTTTACTTGGCCGTTTTAAAAAAGGCCGCGAGTGCATCAAACAACATGGGATCACAAAGACCTCGTTGCTTTCTGGAATTCTCTGCCATGGCGCGGAACCGAGTCTAGAAGAGCTCAAAGTCTTGAAATCGATTCTACAGACCAACTACGATCAGCTGAGGCCAAAGGAGCAGCCTGAGAGCAGACTGAGACGCCTGAAACAGGAAGTCTTGAACACATTTCTACGCCTTTTCCAACTCGGAAATCAGGGTCATTGGGTTCTGGCCGAAGAACAGGATATCCAAATCCGAGACTACACGTATGATCCAATACTCGAGTACGAAGGTAGCTACGCTGCCGACCCAGACTGGTGGGAAACAAAGCTTGCAAGGCTGGTCGAAAAACTCGAGCAAGCGGAGAACAATCTGTTATTACCTACAACCGCTCCAGCAGATGCCATTGATGCATTGCACGAACAGTTGACTCAACAAGGCAGATTAATCGAGCCACCTTGTGCGATTTCTGTAGGGGATTGGGTGCAACAAATAGCGCCACCGTCAAAACGATCATTTGACATGGTGGAATCAGAGGAACCCGACACTTTGCGATCTGGCAATCCGGTAAAGCGAAGGAAACTGGCAGAAAGTCAAGAAAGGGTCGAGAGATTATCACGGCCTGCAGCCATCGTACCACCACATACCTTAAGCAGAGCCCATACAGTACTTATGGCAGAGGCGCCGCGAAGGCGAAGTGTCATGCGTGAGAAGCCGGATGTGAGGAGTCGAGTGGGAGCGTCTGCCAGAGGGCAGACTGCGCGAAAAGGGAATCTCGGGAGTGTTGGCACGTCTTCGAGAACGCGAGAAGCAGGCGGAGTCCAAACTTCTAGATTCGGGCGGGTATTGCGACGACCTGACCGGTATGGTTTCCCAGACCCGAAAGTTGCGAGCAGGTCACGATAAGGTGCATTAGGAAAAGTGGCAGCTTACTATAGTTGAAAGGCTGTTTTTGCCTTAAAAACATCAACAATCTATTCCTAGATCACCTAATGCTTAGTACTGTGCCTAAACGACAATGGCACTCAAATATGATTCGGGCCCAAAAATAATTTTCCAGGCGAAGCTCACGAAGACGGATTTCAATGATCACAGATCTTGTCGGGAACAATTCAGTGAGGCCAAACGGGTTAGCTTTGATTGCTCAATGGATCCGCTTGCCCGACAAAATCTTGCCATTTGATGAAAGGCCCGGATTCACATAAAATCATCTCGATGGATCGGCTGCATGTGACTATTAGCTCTAATGAATACAACGAGCTACCAAGCTACGAACCATGTCTAGTCTTGAAAGACCAGGCGAGTTGGGAATTACTTCTGGGTGATTTCTCATGTACCTGGTATTTGCTACAAAGCTGATATCCATGAAGTCTTCCCCTGTACACACCTATCCTGAGCCGATATAACGCGACAGCGAAAGTCAACAACAAGTCCCCTCTTTCAAAGGAGATGACCAGCAGGTTTGGGTGGTATTGCTTGACCATTAGTAGCTTCCTAGGCGGCTATGTGACTGCATCAGATGGTTCGAGCACTTGATGCGGGCTAAGACCTAGGAAGACAGATCTTGACGCAAAAACAAGTCGAATGGGACGGGATGTCTGCTTCTTGAAAGCACGGCGCGATCGATTTGGCAAGTCATGCCAACCAAGGATCTACCCACAAACGGCTCTCCTCGCGACAGCATTCAGCTGTACGGCCGACACAACATCGGATCGAGATTCCCAACAGAGATCATTGCGTCGCATATTGCTATGTCAATCATCAAGGTGGCTCGTGACATGACCCTGTGATGGTGGTGTCGATTGGATGAGAAGACTGGGACTCGGTAGTATTGCCGGGTGGGAGGGTTGATAAGGGAGACTTTGTCCAGGATCTCTCCATGACAAATAAAATTCTGCCCATTGAAGGCACTCGTTCAGGCAAGGAAATGGTTCTTAGAAGGATGGGAGTACGAAAAGACATCCCATCGGCGATGAGCAACGTCGGCTGAGGACGACATCTACTCTCAAGATACTGCATACCTGCGTCATGCATCGGATGAGATGTTCCCCTTGTTTTGACATGGTAAGCTGACCCCCTTTCTAATCAAGACTTGACAGAGGCTGTGATGACATCATATGTACAGTATATAGTCAGTGCGAGTGTGATGGCATCGACTTCAAATTCGAATCTCGATAGATTGCGATGGTTATGACATATGTTTTGACCAATGTTGATTGAAATCCTATGAAATCCCAAGTATGGCTCCAGCTCGCATTCCGAGCGATGCCGGTGACAGAAATGACCATATTTTCATTTTAAGTGGACAAGAAAGATGCTGCGCCATGTTGCCTTAACTTAGCGAAAGCATGAGTTGCCTTGCATGGCTGCCTAAACAAGGTCGCAGTCAAAACATGACTTTGGGCGTCCCTATCCCCAAGCGACTGGTCAAGCTCGCGCCCATTTGTTTTGGTTTGGAATCAAGGTTAACAATCATTTTTCCATCAATCTCAATCACGTAAATACAGTTTCCCCGTCCCTACAACAGCCACGCGATCAAATATAGACAGGCCGGCCCGTCCTCCACCCTAGATTACTACATTGGCGCTATAGGTGCCCTTTGTCGTGGTGACAGAGCTTGATCCTGTGCCCATGTCCATCCTAGTCCTCCAGAATTTGCTTCCTGCTCACTTTCCACCACCTGCTTCTCGCCTATCTGCGGCACCCATGGCTCCAATGCATATGTCCCTGACACAGTAATTTGATTCTTCCTCTTCCTGCCGCTTGTGTTCCTGCCCGAGGGAGTTTTCACCTTTGAGACCAATGCGGCTTTCGTAGCCAGCTTTGCAGCTATTCTAGCCTCTTTCGCAGTCTCTTTCGCAGCTCACTCCACTCGTGCCTTGTTCAGATCCTCATAAGTTATGAATCTCGCATTCCCTAGTACCTGTGACTTAGTCGATCGACGAGCTTTAGCTTCATTGTTCATCTGGATTAAGAATCGATTTTGGTCTTGGAGCAAGGCGCGCTCTGCAAAGGATAACTGGACGGCATCGGTGAGCTTCTGCAGGTGCTTTTGTAGGCGCTGTTTGTCCATCGTGTCGAGCATCGTAGCATCCTTTTGAATCAGATTATGCAGTGATGTAACAGCTTCTGCAGATATTGGTGTTACAGGTGTTTGTGGTACTTCGTCTGATGTGCAGGAGGCATTGTTCACCTCGTTGGTTCTAGGGACGGCGAATGGCACAGGAGACCTCGGTATGTCACACAGGACCTTGTCTGGGTTGAAGGGGAACAATCCAGCCTTGGTCCATCCTGCTCGTATGTTCCTAGATGTAAGCGCTTGATCCCGAGCAGGACTGTACAAGTACGTGAAATGCTCCTTGCCGATCGTTCCTACATATCCTCGTTCTAGCCGTTCGACCTGGTCCCGATAGGCTGCTTTTAGTGGGCCGAATACCGAGACGTCACAGGGCTGAAGTTTATGAGAAGTGTGAGAAGGGAGACGGCATAGGATGATGTCGTTCTGGAAGCGGACCTCTAAAATCTCGAGGGTTTCATGTGTTCCAAAGCCATCGCATATCAGCACCCGTGGCTTCTGGTTAGCACGCTCAACAGTTTGAGGATCGAAAACAAGCTTGAGCCACTGTAAACTGAGATAGGAGTCGGTATACCCGCTGTCGGAGTGCGCATAATGCCACCCAGGAGTGAAATGTACAATGATCGAGCCCGGGTACAGCATGCAAACGGCGCTGCTGATAATTGTTCAAGAATGGGAAGGCAAAATGTTTGGTGAGATGAAACATGATTGGAAGGATCGAGAGTGACTCACAACAGCCAAATCATATGTCTCGTCCGTGACTGGGTCATCCTCGGGCGATTTTCTATCCGCTCCATAGCTGGTGTGATGCTGCAGTAACAAGATGATATATTATCGTTTTAGATCAGATTTGAACCAGTAGATTCCAGAGTTTTTATCTGGAGGGATGGCAAATTCTGTCCAGAGCTTGGAGAACAGCGATTCGTTGCTCATCGGTGTCAGCTTCGCAAGCAAGCACGAACAGCGGCCAAGGACTGGTACTGACATCGAGAGACCTCAGGACCTCAAAAGGCCTGTTGTATATACATTGGCCTCAGTTCGCGAACTGAGACGTCGGAAGGCACTGTTGTGGTCGGCATGCATGATAGTATATCGTGTCGGGTCCACGTAGCACTTGAAACTAAGGCTGGGGATTCATCCCCGTAGAAACGGAAGCGTTACTCCTCGCTTGCCATCTCAGCGATTTGGTAACTTCGTCTCGGAACTTTGCTATGTGTCATTGTCGAGAAATCCGAGCATCTCTGGTGCCTTGTATCTGGGCTGAGACCTGTCTGATTTTGAGTACCCTCTACTGAGTCGCCTATGACATATAGGATTTTTGCCATCTTTACAGATAGTAGCCCCGTTAATCGTCAGTCGTCAGTCGTCAGTCGTCAGTCGTCAGTCGTCAGTCGTCAGTCGTCAGTTGTCAGCCAAGATGTCAAAGTTCCCGAAGTTTTTATTTCAGTACAGCCCCTTCCATGCTCTTGTTCTTAGTCCGAACGAAAAATATACGAAAGAGCAGATCGGAAAAGCTTTCAGGGCTGCCTCTCTGCATTGCCATACAAATAAACGCAGATCCTTGGTCGCCATGGGGCGTGACAACGAGCTTATGAAGCAGGCACCCTCCAAGACCACTTGCCACTATTACTGCGATTGAACGCTTATCCGAGCGTGTCGGTTGCGCGGCTCAGTGTACTGCAAGGTCGGGCTAAGCCATCAAAATACCAGCGGCGTGCTTCGAGAAAGACTCTACAAATTTCAGACACCCATATATCTTAGTAGAAGCTTATGATATCGATAATAATAGGTGGTATTTTTAGTTTCGGGACAGATGGGAATCGAAAGGGGCAAAAGTGTAAGCCTGCAATCACAACAGAAGGGAATATCGACGTGTAACATCGTAAAACAAGAGTTGGAAGACCAAAAAAGTACACTTCAAATATTGAATCGCGCGTTCAATGGGGTTTAAAAACTCTGAGAAGCCTTATACATCCGTCATCCACTGATCGACCTGATCCATGTTCCTTGGTGTGACAATGCTTGACGATTCGGATAGTGTCTCTGACATATCCGAGGCACTGGACATCTCTGTGTCGTCCATACCTGTGGACAAGGTTTGGTCCAGAGACTTTGACGCTGGACTTGACTCATAAACAGATGTGACCCCAAATTTATGTGATGTGCTTTCGTACGTCAACCACTTGTTGTGACTGGCTAGGCGACAAGCCAGCCAAAGGATACGCTCGATTCTCTCCTCCGTCATTGATGCCACCTCGAAGTACTTCTCATCGTCATCGATCTTGTCATTGCGAAAGAAATCGTTCGGATAATACTTGTCAACCCAAAGCAGCCCTTTCATCGCAAAGTCCTCCGGGAGAGGCCGCGGAAGCTCCTTCTCGGGCATGGGGAAGTCGTCACTTTCGATGCGTTCGTAGTCGCGATAGGACAAAAGTAAAGAATTCAACAATGAAGACGCCAAGGCCCACGGGAAACTCGTCTCAATCAAACCCATTGCGGTTGGGTAGGAAGTGAGGTGGTCCATGAAAACAAGGACTGTGTGAATGTAAGGGAGTACATTCGGGTCCGCCAATCGTCGGAATACCACCTCTTGCGTACCGCGTGTGAGATGCAGAGCCCGTTTGAAGGCCTCGGGCATCTCCGAAGGCTCTTCTATTGTAACGTCAGCCGGGTCATCTGTGCGCGGGGGACGGATGGTCTGAAATATAAGATTATCATCCTTCCCGTATGAAAGGAGCGCACAGCAATTGGAAATGCCAATGTAGTATCCTGCCTCCATCCAACGTCTGGTGCTTCTACCAATGTGGTTGTCCAAGTCCTGTAAGAATGTCTCCGTTGCACCAGAGAAGTCTCCTTCACATTTGCCACTGAACAGGATTCCGTGTGCCTTGACGAAAGCAGAGTCGATTGCAGGCAGGCGAGACTTCTGTGCTGTTGCGTTCAAGATGGGGTCGAAAAGCGTCATGATCGAATCCCGGGCCGGTGTGAAAGGGGTGGGCACGCAGAGAGACTTTGTGTAATAGAAGAGCTGCTGGAGAGCATTAGACCGAGCCAGAATAGCGAGGTGGTGGTAGAGCCTGCCAGTAGTCGGGGACTTGTCTGATGCCTTCGAATACCAATGCCGTGAAACAGACGTCCAAACCTCTCTGTCGCGAATGTCGTCGTCCTCGATCGCCATTCTATATCGTCCCAAGTCACCTAGGCACTCTATCCACGTATCCTCAAAGGCAGGAACCGTCTCATATAGTAATGCCATCATCGAATAGGCGAGATATATGAAGGTAAGCATGTGCCCCAGAGACGCTGGTAGACGATGCCGAAGGAGCTCGAGAAATGAGTGTATCCCATGGCGCCACATCCGGGCAGGCATAGCGCTACAAAATTGAAGTCAGCAGATTGAGTCAAGATTCCAGGTGCGGGGAACGTACTACTTGGATGCCAGCCTTTTCAGAGCAGGATTCGCGGAAGGGTGCTGCGAAGCCAGAAAGAAATCGTGATGTTCGTGGAGCAAAGTCCTGTGTAGAGCTATTAGAGCTTGCCATTGCTCATTGTTGAGTTTGGCTCCAGTCTGTGAACTCTGAGCATGTTGCCTTAGGGACCGCCACTAAGTAGTGTGCTTATTGTACTAAACTAACATATGCAACAGTTTGCCTTGCTGCCGTAGTTTGAGCCGCAATCGTGGTTCGCATAGTTCGCCGCCAGCGCTATTGGATAAAATTCTACCTAAAAGCAATCTGAGCCCGCTTAACTCGCACTCGGCTGTCCCCGTAGAATAATCTTTAGCGATCGAAGCTTTTTAACAACTGTTTGATCCTCGGAACAAAGGACCTTAGCATATTTCAGTCTATTCTTTTTATCCCACTTGCTTTGTTGCCACTGCCTGGAGCACACAAGCTTATACTAAAAAGTGTAAATAAAAGCTATAAATAAAAGCAGTTTCTAGGACTACAAAAAGCTCACCGAAGCTCCGCCTTGCTATGCATAAAAAGCATTCAAAATTCCATTTAACACACCGAAAATTCAAAGGCGCGAGAATCGGAACCAATATCGGTATATAAACATATACTTATATTGTGTAGATAAGGAAAAAATACGAAACGTCTTACTAAATTCCGACCCACCATTACTTTGATGGTTTGCTAAGCGAACTGCGTATTCTGGAATAAGGGAACTCCGGTGTACAGTATTTGCTGCCGATATAAAAGTATGTATTAACAACAGTACAGTAGTCAAGGATTATATAACGTAATTATAGCCACAACAAATAAACTATATATAAAAACCGTCACGCTAACGTAAAAAGGAAGACAAAAGGCATGACCCTAGGCAAGGACTCCGATAGCCATAAGCCACATCCTTGGCCATTAGATACGACGACCGCGAAACCGAGGATATTATGGACCTTGGGCCCGTCTTTGCAGACGTATTGTGTATATGGTAAACACCTTGCCTTGGGTTTTATAACCATATCCCTCTGCGCTGTTGGTTGCTTTCGATTAGCCGGGGACTTGTGATCTGCCACACCGAAGTCGGACAGCGATTTACAAGATGATTTCCTTTGGAACGTACACTTTCCAGAAGACGGAGGGACTTGGTCATATGCCCGCTTCGGTCGTTGCACGCCCGGACTTTGCCCCTATATGCACACCTAGCAAAGCTCGAGGCGGTGGACGCCCACAGTAGGGCTTATGATGTGAGACGGTCGCTGACCGAGGGCCACCCTGCGTCCGTTATAAAGGATTGTGCTCAATCCGGGCATATTCCCGTTCGATCGAAATGATCAAGAATGAGCACCCTCGAATATGTACGTACTGTGTAGTATGGCGATTCAACGTTCCGAGACTAGTCAAGATCACAAATGCCAAGCCAGTTGCTCAGAGGCTTTGACCCTGCGCTAACTAGGCTGGGAGACGCTTTTGCGTTGTGGATCGACGGACAATCCACTTTGCGCTATGCATAAGAAGGCTTGAATGGCGACCGCTCGGAGCCTCGACTTGATTGGAGGACACAGACGCAGGGCGAAGTTGTGGGACGCAGGTGCAGCCCAGCCACCGAGTTGCATAAGGCTGATTCGTACTGTACCCAGCCCCTTTTAATATATAGGCCTTGTCGCAGTCACCCATGAGTGACTCTCAAAGTATAATAGCTGACATCAAGAATACGCAGTCGCCAGTGCAATGTCTCCGAAACAAAGGCAGCCTTCGAAAAGCGGTATTAAATCAATTTCGACGAGATTTCTGATCCTAAAAAGTATCTAACGGTTATCCCTTTGGCTAAGCGGAAGATAGGCACGCAGTTTTGGCGAGTGTTCTCTTAGTTACCTCAACGTTTATGGAATTGATATATATTTCTGGAAGCTTAGGAGGAGGGACGCAACGTGGACGGGAAATTTAAATCCTTATTGGGTTATGCGCCGGTCCCGCGCGTACCCGCAAAGCGCCAAGGATCGCAAGTTCCTTAACGAAACGCACGACGCATCACATACTGTGCAAGCAGGGTAAAACGAGCTCAAAAAGATCATCGAGGGGGATCCAAACAGGATCATGCATTATGCGTGGAATGAATCACCTGGTCACCTGTGATTTCAGGCGCTTACTAGGTAACTAGCAAATGCTAATCCTATATTTATTAATGCCTGTAGCTGCATAAAATGATGCCTAGGGCTATTATGTACATCGGAGCTCTTTCCGGCTTAAGCACATGGGGAAAGAAGCCCGATGACAAGATAATATGACACATTTAATGCCCCGCAGAACGGGGCCAAAGAAGGGCATTGGCCCCCTGACCGGTGTGGGAGGAACTTATTGACGTGGACGAAAATATCTCGCGCTGGATAATAGGGCGGCCGGCATAAATACGCGGTTCCAGGCCCTGCAATGAAACCCTGCCCTCCACGCTATTTATTAGAGATATTGATTGGTGTGGAACGTGACATTGTCTTTGCTATGATACCTTGGTAAAACCGGAAATAAAAGACATCTTTACTTGTTTCCCGATGCCTCGCCTTGAATATCGATTCGCCCATCTTACAAGCTCTCTCGCATATGTCCCCATGCCGTAATGCATATCGGCCTATTGTGATAAGGAGCGCTTACGACTGTCTCGGGAAGTATAAGTGACACTAGAAATGAAAGGCCGGCCTAGGCCTACGTACTATGTTCTAGATTATAATAATTTAGAGGCTGTATTATATGTTTGCATGATCCAGAAAAGGCAGTGGCGGCCTTATGACCAATTATATTTATAAGTCCTAAAGCGTTTTTCAATCTTAAATGCGAAAAGGAGATACGCACGGATTCCTCTTGCTAGAAGTGCGAGAAACGCACCAAGGCTGTTGCTTATGCGGAATGACCTTCACGCGCCTTGTTCTCCTAGGTTTCTTTGTGTGTATATTTATGGACGGCCATTGCGCGTGATGCAGCTAGATTGATACGTGTTCATCTTGTAGCGGCGGCCGGTGGCATCATATCAGCAGTATAATCCAAGTCGCCAGGGAAGCCCAGGACATTATATAAGTGCATATATATGGCGCTAGATGGAGGGTCTCCTCGGCATCAAGATGCGATATACGTTTTGCTAATATAGTGTCTGTTGTCAACGGCCACTTCGGCCTTTTTTGGCAGTCTTGATTGGGAGGCTCTGTCGGGACGGATGGAAATTTCATACCTTTCAATCTTGGATTCTTGCCCCGACATTTCCATCTCTGAGACAGGAGAAATATTGAATAGCGGTATTATTTTCGTTCTTATCCCAGATTCTATCAATATATTCATCCAACATCGTATCGCTTGCAAATTGATGTGCAATTTCAATTCAACGTTCCCAATAGCGAACTTTGGTATAACAAGTTTCCCGCGTCGACTCCCCAGAAATTGAAATACAGATCCAAACGTGTAAGCCTCCTGCTTCGGCCATTGTTGAACCTGGGACGTATTCAAGATGAAAAAAAAAAAAGGGAAAGAAAGAAAGAGAAAAAACCAGATGCCCCAAACACACAATCATCTAACCATATTTCAGTCGTATTCTCAGAGCTGCCACTTCTTCAAGTCATTAGCGAACACTCTGCAGCTTCATTGTCCGCTGCTGTCGTCGATCTTGGTAAAGGTGCTGTGGTACCAGGGTAATTGCAGTTGCGCTAATCTCCAGTCAAATCGATAGGGTGATCTTGTGATCCCATAGACATGAAATCCAGCCCACTCTTGCTTGGCCAGCAAGATCCTATTGTCGAGAGCCTCTGTTCCAGATCACTAACCCAGTCATCGCAATCCCACTCTACCCAGAAATCTATCGTCTTTCCCCAGATGCTCAGAGCGGGTTCGAGCAGATTCACAAAAACCACAATGCCCCTGTGTTTGTGAACCACTGCCGCAAATGATTTCGCTAGAGCCCGTATGCCTGGAACAGACAGACTGGTACCCGCTATGAGGAGTATGTCTACTTTCTGACGCATGTCGTGTTGTATAAACTTCGAGATGGTGTCAGATCGCGGGTCCTCTTCGCCGTACAGAAGAATGTCTGGCCGAAGCAGACCAGGCTTCGGCCTGCGCAATCCAGATCTCCTCGAATCCTGAGGGCAACTAGAACAATACGCGAGTTTGGCATTGTTGGGGCTGACGTCGACCACCCTTCGGGTAGTAGTTTCGGTCTTTCTGCAGCGCAGACATCGCAACCTCCGAATACATCCATGGAGTTGGACACACTCAACATTATCCGGGCCGCTCGTAAGATCAGTAAAGAGACCGACTTTACTCTCGAGATCATCGATATTTTGACTATAATCTCGTAGGAGCTTACCCTTTGCGCTGAGAAGCTTGATGAATTCATGCGTTTTCGTAGGAGTCGCATTTTCTGCTGCTTCATGAAGGTTATCGCAAAGAGCAACTAGAGCCGGCCCATCCTCTGGATGGGAAAGTGAGGTGATGTGGAATAGGGCCCTAGCATTCTGCGACCTGCGAGCATACATGCGGCCTGGAGATCTGAAATCCCATGGCTGATTAGTGATGTTGTAGGAACGAAGTGCAAAAACTCACGGGACTACCAGCGTTGGTACTGATTCCGGCACCAGTGATCATAACGGCAATCTGGGATGCTGCCACTGCCACCGCGATTTTCTGAAGTGATTCATCACAATGGGGGGTGACATGGATTGTTTTGATGGGATGAGAGACAGCCATGTTGCGATGGGATCTAACTTTGGTATATAGTGTCTTTGTGGTCTCCATGGTCTGTAGCAATGTCGAGACAAGCTGTAAAGTGGTTTCTCGATTCGCGATTTGCAGCCTGGACAGTTCGAAGGTCGACAAGTGCTGGAGTATGAGTGCCTGCATACATCTGATAGCTTTTTTAACGCGTAGTAGACCGGCTGGAAAGGAAAACCCTGACGCTCTGACGACCGAGACACCAAAGCTATAGTTGTACAGTAATGTACTGTACTTCTCATTCAAGGTTATCACGTCCTATCCAATATCCGAAATTCGCCATTGCCGGCGACCAGAAGCGCCATCCATAAGCGGACCAGAATGATATTCTGCAGCAATTGTGCCCCCGAGGCCAAAGATGGCCCAAGATATTTATAACTACAGTACTATACAGTATTCGGTTAGTCGATGAGCATAACTTCGTGGCCTTTAAACACGAATGGATCCATGCTTTGCGATCATTCGGAAAGGCGAGCAAATTGAGTCTGCGCAAGCAGCTCGCGCAAGTCCGGTGGCGGATTGGCCGTTCATTTTGACATCTTTGCCATGCTATATGCAGATCGCATCGTCGACGGGGAACATTTACGCTAGTACTTGCACCAATCCTCAATGTTCTCAAAGAAACAGCCCATTCAAGCGGAAGAAAATTCAAAGGCATAAAAGTATTCCATAGAACGCAGGCGATTTTCCATCATTCCCATATGATGCACCCTAGTCTGCCCTGTCCAGCTTCCCAGCAAGGCTTGCATCGTCAAGCAAGCTACCGAACATGGCAGCTTCCATGAGATAATTGACCTGCCACGCATGTTGACAGGCATGAGCAACAAGCCACTGCTGCTCCAAGATTAGACCAAAGTGGTAGCACCGGGCCAAGCTCACGACAAGGACTTTATGATGCTCTCTTCGCGCACCGGATCTACCGCGCCTTGACGCGCGTAATCGAGGGGCTCCTCCACGAGAATATCCCAAAGCTCAGACAAAAGCTGGTGTTTGTCAGGGTCTCTGCATGCAGCTTTGGAGATCAGAGAAGTGACGGCAGAGCACGTATCGCGACCATCGCATGCGCCTTTCAAAGGTCTACTGAAACCCGTCGTGTGGTATGGCTCGTTAAAGACCTCTTCAAAGTCGGCCTCTCGCTGTCCTTTCCTCTCACTCGCCGCGCGCACTTTGGAGTAGCCCAGCACGATCCTCCGTAAATAGTGGTGGCGATCGTTAAGTATCTGCCAAGTGTATAGGTACGAGTTGATAGTAACGATAGGCTCCATCCAGCGTTGCGTCAGGGTGCGCGCCATCATGAGGTCGGAGCCGACGTCGACAACATCGTTGCCGGGGCTGCTGACCACCATGTCAACATAGCAGGCGGCCGGGTCATAGCCCCTCGCCATGGTTTCGGCCGCCAGGCCGGCGAGGCTCGCCTCACAGAACATGACGAGATGGGCGGCTTTGCGGTTCAAGCAGGCTACCATAGATCCTAGGTTGGCTTTCTGTTCCCGTTCCAGCTGAGTCTTGCCACGGATGTACTTCAGCCCGAGCTCGACGCAGTTCCGTCGCACCTCGCCATAGGGGATACGACGGAATATTGGGTCCTCCAATGATCCGCGTATGGACGATTCGAACTCTGGAAAAAGCTTATCGTAGCCATGCTCGTAATAAAAGCCGAGGTCATTACAGCAGTTTGAGTAGAGTGTCTCGGCATCGTGTGCGCCAATCATCAAGTCGGACCAGACTGTGCCGAAGAGGACGTTACTTGTGAGCATAGGCGCGGGCCAGTTCTCTGCACCCAATAAACTAATGACTTCGTCCGAGACCCGTCGTAGCCTCTGCTCTTAGCAGGAGGATACGACCTTGATGCTCGGCTCATTTTCCAGGCTAGCAGTTCGTTCGAGGCGCAATTCCACCAGGCCTAGACCTTCACACACACACACACACACACATGCTTGACATTAGCTATACCATTTCGAGTCACCCACAGGTGACTGGGATAAAATGTGACGCCGCCCACATGCTTTGACTAGAATGTTATCAATGCTTTCATCTTCGGCGCTAACACAATAACGGTATTTTTACTTGTTTGCGAAGAGCTACCTGTAAATCTGGCACGAAATTTAATTTGGGTAGAATGAGATAGATTCACTCATGAAGTCTGGACCCTAAGTGTCAAAATTCAAGATCGTTCACTCCTTTGATGATTTTCTTCGTGCCGCTTTTGCGCATTGGAACCAAACTAGACGTCTTCGCCTACAAGTCTGTGGTGTTCCATGTTTCGCTGATCAACGACCTGCGCCGCAAACCTGACTATTATTGACACCACGGTAGCGGCAAATGCAGCCAAACAACCCGCAATGGGCATGAACGTACCCAGCATTGCCATGCTCGTCAACGTAGCAAAGATTCCCCCAGCTGGAGTGAATCCGCCGTACATGCATGACTGGAATGCAGCTGCGATCGTAGCTTTCCAGAAAAAGTCCGTCAGCAGTGTAACGTAACGCTCGAGACTTCGAAACACCTACTAGCTCCAATTCCTACAGGGCCGAAACCCAAGCTCATAAGAATACCACAAACGACTGTGAAGGTAATAGCCCAGGCCAGTATAATGGCCAGTATATCTTCAGAAAGAATTTAGCTTAACCACATTGCACAGTATGAGTTTGCACGGAACCCCACGAGGTTGAGACAGCCAGTCGGAGATCTGAGTCCATGCGGAGAAGAACCATTGAGCGAGCACTCTGCACCATTCCATGAGATTCAGGAGGCGTCATTGAGTCCTAAGTCTTGACCAACTGTTTCGAAACTATGTTTTGTAAATTCGAGGTACCTTCAAATTATGCGGACAGGGCTAAAGTTGAACAAGCGGAGAACCTGGCATGAATCTGAGTATATATATCAACCGTTCAGCGGCTCCAAAATGAGACTGTTGCGCCACCCCCAATGCAAATTTAAGGTTTGTTGAAACATCTTTCTCTGCCCAAGACACACACATACACACACACACACACACACACACACACACACACACACACACACACACACAAATTAAACCTTGGCCCTTCTCACATGCGATATGATTTTGAATCACTCGGTCATGTCACAGTGGGACCTTGCTGAGCATGCTTGGTGTCATTGTATTCCCTCAAGGTTTGTGACATCTGATAAGGGTCCATTTCTTCGAAGGAAATCTGACGTGACCGTCATCATTGTGAACGGAAACGATTATAAGGCTATTAAAGAGACCACGTTCTGTGGCTAAAAAGCACTATGCGCCTAGTCAGGAAGTCAGATGGACTGTCACGCGATCCGAGAATTGATATACATTAAGACGGACACGATATTAGATGATATATGTACAATTACACTTTTTCCAGACCTTTGTAAAGGAGGGTTCTAAAGCAACGCTCATTTATATTTACGAAAATAGACGAAAACATTTATTACTAGAAAGACAACACACGGCGCAAGGTGGCCAAAGGGACGGCTAGGTCGGCTATTCCCACTATGTCAGATCTAATATCGCAGACTGGCTGCAGCTGCCGAGGCGCTACGATCCCGGCGTCGATGTCCTTCGCCTCGTGCACGACTGGCTATTGAACGTGGAGAATAGGCCGTGGTTGATGATACTCGATAATGCGGACGATATCGATGTGTTCAACTCAGCAAACCCCGATCGGACGACGACAGCCGTCTCGACGCAACGACCGCTGGCGTCGCTAATACCACAGAGCAGCAACGGCAGGATTCTGATTACGTCGCGGAGCAGAGATGTTGCCGAACGGTTAGTGGGCAGCAGCTGGAATATTCTGCCGATACACCCGAAGGGCCAAGGACTGAGCCCCAAATACTGCAAGTTATGGAAAGGGAATTAGAAAAATTGAGGAATGCGTTCTCTGCGCTAGAAGAAAAAGTCAAGGTGCTGGAAGGTGAGGTTGTACATCTTCGTGGCTTGGCGGCACAAAATCAAGATCTATAATAAGGTATAGCTCATGTACCGAAAATGACTAGACTCCCCGCTATTGTCCTTAAGCTTAGCTTCACGGGCGTACACACGTAGAAAAGACTGCGGTGTCACGGACCCAACGAACTGGGTTCATTTCAAGAGAAGGAAGGTTTGTGAATTGACTTTATTAAGGGTATCAAGGAGATATAACAATCATTAAATAAAATAGCGTGGTTTTGCACTGAGGAAGGGCATGTTTGCTGTTTTTTTTTTTTTTTTTGAATCTTATTCATGAAGAGCCATTGCTGCCTTCGCGACTTCCTTTCTCTTCATGCTTTTGCCCGCTTTGTTTCGTAGGTAAAGTATTGTCAGATGCAGGGGTGTAAAATGGTCTTATCAGGAGGAATTCAGTGATGTGTTGATGCATGTTCTGTTCTGACTAGCTTGTACGCTTTGTGTGCTTATTTTGGTGGTGCCGAGTATTCCCCGGTGATCCCCGAACATCTACGGCTGAGGAAGAACAGCTTAAGGGAGAGTTGGCAAAATGGATTACCCATCGCCAGGTACCAGGATTTTGTTCTTCTATGAACGCGATCGCCAAAAATCCGTTAAAACGGGCGCACATCAAATGCACGCTGCGCGAGACTCCTGATGTAAGTGTCTACCTATCCGTTTACCCACTATATTAAGGGAAGCAGTCACTATTCCATCTTAAGCGCCTTTGTAACGCAGTGTGACCAGGAAGCTGCGCACGGGTGGGACGATCTGTCGAAAGACTACGTTCCTCCATTATACTCATCTTACCTCCAGAAACACTTTGACGTGAATGATGAGACTCCAGATGAGATTTTGGACATCGTGCAACCCCAAAGGCATGAAAGTTCTAACATAGCGCTGGAAATTCAGGGAACGGACTGAATTTCGATCTGATATTATCCACGTAAACGTTTGGAATTTGCGACCGAGGCTGGTGATATATGAAATTCGGTGCCATTGGAAAAGCTAACATAGGTCGTTGATTTACATAAAGGAAAGATAGTTAAAATCAAGAATGAAATCAGTTCCATGCCAACGCAACACGCCGACGGAAAGTGAAAGGTGATCAGTAAGAACAAGTTGTCGAAAACAAGAAAGACCTCCTAACATTCAATATGTATTTGTCCTGTCTCAGAGATGAAAATGTCGAGGCAAGAATCCAAGATTAAAAGGTATAGAACTTTCATCCATCCCGGCGGTTGTTCGTTTTCTGGGATCCTCATTTACGTCGCGGTCATTATAAGTTGCTTCAAAAAGATTTTCAAGGAAAGCCCTCGTAAAGCCAGGTATCTCAAAGTACGAAAGCAGTAGATCTTCCACCATGTCTCTTTCTTCGAGCTCGCGCATCACCTATTCTGGGAACCATTCTTGTCAGAATAGCCTCTGGTCTCGAGTGGTCGAGGTCCATTTCGACGCATAGCTCCAACGGCTTCGAGGCTGTATATGTTGTTCTCCACTAGCAAACATTAGACTGATCGGAGATTGATGACTGGATATATAGGGCTTTGGAGGCATTCACTTATAAAATATAAAAGTATCCGGAATGGAAATCGTCAAGCATTTCCGCACTAAGGAACATGGATCAGGTTGATCAATCGATGATGGATGTATATATTGTACAGCGAGTCATACTACGTGGATGCATCATGTCCCGATGGAAATCTGATAATTTCAGCACCATTGATTCGGACTACTGTATGTATACATACTACTGAGTGCGAGATGGGCATTGCATGTTCGTTCATTGGAAGACAAGGACACTCTGGCTGACAGACCGGAGTACCAATACATCATCTTGATGACGAAGAAGCTTGGACTAGCTTATTTTGCTGCTTACATCCCTTCCACATCAATGTATCTTAAAAACCTGGCCCGACTATAAAACTAACCGTAGCCTGCACATTTTATACACGAGAGACTGAGAGGACTATCGAGCTCAACTGCCCATTACAGACGAGAGTCAGCTCTCGATACTTTATATTCCCGAACCCATTTGGTCCTTGACGTATTATCTTCGCCGTCACCGGTGTGCCCCTGTACCATGGACTTCGAGCAACCCTGCATCATCATCGTACCGGGAGCCTTCTCCCCACCTTTGCTTTACGAGCAAGTAGCGGAACCCCTTCGGGGGCTGGGTTACCTCGTAAAGGTAGTCGCGCACCCAAGCATAGGGACGCCGAAGCCAGAGCGAGTACCTATCTCCATGTACGACGATGCATTGCATATAAATGGGCTACTGACGGAGCAGGCTGATCTGGGGAGAGAGATTACGCTGGTTATGCATTCATATGGGGGTATTGCCGGGACAGAAGCGACCAGAGGGCTCGGTATCCAAGAAAGGAAGGCTCAGGGCAAGCCGGGCGGAGTTACTCAATTGCTCTACGTTACTGCTTTGATCGCTCGCAAGAACGAGACCGCTGCTGATATTATTGCACGGCTGAGCTTGCCAGAGTTTACCTATACTGTAAGTTCTTTCATTCCAGGTTGCTGTCGGACAGAGGCTTAATTCATTGAATAGGACGATATGGTCTCGATCAGTGCTGAGAACGCTCGAAAGGCTTTCTTTTCTGCTCTCGAAGACGGTTTGGCCTGGGAGAAGGCCGAGACATTGCTCCCAATATCACAGGGAATACTCACAGATAAAGCCACGTGGGAAGGTTATGCCCATATCCCTTCTGCATACTTTCTTGCGAAAGATGACCGGACTCTACCGCCAGAGGTGCAGAAGAACTTCATCACGAAACTCCGAGACGCATCAGGCAGCGGTGTGGCTGTATCTCAGTACGATAGTGATCACTTCCCATGGAATAGCTCTCCCAAGACAATGGTGGATTGGATTGGCCGATGTATTAGATCGTAGCTAGTATTGAGGTTGTCTTATTTTCTTGAATTGAGTCTGTGGACCAGATATAGTATTAGTTTTTCTGAAGGCCTTTCCCTGTTGCAGCTGAAGATACCCAAAGATTGTAGTAACGCGAGAGGAGCAAACGTTAGTATAGGATTGAAAACAAGAAATGTTGATGCTTAACTAACTACACAGTGATACATGGCAGAGCGCGTAATGGGCGCTTTGGTTGTTTTCTCATAGCCATGAACGTCACGGCTTGCTTAAGTAAAGACAGGCAATGCTCGTACAATTATGGTGGGTTTTGCTTCTCTAATGCATATATAAATAAATCAGGAAGTCCTATCCTAGCAGACCCATCTCAACCCTCTCTTCTCTGTCGGTGTCGCGGCCAATAGGAGCCGGAAGAAGCCAGAGGGGTAAAGAAATGAACGGGCAAGACACAGAAAGCTGCGGCCGACGATCCCGACGGAGCGGGTGAAATCACCGCATTGGAACAACAAATCAAGAAGACGAACGAGGATAAACGAGTGGCAAATGCAGGTGATTTTCCTGAGGCAAATGATCAAGTGCCAGACGTACTAAAAAGCAATTTGATATCGTTATTAGGTCCTGATAACCTCTCCATCACCGAATGCCCGCTCGAGCTCGAGGCTGCCCTTTTGTGGAGCAAGGCATCTAAGCAGTCACATCAATCTCTGGTTCGAATGGTGCACGATTCTCGACAATCTTCCAAATATTCGGCGCGCCGCCAACAAGGTGGATACACTCTGAGCACTGTATCGTGAAGTGTTTTCCACCCCATCTTGGATTTTCGGGGCACAGTGTTCGCACTCCGGGACATCTTAGATATGTCATAGCACTCCACATTCTACCATCCTTCTCGTACTTGACCACATGCTTCAAGTCGGAAACCTTGGAGCACTCCCCATTATGCCCCCAGAAGTTCAGTGTGATGTTCCGAAGCCTCACTTCACGTTTGGTGCGATCCAGATTGTTGGGGTTGTAGCCCTGAAGACATTCTGTCACACGGCAGTCATACTGTAAATCTCCCGTCCAGTCCATGGACGCTAATGCCAGGTAGATTGGTGTACCGCTCGCGAGAGACTCCTCGAAATTAACCAGGCCATACCCAACAAGGATCGGATTCGCCCGATGTTTTATGGCAGCAAGAAACCACTCATCCGTGGAGAATATTGCGGTCCAGATCCGGATATGCTCCTCGAGAGTACGATCAAGCGGTACAATATTTTCTCTAGCCGCCCGCTGTAATGCGAATGGCGTCAGACATGCAGCAATTCGCAGTTGCAATTTATCCTGAACGCCATCCAAACTTTTAATGCATTCGTTCTGGATCTTTTCGGCGACTTTCTGGCAGCTGGCGATAAGCAATGCTTCGATGTCCATAAAAGCAGCTCCCAACAGAACATCCAGAAGAAGTTTTGGCTCGAGCTCAAGAACATCGAGTTCGCGCCCATCGGTAGCAATATTTCTGATGCAAACGTTATGCTGGCCATCTCGTCGGTGCCCTGTGGGGTTCTCTGTGTGGACCATGTACCAAGCCTTGATGTTCTCCAAAGTGGTGGTAGTCAATGATCGCATTGATACCGGAATACCGGATACGATAGAATCTTCGAGTTCCTCAATTTCCATCAAGTCTTTGAGAAGCCCTGAGCATTGCGCAATGGCACCCGGGAAGTGTATGATATCTTCGTCACGACTCTTGAGACGGATTTCATTGTATAGTACAGCAGACATTGTTATTAATTGTCGACGATGGAAGGAATGAACATTTCTAGTATGAAGGCTTTGAACGCCAGATGTCAATATTTGGAGAGCCAGAAGTAGATGTATTTCATATTAAAGAATGGATAACGGACAATTTCTTCTCTTGTTCCAGGGATCGCCCAACAGAACCAGTCCAGAGTGCTTATGCGGTGTGTGTTCTGTGGTATTTCCAATTTCAGACCGAGTTGGCAAACGACTTACTTGATTTGATAACGTTCCCCGATTTCTATTTTTAAACCCGTGGAAAGTCAGAGCCATGAGAAAGGCGAGCTTACATATAAATCCTATTCTTGGTTCATCATGGGGCAGTGCTTATTTTATGGCTAGCTACGCTATATATAGTATGCACTGCCATGGTCTATCAATAGTAGCCATGGTACACTCCCCACTCCCTCATTAACCCGCAAACCTATCTCGTTCGGTCGTTGCGGCTTGGCTTTATTTTTCTCTCTGGGTTTCGCTCTAACGGGATACGTGGCGGTATTTTTCTCGTTTCGTCGTCGATTTTGTTGTTATTAGACAAAGATGCACTAATAATAAGACGGGCCGTACCGCTAGAGTTCCCATCTTGACCAGACAGACTGCAAATGAAGGCACTCTGTTCCAAGATCCGACGATAACCTCGCTTGGTAAGTTCGTTGCCGATGATCCCACGCTAAAGCTTACCGAGTCTAATCTTGCCAGTATATACTTTTCTGGTTATTCGGCACCCTTTACAAATCAATTTCGACGATATTTCCAATCTTTAAGAGTGTCTGATAGTGATAGCTTTGGCTAAGCGGGAAATAGACACGCAGTTTTGGCGAGTTGTTGCCTTACCAAGACCATCGAATCGTTTTTGTCGTAGTTCGACATCGGTTAGACGTGAGTGTGCTGATACTGTAATGTACGTATAGCCACGCACACAAACTTACCCACATCTATACATTATAATGTAGAGATATCTATAGCTAGAGGCCTTGGCCCACTCGGCCCGGCACCACTTGGATAAGTGGGCCGGAGCATTATCCTCTTGTGCGAGGATTTTGATGTGTAGGTTATCCTCCTTCAGCTATTATACGAAGGGTATAAAGAAAGGCTTAAGAACCTCCTCGATATACCGCATCCAATCGATACCACCCCCTTTGCCGTTACGGACTTGCGCTCCTCTCTTCTCATCGAACTTAAAGGCGGCACGCCTGCCCTTACGAGGGGGCATCTCAAAAGTGAGGAGGGTCTGCTCCCAATCAAAGACCTCATGGGCGACGTACTCTGCGTACGAGTCGTTGTACTCATCCATGAGGGCTTGATAATACTTCCTCATAGCAGCACTCTCTTTAGGCCAGACGTAGCAAAGTCCCTTGGCAAAAGCAGTATAGCAAAACCAAAACATAAAGTCTAAATTGCCCTTCCATCGTCGGCGCACGACGTCAGGATAGTGCGATTCATCGGGTAGTCGCCACACACAATAGGTGCCTCGGGGAGCGTGGATTTGTACGGAGGTCTCATCACTCCATACAACGCCCTGCCACTCCTCCATAGTCCATCCCATAACCTAAAGAGCGAATGCGAATCGCCTCGCCTTCTGCTCTTTAGTATACCCGGGCTTGGTCGTATATTTATAGGACTTCAAGCCAGCACCCTTAATAGCACGCCAAATAGAGGTGGCAGAAGTCTCGATAGCTTCACCGGTAGCCTCAACACTAACAAAGCGAGTACCTCTATCAATCTTCAAGTGTTCCAAAATCTGCCATCTCTTGTATACCGTAAGAGTCTCGGGACGGCCCTCACGTGGGGCATCTTCGAGGTAGTAATCGTACACGGGTGTGCCACGGCGATAGCCTCGGTCGAGTACCTTCTTCAAAAGCTAACTAAAGCCACTCGTAAAATAGCCCGTGGCTTCTTCGATATCGGCACGAGCTTTGCCTTCTGCCCACAAGGCAATGGCGTAGGCACGTTAAGCGAGGGAATATTCAGGAGTATTCCCCATTGTATCGAAACGACGAAAATGAGTGCGTGGGAGCGTGTAAGCGCGTATATATGTATGTGTAAGCGTGCGTGAGCGTATAGGAGCGTATGGGAGCGTGTAGGAGCGTGTGGGAGAAGACGAAGTCAGAATGCCATTTTTTGAGACTCTACATTTCATTTTTATTCTACGTACAAAGGTGTGTAAATTGCTTCATCTGTTCATGGGTCTTCACCGGTAAAGGTGTAATTATTTACAATTGTGACTACAGTATATGCACTCGAAATACAGATATAGTGGGGATCACACAGTAGATGGTATAGGATGGGCACATGGTGGGATACCAGGGGCATGCCGCAAACTTTTGAAATATGCCAACGTAAGTTCTCATCTTATTCCACAGCTACCAGGGATAAGCTGATATCGGCACGGTATCCGGCGTAATGATCTTCCGGCGCGCACAGATGATCTATCCCTCACTAAGTCGTATCTGTGGTTTGAGATTTTGATTAAACAACAGGCGGGACTTTTCCAACTAATGTATCCCGCCAACTCTATTCTCCGAGATGAGCAATCCATTCCGGGCAGCCGACCCGAATGTTTCCCAGCTTGATTTCAAAATGCTAAACGAGGAGACCTGGAGAAACGTTGGCTTTGACGATCAGAACGTACTAGAGAGTGGTCCTCCGAGAGATTATTCGATGTCGCGGAAGAGGCCGAGCACTCATCTATACGAGACAGCAGGCCAAAAAGTAGGGTCCACGAGACTGATCAGAAGGTCGCACTTCTGCGGAGCCAGAGAGTGTTCACCTAAGCATTCCGATCTTTCTCCAGTCAAGATGGAGATCGGCAGGGTTACTGTTTTGGCTTCGAGGAAGGTCCCACCTTTTAGACGCGTGGGCCGGCCATTTTATTGCGACAAGGCGGTGAAGAGTCTCTTGTATAGCAATCTGGTCAAGGCTGCTCCGAGCATAAAAAAGCGACAGCGCTCCTCCCCCCATCTGCGCTTCACATTTTCCTGCTTATATCTTTAGTCTGGGCCAAAACTCCATTCCCCTGCCTTTACGGCCACGCAAACGCCTATCATGGATCGCTTACCGGCTGAGTTGTTGATTATGGTTGCAGTATATTGCGGTCCATATGATTCGCTCCATCTGTCCCGCTGCTGTCGTATGTTCCACGAAAATCTGATTCACTTCTGTTATACAAGATTCGCCAACGAATATTCACTATATCGGTCTATCATCTGTTGCGGAAAACGAGATAGTCAAAGTGCAACAATTGGTGCACTCAAAAAGGCTCAAAACGCTGGCGCAGCAAAATTCGCCGGTGATTATTATCGGACGTCGATTTCCTACTTCACAGTATCTCGGGCGCGCCTACTGTGGTATCAAGGGTAAGTTTTAGCCTTGCATGAAGTAGATGTAGCTCGTGCTTGTGCAAGTTGTGCAAATATGGTGCTAGACTTGAAGGTATCGCAGCTAAAAAAGGCCCTTGCCGGTACGTGACAAGGGGGCAAAAATTTACGCCTGCAACCACAGTATGTGGTAATTACACAAGGGCTTATTTAAGGGATATGCGGGGTTGGAGACACTGTAGACGCTAAAGGACTGTACAATACTATACCGCTCTTGCTTGGATACTGCTTTTTACTGTTATCGGCCACGGAGTTTGAATTACCCCGCAGTTTAGATTTTTGAGCGGCGTGCAACCAAACAGTGAGAATTCCAAGATCAAAACAGCTGCAGCATTGTATCAAATGGCGGCGAAGGAGGCGCTGAAGAAACACCTGCTTGAAAACGGCTACTTCTTTTTTGAGGATCGAGAAGTTGGCCAGCAAATGGTGCTTATAAAAGGGCGGAAGTACACTTTTCTTAACGAGCTAAAATTCATTTGGCACAACGTCTTCGAAGATCAGGTGAGCATGACGACACCTGAATATTCCATTATTAACTCTCTCAGCGGATTGTATATATTATTGAAGAAATGTTTCCAGATGGCACAGTACTTTATATAAGACTAAGACTATAAATAACTCGACTTTCTCAGACGAGCATACTGTATGTACGCCACTTTAACTTCTATTTTTATTATGCTCTGTATTAAAATAAGCTCAGCTATGTGGTACTATTTGTACTGTACAGCTACTGTATGTATGTGCTGTATTGTTTTGCACTGTATGTCCCTTAAATTGTCATTCGTTTGCTTAAGTACAGTACTTGTTACAGTACTGTACTCATGTTGATATAAAAAGAGACGTAGACCCGGGAAGCAGAACGACGTTGGAGCCTTCGAAGAATTAATGTGTGACATCAAGAGTCCGACTGTCCAAACATCACAAAGCTTCGGCGATTTTACTCGGTTATCTTGTGCATACAGCACTGTATCCCTTGTAAACGATAGATTGCTCGAACTGGATTGGTCACAGGGTTCTTGAATTCTTATAGCCGCGCAGTACTGCGATCGGTCACCTGTCCCTTAGTCCTGGACATTTAAATACATTTACATCCCCATCGTTAGTCGTTCCATTTTTTCTCTTTTCGTTTTTTCTCTTTCTCAACAACAACCACCGTTTCCTTATCTCCTGACGATTTCCGACGTTAGCACTTCAATCTACTACCGATTCCGTCCAAAATGTCCATTGATGACTTGCAGCTCCGAAGTAGCGATGGGGATGTTTTAAATATACCTGCCGCCATGGCAAGTTGCTCTGGGTTTCTCGCCAGCGTGCCGAACGGCCTAACTGAAGGGAAAATCATTTCGATGGTCACTTTTGACACGGTCACGTTGCAAACAATCAAGAGCTGGTACATCGCGCACATGAACAAGTTTAAATCTGAAGCCGAAAGCTCGGTTATGCAGAGCCGTGAGCGCGATTCTTTGGGAGTCGACTCGAAGCTCCTCCTGAAGGTTAAACAGGCTGCGAAATACTTAGATTTCGAGGCATTACTAAACGCAAGCTGTCATGAAGCTGCTTTTATGGTCAAAAAAGGAATCTTGACCTGCTTGGACTGTTTGCCGCACGAAATGCAACTTCAAATTGCCGAGAGCCTTACGCCATACGCGCTCCTTAGTGCGATGGA